>ONZH01028806.1:0-39553 GCA_900303285.1 Rhinella marina
TAAGCTGAGGTTACCTCTTAAAGGGAACCTGTCATCTCCGAAACTCCCCCGGAACTAGAGTAAGAGATGTATAGTGTAAGTGATGCTGAATCCGAATATGTAAGTTTTATCTTCATACTCTCTTATATTTGACTTTGTGCTCCACAAACCGGCAGTAAATGCACTCAGTGGACTCCGGTGCTCACTCACATAATGGAAAGGAACTCAAAGAAGGTCTCTCAATGTATTTTACTGCCGGTTTTGTAGAGCACAGCGTCGGAATGGAGTGAGTATGAAGATAAAAATTATATTCTGATTCAGCATCACTTACACTATACACCTTACTCTATTCAGGGGTGTTTCGGAGATGACAGGTTCCCTTTATCTGGCTTCCCTTGAGAGTATTGGTTGCCTTATTGCTGACTAATTACTCTGTCTTTAGGGTACAGCAGAGCTGAAGGTGCTCTGCTGTCCTGCACATGTCCTTCCCAATCAGGGTACAGGGGACAACTCCCTGACTAAACTGTCATTTCCTCCTCACTGCAGAAAGTTGGAATAACTTAAACTTCTCTCCAGCAGGGGTCAAATGGACCCGTACCATTCTGGTAAAACTACATCTGAATCTGCCAGAGTATTTTACTGACACCTGCTGGTCCACCAGATACATATAAATGACATTACATACACATATAGACTATTTGCGCTACTATGCTGGTACATTCCTGCCTTGTGAGTAGGGTGTCCAATCTCTGTTATCTCCTCTCAGCAGACGAACAACCTATGTAAACTGTACTAAGCAACCATTTATGACTGACTCTGAATATTCTGGCCACGAATACCAAAAGAAAGCATGGGGTGTCTTCACTCTGTAATCCCACCATTGTGAAATGATAAGCCCGCAACGGAAGGGTGGCTTCATTCTGTAATCCCTTCCAAGCCACAAAGCTGATAATGCTTTACGCTTTGTCACCTTGATGTCTATCAGTAGCTGCCAAGTTATTTTTTGCCTGGAGGCTGTGCTCAAGGCATCAGGACATAGTGAAGCTAGGAGGAGGAATCTACCTGTCCTACAGAGTTCCAGTGAGAGACTGTTCTCTCCTGACACATATAAGACACATAATAGCAGCGAGATAACCCTGAAGGAATAAGAGAAACTGCTTGTGGCTCTGACACCTGGCTACCCATGAACCGTTAGTGGTGAAACGCCCTCAGAGGCAGCATATATATCTGAGGTTAGAGACAAGTAAGGTGCTAACTATCTGGCTAACGTGCATGACCATACATTAAAGTGCATTGGAGGACACATTGTGGCACCTGCAAAGAAACACACACAATGGGCAATATTCTTGATCGTTGCTGAAAGTTAAAATATATGTGCAAACATTTAAGTGCAAATATATTAAAAGCATAATATAGGATATCTGTGGTTACATTCAAGTCCATCTTTTCTTCTTCTTTGGCTTGAGACTGGAACAAAGTCCCAAATTCAATTGAAATTTGTAATCCACATGGGTAATAAAATAGGTTATAAATAGCTGAAAAGGTTTCTTGACAAACCCTTTTAAAAGTGATTTTCCAACAACCTGAAAAGGGGGTAAAAAGGATGTGGTGCGCAAACATGGCGCAACTTGAATTATTGCAGATGGTGGGAGTCCAGCCACACGTGTCCATCATGGTGGAGACTTAAAACACAGGCAACAGAACAAATTAAAAACATAGCCAACAGGTTACTCACCAGTCAGGGCTCAGTCCACGGGGTGGCTCCCATTAGTCCTGTAGTTCTTTGCCAGTACTTGAGTGTGGGCTACCCTTAGTGGAAAGCCGGCACATCCTCCTCGTCGCTGCTGGAGCTGAACGACATAAGAGGGCGCTCCTGCCTCTGATAGGCCTCACGGTAGGCAGCGGCCATTCCCCAGCGTCCTCTTAAAGATAGATGTGACACTGGTCGGGGCAGGGTCCTAGTGGTCACACTGGTGACTGTGGTAGCCATTTTGGAACGGACCCTGTAAGGCCCGATGTCCTGCCGGGCCCACTGGCGACCGAACCTCGGGTTGTAGAGGCTCGGCCAGAGGCCTACCCCGGGCAACAGATTGGGCTGCTGGTGCCTCCTGCATCAGGTGGTAGGTGGCCAGGGGGTTGAAAATAAATTTGCTGCCTGTAATCTGACCCACCTGGAACGCTGGCGGTGGAGGAAGCTCGGGAATGAGTAGCTCCGGCTCGCCGAGAAGAGGTCAGCTCCTGGCTGACTGTCTACCGCTTCATCCTCTCGTGGACAGTGAGTAAGGGTGGCGGTCGTGGAGTGATCTTCCCATTCCTCTTGAGGTGCCTCCGGCCTCGGTGGTCTGGTGATGACCTTCACCCCGGTGGCAAAGGGGCCTTGTAGGCTCTTCATAGGCATGAATTCTACGAAGTCGCCCGCATGGAGGTTGTGTTGTGCTGGAGGGAGGTACGGCCTCTTCACGGAGCGACGATTAACGTACAGCTCCTCAGCGGACTCCTCGTCTGTGATGAACCCCACGCCGCGGTCCACGCTGAACCAATGCACAGTCCCGGTGCGCCTTTCGAGAGTCGGGTCACCACGTCGGGGATGTTCCAGCACCTCGACCACCCACTCTTCTACAACCCTTTTATAGTCCCACAGGGTAGTAACATTTTTAGTTACCGCAGCAGGAACGATGGGGGTCGTTATGTCGGGGCTTAGGCGAGGTGGGGACTCTGGCCACTCGGTTGTGGACTTCCTCCGCAGGCCCGGCCATCTCGACTCGGACTTTGGCCCGGACGTATGGTGGCTTCCTGAGTGCACCGCTGGTTGCGTCCATCTTCGGGACCACATGTGCAGCCTCGCTTGCAGGATCTCCAGCTGCTATCACCGGTAGATGAGGCACTTCGGGGTTCGGCACCAGCTGTGCCTTGCGGATAAGTTGGTCCAGGTGAACCTCCGCTGGTCTAGGTGTAGGCTCATATGGGTCGGTGCCCCAGACCATATCCCCCCAACTAGAGCCACGCTGACGGGACACCATGTTGTTGTCTCTCTCTTTCTTCGCATACACCGGAGATGAAGGAGGAGCTAAGGGGTGGAGTGTTCGCTCTCAATGCTCCCCCCAGCAAGTTCCTGCGAGCTGGATTAGATTTTCCCGCGCTACAGGGGGCCATGCCATGGTTTTCACGCTCTTGAGAGGACGGTTTCTTTGCTTCAGCATGAAGAAGCTGCGCCACTAGTGAGAAAATTGCGTTGTTAACTCTTCTGGTGCCGGCGCGCAGCGTTTTGCGCCGTCTGCACCGCAGCAACTGTGTCAAAGTCATTTTTCAGTAGACATCTGTCAGGTTTTCTGACTAATTCTTTGGCCTTGTAAATAAAAGGCTATTAGTTTAAAGTCTGTTTTAGGGATGGTTGAGCTGTGGCCTTAACGGTACAGGCACTTCAGACTCATCCTGTTCGTGACGCTAATGCGTACATATTCAGTTAAGTAGCGTACCTTTGACAACGCTACACTGTATGTTCGTTACTTGAGTAGGAATGTTCGCAGATGCAGTGTAATGCGTACGCTAATGCGTACGCATTCGATTAAGTAGCGTACCTTTGACAACGCTACACTGTATGTTCGTTACTTGAGTAGGAATGTTCGCAGACGCAGTGTATGCATACGCTAATGCGTACATATTCAGTTAAGTAGCATACAATTGACAACGCTACACTGTATGTTCGTTACTTGAGTAGGAATGTTCGCAGACGCAGTGTATGCGTACGCTAATGCGTACATATTCAGTTAAGTAGCGCACCTTTGACAACGTTACACTGTATGTTCGTTATTTGTGCGGGAATGTTCGCATTAGCTTACGCATTAGTGTAAATTCTCTAATATGCGTATATTTTGCTTCGCCATTGTTGAAGTCACTTGGATTTTTTCCATTTTTTCATTGTAATAGCAACTGCAAGTAAACGAAACTATACCCTCTCTGACTCCCATTATTGTAGAAGCAATTATTCAGCCGTTATAGCAAGGTTCGTTTTAGGTTCGGTTCGTACAAATCCGAAATTCAAGAAAGTTCGCCGAAGCGAAGCGAACTTTTCAAAAGTTCGCTCATCCCTACTCATAATACTTTGGTAGTATGGGAAATGTCATTGAAAGATAAATTACTTTTCTCACAGTTGTCTCCCTTACTTCAAATCCGAGATGTCGTGTGGGATTCACCTGCAGACTTTAGAGCTTCCCTCACAGAATCGTGTAAAACCTGCGATAGAAGTATCAGTGAATTGTTAGATGTCACACAGAAGGTGGTATCTTTCCAAAATGACCCCCTTCTAGACAAGCATCTCAATTGTATACAAAAAATATACCTCTTTACTGTCATTAGAAAGTTTAAAGAATTAGCAGAGGTAGGTCCTACAGTCTTTGAGCAGATGGCCCTTAACACTAAAAATCCCAAACAAAAAATCTCTAAGATTTATGCCTCTATCGTCCGAGGGGAGCTTTCTCCTACGCCAACTTACATCTCGGCCTGGGAAAAGGATCTGAAACTCACATTTACCCCGAGAGAGATTAAATTAATACAAGCGCAAACTCCAAGAGTGTCTAGATGCGTTAGATTGCAAGAGAACTACTACAAAGTCATGACTAGATGGTATTATACCCCGACCAGACTACATAAGATGTATCCAAATACCTCTCCTTTGTGTTGGAGATGACAACAAAATGAAGGCACTTTCCTCCACATTTGGTGGGGCTGCAGTCTCATAACCCCCTATTGGTCTGAAATCTGTGTCATCCTCACTAAACTTCATGATAAACATATTTCTCCAACGCCATTATTCTGCCTTCTGGGGATTCAGAGGACAGAGATAAGCTCGAGAAATGAGAAGCAGCTAAACCACCACCTACTGGCAGCTGCGAGACTGCTGGTGGGTTCCCATTGGAAATCCACTGAGACCCCACCTGTGAATCACTGGTTGAATAAATGTGATCAGATTTACAGGCTGGAGCAGATAGCCCACTGGGACGCTAGAGTATCCTCCAAGTTTCACTTGATCTGGGGACCTTGGAAAAAATTTAGGAATTTACCTTAAACCGCTTCCCGCTAGAGGTAACACACAAGACAGTTTGTACCACTTTAAATTCCATACCATCCTGTAGTTTTCCTTCCCTTGTTCCTCCTTTCACTTAACCTGCTCCTTGTTTCCCCCCCCTTTTTTTCCCATCCTTATCCTCCTCCCCATAATATGGTATTTCTGACTTATATGATATAACATTGTATTTGCGCTTATTCTACATAAGATTTGCCTTTGAAGGCCTCTTGTCAGGATTGTTCTTATGTTTGGTCATTTTGATTTTTGCTTTATCTGATTACTTCAAGGATAAGAGGTGCCGGTTATGTCTTCTGATTGTGTTGTATCACTTGTACACTTTTGACTTTGGCTGTAAACCAATAAAATGTTTTAAAAACTAAAAAATGTAAACACCCCAAATCAGTAGTATCAAGCCACAATTTCACTCCAGAATCAAGGATTAATGGAATTACTTATGCATAAAAAAGTCAACATCCCAAAATCAGTAGTATAAGGCCGCAATGTGACCCCAATTACAGAATCAAGCATTAACGCATTAAGGGCTTGTTCACACATCAGTTATTTGATCAGTTATTTCCATCAGTTATTGTGAGCCAAAACCAGGAGTCGAGCTTCCACCGAGATAAGGTATAATGAAAAGATTTGCACCTGTTTGGTGTTTTTGACCAGCACCGGGTTTTGGCTCACAATAACTGATGGAAATAACTGATCAAATAACTGATATGTGAACAAGCCTTAACTTGTATGTGTAAAAGAACGTGAACAACCCAAAATCAGTAGTATCAGACTGCAATTTCACCCTAATAATAGAATCAAGTATTAATGGAATTTTGTCTGTAGAAAAACAATGTGAATGCCCCAAAATCAGTTGTATCAGACAGCAGTTTCACTCCAATTACAGAATCAGGGGTTAATAGAATTATTTATGAAAAAAAGAATGTGAACACCCCAAACTCAGTAGTAGTGATGAGCGAACATGTTTGGCCGAATACACTATTCAGAGTAGGGACAGAAGAACGCTAGGCAGGGATAGAATTTCTGTTTCAAAGACCCAAAAGCCCTTTTAAGGGCTATTATATCTTGCTGGCAAACTTATTATTTTATTTTGGGGGTGTTAAAAATAGCGCTAGGTGGCCAGCCATTAATGCCACCCGTGCAGCTGCTGCTGCATGCTGTATGATACTCTCTGTATACTATATACCTGACATCCTTTGCTATTATTTCTGCTGCTAAGCCTGCAGTACCTCCTTTGCGTCTTGCTGTATAACATTTGCGCAATAAGGGACTTGTGTAGGGATAAGATTTGGCTAGGCAGGGTTAGTATTTCTGTTGAAAAGTCACAAAAGTCCATTGTTATATCTAGCTGCATTTTTTTTGGGGGGGGGGGGGGCAACAAGAACGCAAGTGTGCCTGATGCTAATACCACGTGCACAGTGTGTGCATTAGAACCGTTCTGTAGTCTATATACCTGACATCCGTTGCTATTTTTTCTACCGTTAATTAAGGCTGCAGTTCCTCAGCTGCGTCTGCTGTATAACATTTGCACAAGGAGGGAATTATACTGTAGGGATAGGATTTGGCTTGGTAGGGCTAGTATTTCAGTTCAAAAGACACAAAAGTCCATTGTTATATCTGGCTGCATATTTTTTTATTTTGGGGCAAAAAGAACGCAAGTGTGCCTGACGCTAATACCACGTGCACAGAGTGTGCATTAGAACCGTTCTCTAGTTTATATATCTGACATCCGTTGCTATTTTTTCTACCGTTAACTAAGGCTGCAGTTCCTCAGCTGCATCTGCTGTGTAACGTTTGCGCATTCAAAATATTTGACATTGGGTGAAATTTTTCTTATACACTTAATATAAAACTGCAGTACTGTACTTTTGACAAAGTTGCATATATACTGTTTAATATGCGCAAGGCGAGCACTAAAGGACGGGGAAGTAGGTGTGCTGCTGATGGTGAAAGCAGAAGCGATGGCTCTGGGCACGGTAAAACTGAGCCTGCTGGCAGAGCCCAAGAAGCAAAGTCATCCAAAACTCCTAGCTTCATGTCACAGTTTGCAGGGCAGCGCAAGACACAACTCTTGTCGCCACACCAGTGCGAGCAGGTAGTCGGTTGTATTTCAGCTGATAATGCTTCCAGTGGGTTAAGCACCACACCCTCTTCCACAAAGTCCAGTCTCAGTAACCAAGAGTCTGGGCAACCGCATCCTCACCCTGATCCTCCTTCCTCCCACCATGCAGAGTCTGGGCAAAGAACTAATCCCACATTTGGATACTCCGAGGAGCTTTTTTCATCACCGTCCCTTCTCTTGGGCCTCTCGCCAAGGCCGCTTGAAGTGGGACATGAGGAGATATTGTGCCCTGATTCCCAACCTATTGAGCAAACACAGTCTGAAGAAGATGACGGTGGGGAACAGCAAGTAGCGTCTCACGAGGTGCATGATGATGATGAGACACAGTTGCCAATAAGTCAAGGGCAATTAGTGTCTCAAGAGGTTGATGATGAGGATGAGACGCAGTTAGGTCAGGTTCTTGTTAGCTCACCATGTCCGGAGGAGGAACAGAGTGAGGAAGTGGAAGAGGAGGTGGTGGACGATGAAATCGCTGACCCAACCTGGGAAGGTGGTAAGCCGTGCGAGGACAGCAGTACAGAGGGGGTGGGATCAGCAGCAGCGCAACAGGCTGGAAGAGGCAGTGGGGTGGAAAAAGGGAGAAAGCAGGCCCCGCCAACCAGGCCCGCAACTGTTCCCCGAAGCAGCCCCTTGCAGCAAGCTCCCTTGCCAAGGGTTAGGTGTTCTGCAGTTTGGCATTTTTTTGAGGAAAGTGCTGACGATAAATGGATTGTAATTTGTAACCTGTGCCATACCAAGAAGAGCAGGTGTGTGAACACAAGCAACCTGACCACCACCAGCATGATCCGCCACATGTCAACAAAGCACCCTAAAAGGTGGACTGAACGCCTGGGTCCACGATCTGTGTCTGCAGGTCACACCACTGCCTCCTCTTCCCCTCTGTTACCTGCTGTCCAAGACGCAGGCCCAGATGCCTCCCGCCCTGCACCTGGACCGTCGCAAGAACCATCAGCCAGCATGTCCACTTCAGTGTCCCGGCGCAGCGTTCAAATGTCCTTACCCCAGGCATTTGAACGCAAGCGCAAATACCCTGCCACCCTCCCACAGGCCATAGCTCTAAACGCACAACTTTGTAAATAGCTGGCCCTAGAAATGTTGCCGTTTAGGCTGGTGGACACCAAGGCTTTTCGCAGCCTGATGGCGGCGGCTGTCCCTCGTTACGCAGTCCCCAGCCGCCACTATTTTTCCCGGTGTGCAGTCCCTGCCTTACACCAGCATGTGTCCAGAAATATAACCCGTGCCCTGACCAACGCAGTTACTGGCAAAGTCCACTTAACAACTGACACATGGACAAGCTCTTCTGGCCAGGGAAGCTACATTTCCCTGACGGCACACTGGGTGAATGTTGTGGAGGCTGGGAGCGAATCATACCCTGGGATGGCACAGGTGCTACCCACGTTGAGGATTGCCAGTTCCCATGCAAAATTGCCATCTTGCAGCACCAGTCAGTAGCTGGAAGCAGTGTAGCACAGCAGTCGGGAAGTGGCAACAGGCCGTGCTGAAGCTTATTTGCCTGGGTGACAAACAGCACACCGCCGCAGAGCTGTGGCAGGGCAAAAGGGAGCAGGCTGAGGTGTGGCTCTCGCCAGTCAACCTACAGCCAGGTATGGTTGTATCTAATAACGGCCGCAACTTGGTGGCGGCTTTGGAGCTGGCCAACCTCACACACATACCATGCCTGGCCCATGTCTTCAACTTAGTGGTTCAGCGGTTTCTGAAAACCTACCCCAATTTGCCTCAGCTACTGGTGAAAGTGTGTCGACTGTGTGCCCATTTCCGCAAGTCATCTACAGCTTCAGCCGGCCTGGCAACGCTGCAGCAGTGCTTGTGGTTGCCAGCTCACTAACTGCTGTGCGACCTGAGCACGCGCTGGAATTTCAGCTTCCACATGTTGGGCAGGCTTTGTGAGCAGCAGAAGGCAGTAGTAGAATACCAGCTGCAACACGGTCGGCGCCTTTCTAGTCAGCTTCCACTCTAAACAAGTGATGAGTGGGATTGATGTCTGACCTCTGTGAGGTTTTGCGCACAGATGGTGAGCGGCGATAATGCAATTATCAGCATAACCATCCCACTTCTGTGTCTACTAAAAAGCTCACTGCTCACAATAAAGGCCGACGCTCTGCGTGTGAAAGAGACGGAAATGGGGGAAGACCCTACACAGGGTGAGAGCCAGACCACCCTTGGTTTGTTTTCTCAGCGCGAATTGGAGGAGGAGGAGGACGAGGAGGACAAGGAGGAGCAGGACATGGTTGCCACCGCTACACAGGATAGCCATACCACGTTTACACCATCTCTTCAGTGTGGATGGGCCGAAGAGGAGGAAGAGGACGAGGAGGATATTGAGTCATTCTCCTGGTGGGGAGAGCGAAGCCTCGTCTGTTAGGACTTTGGCACACATGGCTGACTTCATGCTATGCTGCCTTTCCCGTGACCCTCACGTTATACGCATATTAGCCAACACCGATTACTGGTTGTTCACCCTTCTCGACCCCCGCTACAAAGAGAACTTCTCATCTCTCATTTCTGTGGTGGAGAGGACAAGTAAAATGTTGCAATACCATAAGGCCCTTGTCGAAAAATTGCTCCAAAAATTTCCATCTGACAACTCTAGCGGCAGAGTACGTAGTTCCTTGGGCACCCGAGGACGGTCAGCTCACCAGCTGGGCCGGAACCATAATTTTTAACACGGTCAGCTCACCAGCTGGCCCTGCACCATAAATTTTTTAGACGGTCAGCTCACCAGCTGGGCCGGAATCATAATATTTTAGACGGTCAGCTCACCAGCAGGCCCTCAACCATAATGTTTTAGACGGTCAGCTCACCAGCAGACCCTCAACCATAATGTTTTAGTCAGTCTGCTCTGCTGCATGTCACCCATAAATTTTTACACGGTCATCTCTGCTGCATGTCACCTATAATGTTTTACATGGTCAGCTCTGCTGCATGTCACCCATAATGTTTTACACGGTCAGCTCTGCTGCATGTCACCCATAATGTTTTTTTTTTTTAATTTTTCAAGGGTGTGTCTGATGCACTCCTTTATGTGTAATAAAGGGGGTATTGGAGTGCCTGTTCCTTGTAATTTTTGGCAGCCCTTTCACTTTGTGCATAGGCTTTATGAGTGTAGGAGTCCCACAATTATACCACAATGTGAATGAGGCCCTCCTTTATGTGATATACCAGTTGTATCAGAGTGCCTCATCCGTGTAATTTTTGGCAGCACTTGCGCTTAACGTACAAGTAAATATATGTTTCCTAACAATATTTCCTCTAAAATCAATGTTATCTTTGGTTATGGGGAGTATTATTGTCATTCTGTAAAAGTGGCATAATAATCATTCCCAGCAGCGACTTCGGTGTCCAATATGCATCCAGACATCCTCCCCATGCTGTTCCCTAACCATTTCTGTGGTGTTTCAACCATTTTCTCACGTTTCCCTATGGACCAGACACCCTCCCCTCTGCAGAGCAGCGGGTGCCCGCTCTTCTCCCATTGACTTCCATTATACTCGGATGCTCGGCCGAGCACTCGAGCACCACCTAGTGTTCGGCCAGAGCACCCGAGCACCCGAACATCGGGGTGCTCGATCATCACTACTCAGTAGTATTAGACCCCAATTTGACCGCAATAACAGAATCAAGGATTAACAGAATTACTTATGTATAAAAGAATGTGAACAACCTAAAATCTGCAGTATTAGAATGATTTTTAACCTCCATTAATGCAGCAAGGTGTGATAGAATAGCTCTTATTAGCCAAGCTTTACACTGGTCAATTGGCCCTTGCACTCTTCCTATAGTGTGAGTCAACTTTCCCTATTTATATCCCTACACTATCTTTAAGCTGTCCACGAACTCCTCAAAAGTAATTTTTTGTAAATAAAGTGTTTCCTAATCACTGTGCCTAGTGCCTGTAACATCTCTCCCTGCACTAAGTTCATTGGAAAATGGCAGAGATCGGGCAGGATGAGGCTTTTTATAGGGCTGTGACATCACAGGGGTTGCCTATCTGTTGACTGGTTGGCTGCATGGCATTATGAGTGATCCCTCATTCCCAGACTTATTACTTTCGCTTTGTAACATGTGCAGCATCCATTTTAGAAAAAAATCCAATTCATTAGGAAATTTATTTAGGAAATTCGGATTTGTCCTGAAGTTCGGATTGAATTCCACTTTGTCAAATTTGATTTGCTCAATACTAATAATAATGTTTTAGAATAATAATAATAGGATCACAGCGTCTGGTTAAGTAGGGGGACAAAAAAGTTATATAAAGTGTAAGCTCCTCCATCATAAAACTGTTTGAAGAAAAAGTAACTTAAAAGTAAATCATTGAAACTGCAGAGTGCATAGCATAAAAAAAAGAATGGCAGAATTGCTGTTTTTCTTTATTCCTCCACTCCAAAAAATTGATAAAAACTAAGCAATAAATTATATGAACCATCAAAATGCTAAGAATGGCAAAAATCCAACTTGTCCCACAAAAAACAAGCCTCAAATGTCAACAATAAAATAAAAAAATTATAGTTGCACCCCAACAGTGATTTATTGTTTATTTACTGTTATTATGACATTATCGCTATCAGGGTTGGTTCACACACATTGTGAATCACGCTCGAAAATACATTCTGCACACATTTATTTAAGATAACTATTTCTTTATCACAATGCACATTCATCTAGTGGAATGGTTGAAAGAAAACACTAGGGGGAGATATTTACCAACTTTACAAACTTGGTTCATAATAAAACAAGACATTGTTTAATCGTAGGTTCTGGTTTATTACTGAAAAAAATGTCATGTATATCAATTCATTAAAACTTCCTCTATACCTCCTAAGTTTCCCTCACTGATGCAAGTCCCTTTACTCATTAAAGATCCTTCTTTCTGACCTGGCAGAAAGATTTACATTAGCAAACATACCATATTGGCCCAGAAATGATCTGTCTGATACTTACCTGTGTGATAGATCCCACCTTGTATATTATTTAATCCGCAGGGTGCAATTTCAATTTTAAACATTTATACACTCATAATCTCTAAAGATATATCAGGAAAAAATGTATCATTCACATACTGAACGTTAGGGGGAACTAAATTTCGCACATCTTTAACCCCTTCCTGATCAGTACTGTACGTGTACAGTGCTGGGCGGGCCACTAGATTGCATACATTTGCAAAAACCTGGAAGCACACGCTTCCTTGTGTGTACTGGCTCTCCTTAGTGAGTATCAGGGGAGCCAGATGGTGTTTGCAGCAGCATCAGTATTCCTGAATGATAAAAGGCTGCCGCACATTAGTAGGAACATAATGTAATCCTCATAGACACCTGATGTCTATGAGAGAAGCAATCTGATGTAAAAAAACAAAAAAAACTAATGTTTTTAAAAATATAAAAAAATTACAAATCTAAAAATTCAAATCCCCCCCCCCAAAAAAAGAAAAGAAAAGAAAAACACTAGTCCTCTGTGCTAGTGTTTCTGACTAATGGAGCGCCATAATCAGGTGCTGATCCAGGGACTTGGTGCTCTATTTAAAACCCTTCCTGGCCATACACCAGTGTTACTGATAGTCTTGTTTGGGCTCACTATCTAGGTGCCTGGTTCTTGTTCCGTACTAATTTGGATTGCGTGTGTTTTTTACCTTGGCTGTCCTTTGACATACTCTTTGTCTCTTGTAATTTGTACAAAGCATCCTGTGTTGTTCTGACCTCAGCTCATCTTTTGACCACTCTCTGTCTCTTGTTTTTGTACTGCGCTGTCCTCCTAGTTCTGACCCATTTATGTACAACTCTGTCTTTGTGTCATTTGTCTCTAGGTGTTTGTCTCTGCACCTTAGTAGCATAGGGACTGTTGACCACTTGGGGTCTTGCTACCTAGGGCTTGCACTGCAAGTAGGTAGGGAAAGCAGGCTGGGTTCTAGGTTAGGGCTCACTGTCCACCTCTGTCCCTACCTACAAGCATTGCAATAAAAATACATAAACAATAAAAATAAACATGATGGGCATCACCATGTGCAAAAACACCTGCGCTAATATAAAAATATTTACCCCACATGGCCAATAGTGAAATGGAAAAAAAAGTCAAAATGGGCAATTCACCTTTTTTTGTTTTTGTTTTTTTATAAAAAGTGATCAAAAGTCATACACACACCAAAATTGTATCAATGTACAGATCACCCCACAAAAAATGAGCCCTCAGACAGCTCTGTACACATAACTAAAAATGTTTTAGGGGTCAGAATATGGCGACGAAAAGAATTTTTTTTTTTTTTTTTTTATTCAAACATAAGAAAACAGATGTGGTATTACTATAATCATACTGACCCAGAGAATGTTGCGGAATTGTGTTTTTTTTTTTTCAATTTCACCACATTTGTATTTTTTTCCAGCTTCCTACTACGTTGTATGCAATATTTAATGGTGGCATTAGAAAGAGCAACTTGTCCTGCAAAAAACAAGCCCTCATATGGCTATATGAATGAAAAATTTAAAAAGTTAAGGCAGGGAGTGAAAAACAAAAAAAGCAAAAATGAAGAAAAAAAAACTCCAGGTCTGAAAGGGTACAAAACATTTGGTTACATAGATGTTATTACAATTTTATTTACTCAACCACCCCCTTTTTCTAGACTAAGAATGTTTCCTTTTTTATTTCAACGTTTAGAAAAAAAATTGATAAATCACCTTTGATAAATCTTGAATGCAATTAGTTGACTTCACCAGCCACAAGCAACATTTTACTTACTTTTTAAAAGTGGTATAAGTGGAGGGCGTGGAGTTTAAAATATTGTATTGATTAGCATTGTATAATATATCACTGATTGCGTTGACTAGGTATTGAATACAGTATACAATGTATTTTTGTACTGTATGCTTTATTTTGTCGGAAGATAAAAATAAAAATTATACCTGATTAAAAAAAAGAATTAAAAAAGTGGCATAAGCAGCATAAGATCACAAGAAGATGCAAATGTTTGTGCAAAAATGGCATGCACCAAAATCTTACATTCTCTGTCTTTCTAACTGTCTAAAAGGTTGTGAGGTTTGAAAGGGTTATCTGACACTAACAAAAGCTCCCCCATATGCCAGGCCCCTCACACTGATTCTACTTACCTGGCTCCCAGCTCCCTGCGCTGCGCCTGGTCCGTGCACCGCTGCTGCTGCTTCTGCCCGGTGTTGCGGGGAGCAGCCAGTGGCAGGCCATGATGGGGACAAGCCTCTTTAGCGTCACCCGCCATGCTAGGGAGGCTTACCCCCATCACCACCTGTCATAGGCTGCCCCCCGACAACAGATGTTTTCATCCACATCCGGGGAGAAGCAGAAGTCGCGGTGTGGGGACCAGGAGCGTCGCGGGGAGCCAGGTAAGTAGAATCAGTGCGAGAGGCCAGGCATATGGGGGAGCATTTGTTAGTGTCGGTTAACCCCTTTAACTGTTTTATGACAATTCAGAAAGAATCTGTGCTTACCCATCCCTGCCTTCATTTATTAGCAATATTGGTAATAAATATAATAATATATAATATTATTATCTAATAATTATCTAATAATTATATAATAATAATAATAATAATAATAATAATAATAATAATAATAAATACATACAATAATAAATATCAGAAAACTGACACAAGTTGCATAATTTATAACCCCCATATGTGTATTTATTCTATGAGTAATTATGTGCTCTGCATATGTAAATGTGGCTAAACATAAAGCATTATTTTTGGGAAATTAAGTCAATTTAAAAGGGTTTTCCGGGAGTTAACTACTGATGACCTATTGACAGGATAGGTCATCAGTATCTGATCGATGGGGGTCCGGCACCTGGGACCCCCGCCGATCAGCTGTTTGAGAAGGTACCGATGTTCCTGTGAGTGCCACACCTCCTCTCAGCTTTTCCTAGGTTAGTTCATCGGTCACGTGGCCTAGGAGCAGCTCAGCCCCATTCATGTGAATGCGGCTGAGCGTGATATCAAGCACAGCCGCTGTACAATGTATGCCGCTATGCTTGGTGAGCTGAGAGAAGGTGTGGCATTCACAGGAACTCTGGTACCTTCTCAAACAGCTGATTGGCAGGGATCCCTAGTGTCGGACCCCCACCAATCAGATGCTGATGACCTATCCTGAAGTAGTTAACTCCTGGAAAACCCTTTTAACCTAAAAATAAAATTTTATATGAAGTGGTTTGTCTCTTACAGGCTTGTTATTAGGCCTAAAAATTCCATCTACAGTAGCACTGAAGTGACTAACAACCATTCTAATTTAATATATACATAGATTAAATGCTACGCTGTGGCTGTTAAGCAGTGGTGTAAATGTAGAGAGTATAGTAGTAGTACATGCACACTAGTACCTGAGGCGGTCCCAAGGCCAGAGAGCAAGACAGCCATGCTATAAATGGTATATGGCAGTTAGAGGGCATTACTATAAATTTTAAATTGGGCATCCTTCACATACACATGCACACAGGCACACACTTTTTTGTAGTAGTTTTTTTCCCACTCTTTTTTTGTCATGATGTTTTTTGCAGGTGTTTTCTATTTCTCCACAAAGAAGTCTTTGGAAACATGCATGAACAGAAAATATACCTAGAGCCTGATGGGTTTCTTTTTTTTTATTTTTAACCCTTCAACACCCTGGTACATCAGCAGGGCGCGAGAGGTGTATGGAGAGGGATCATAAGCTGATCCCACTCCATACTTGATGGGTGCTGACTGCAGAATACAGCCAACACGCAGCCACAATAACCAAGCTTGGCAATAGCTGAGATCCTGGTCATTTAGCAGCTCAGCTGCTGTGATCAATAGCGACCATGTCACCTGTGGGTTTGACAGCAACCTCTGATTGGAGACGCCCTAGAGAAATTCCAGGGTTCCAGTCAGTTACTATGTCAGCCTGAGGACTTGTGAAACTGTATGTTGAAGGCCATAATGGAAATAAAATGTGAAATTCACCCTTTCCCAAAAAAGATTTAATATAAAGTGGTCTAAACGTCTTATTTACCCCAATAAAACTTAAATCTTGTTTACCAATAAAAATAAGAGCTCATCCTACAAAAAAAAAATAGCCGAATAAGAGTGTTGCTCATTTAGCCAACAGTAGGTGGTTTGTTAGCCCCTCTCTAGCACCAACCCCCTGGGACACATGCCCAGCCAGGAACAGGCAGACATCTTTGCTAAAGACCCAGGGAGGTTTTACCTCCCCCTTCAACACCGATCATTGTGATTGGCCAATCAATGTAGATCAACCAATCACAGCTCCCGCACTGGAAAAAAAACAGTGACAGAGCTACAGGTGGACTCAGACGAAAGATGATTGGTGCTGAAATAGATAGCTTCATTCACCACTGAGGTTGCTATACCAGCCGATGGCAGTATTAGAGGGACAGGTGGAACATGAAGGATCCCTCTGCAAGCAGCTACTCTAGTTGGTGACTGCATGCAGTAGGGTTCTGTGCCCTTATTCCTGTGTGTTTACCTGCTGGGACAGTGCTCATGTGAAAAACAAGATTATCTGGAACTGCTGCATGACCAGTGATTTTTTTTGTTCATTTGCAGCATCCATTACTTATCATATCTGGGCTCAGCTTTTTTTTGTGTAAAAAAATAAAAAGAACTTGTAGTTAGGGGTTAGGAGATCTGATCAAACAGATCTGATCAAAAATCTGATCATATCTGTGCTAACTTTTGAACTTTTTTGAAAAATATTAAAAGCCCCTTGATGCGTAAAAGTACCACATAGATGCCCTGTGTTGGATCCCACACTTTAAACACCAAATAAAAATAAAAATGGCACATCTATCCCAAAGAGTGTGTTCAGCTGAGAATATATTCACCATTCTTGTCTGTGATACTAATATGGCCAGTTAGGGAGAAGAAGCCACATCCTTCTATTGCTCTTCATCATCATCCAGTGATGAGGAACCATCTCCCCAGACTCCCCAGGACAACTAATAAGGCAATTCCCAGAGTGATCCCATATAGAGCCCACCTCCTGAGGAATATCAGTCTGAAATTCCAGAGTTTGTGGACACCTCCGGAATCAAGATTGACTGTTCAGGCTTCAA
The DNA here is from genome assembly GCA_900303285.1 of Rhinella marina. NCBI lineage: Eukaryota > Metazoa > Chordata > Amphibia > Anura > Bufonidae > Rhinella > Rhinella marina. The sequence continues at coordinate 17,248 of ONZH01028806.1, forward strand.
AGAAATTGATTTTAGCAAAATATTTTTCTCTGAAGATTTTTTACATTTTATGGTGGCACAAACAAATATATATGCCCCTCAATTTATTGTCCAGAATACCACATCACCATTTGCTTGATCCCTAAGTTGGACCCCAGTTAATGCAGTAGAGATGAAAAGCTTTTGAGGGCCCACGTTGCATACAGTATGGACCTTGTTAAAAAGCCAGAAATTAGACAGTATTGAAGTACTGATGTTTTGTACCACTCTCCAATTTAAAGTAATATCATGGCCCAAAATCAGTTTGAATTGATTCTGAAATTTTTGCATTATAATGATAATGCACAATGTCCACTCCAGAATGACATGAGATTTGCCCATCTATTTAAAAGTAGGCCAGTCATTGACCACTTTAGAACCAAGTTTAATGAGGTATACACCAAAGAAAAAAATATCTGCCTTGACTAATCCCTAATAAATTTTGAAGGGAGAGTAAAATTCCACCAATATCTTCCCAGCAAGAGAACAAGATATGGCATTAAAATGTTCAAGCTGTGTGGGAGTACCTTTGAGTACACCCACAGGATCCAGATTTATGAAGGGAAAGTCAGATGATTGAACCCCCAGAATGCCCACCCATCCTAGGAGTTAGTGGAATAATAGTGTGGGACTTAGTTCATCCACTGCTAGATCAGGGTTGCTTTCTCTATGTGGATAACTATTACACCAGCGTAACCATGTTTATGTCCCTAAGTTCCAAAGATAATGTAGTGTGCGGCACTATCTGTGAAAATCAGAGTGGCCTCCCTAGAACCCTCATTGGGCAATCATTTAGAAAGGAGACAGCACGGCTCTTCTAAATGAGAACATGTTGGTGATAAAGTACAAGGACAAGACCGATGTACTTGTACTGACCACAGTTCATGGTAAATGCACCTCCCCTGCCCCTAAACGAGGTACTGGCAAGGGTTGATCTTTCAGATCTAGTTCTGAGGCAGTACAGTGCCATGCAGAAAACTAAGGTTTGGTACAAAAAGCTGGCTGTGCACATTGTACAGATGGCACTGTATAACTGTTTATGTGTTATTTAGATCTGCAGGCAAGACTAGAACTTTCCTTCGTTTTCAAGAGGTAGTGATCCATGCTATTTCAAAACAAGCAAGAGGATGGGCCCAGTACTTCTGGAAGTTTTGGGGCTTGTGTTGTACCAGATCACCATCTCCCTGGTGAAGTCCCCCAAACAGCAAGGAAGGGAAGAACCAAAAAAGATGTATATTTTGAAAGATGGATACAAAAGGAAACCATTTATCACTGCAAAACTTGTTCTAAAAAACCTGGCCTCTGCATAAAGGATTGCTTGAAAGTATACCACTCATCCATGGCTTATTCATTTTCTGTTTTATGTATCCTCTAATTTTACCAACTTATTACACTCTGATATATTATGCATAGCTTACATATTCACTTTTCACCATTCACTACACATTCATTTCTAGAAAATACCTGTGGTGCCAAAATGCTCCTACACCACTTAAAAAGTCCCTTTAGAAGAGTCACTTTTTGTTGTTTCCTTTGTAGGGGTAGATCAGGGTCTCTTCAAATGCAACATAGTGCCCAAAATCCATTCTAGCTAAATCTGTTTTCCAAAAACCTCTGTGCTCCTTCCCTCCTGAACCCTTTTGTGTGCCCATACAGCAGTTTACAACCACATATATGTTGCCATATTCAGGAGAAAATAGGTAAGAGGTTATTTTTCTCCTGTTACCCCTTGTGAAAATGAAAAATTTTGGCCTAACACAATATTTAATATTATTTTTACAGCCAAGTGTTTCTAAATTTTGTGAAACACCTGTTGGGATCTAACTGCTCACTACAGCTCTTCAAAAATTCCTTGCAAGGTGTAGTTTCAAAAATGACATCACTTTTTGGTGGTTTCCACTGTAGGGGTACCTCAGGGTCTCCTTAAGTATGACATGTTTTTAAAATTGGGTATTTTATGTGTGATTTCTAGTATGTTAACCCCTCCAAGTGACTTCAGAACTAAAATGGGCCTTTAAAAAGTTGGCTTTGGAAATTTTGTTAAAAATTTAAAAAAATGCTTCTAAAATTGTAAGCCTATGTCCTAAAAACAATAAAATGACATTTACAAAATTATTCCAATATACAAGTAGACATATGGTGAATTGTAATTTATAACTATTTTGTGAGCTATCACTATATGTCTTAAAAACTGAGAAATTCAAGCCTAGAAAATTGTGAATTTTTGCTAATTTTCTGTAAATTTGGGATTTTATATTATAAGTAATGGTAACACATGTCAATTCAAATTTACCACTACAATAAAGTACGATGTGTCACAAGAAAACAATTTCAGAATTAGATGGATAAGTAAAAGCATTTCAGAGTTATTAACACATAAAGTGACATATGTCGAATTTGCAAAAATAGGCCTGGACAGGAAGGTGAAAACCAGCTTGGTCATGAAGGGGTTAAGTAGTGCATATAAAACACAGCCATTAGTATTGATCTGTATGCCACACGCTGTAAGACAATCAGTAGATTTACAGAGGGAGTAAATGACGGCAACTTGAAAAGAGCATAAAACCCTTAAAATGTATTTACATTTTGTGTACTAAATTTGATACATACACAATACAATTAATGACTGTTCACTAAAGGAACATAAAAAAATTACCTAATAAAAAATAACTAACAGCTTAGCATTTGAGCTAAATTGTCTATGTATGCTGATAATGATCTTATTATAATTTGACATCCTCTATATGACACACAGTGTTCTCATTCTTAAGTGACTGCCTACATGCACACTAGATTGAGCACCTTGTTCCCTTAAGAAATCAAAGAAATCAGGAGACTATATATATATATATATATAATTTATATATCTTATTCTGGTACTGTGTCCCCTGCAGTTGTTATGGAATTTAGCAATCACTGATGTCAGCTCTTGCTGCAAGGTCACACTTCTGTGAGTTGCTGCAATGAGTCATGTCTTCTTCAATACTAAACATCTCTTTTATATATTTTTACTGTAAATACGTACACATTGCCACTGGCATAAACCATCTGAAACTGCTCATCAAAGCTAGTATTGCGTTATGCTCAAGATTTACTCAAAACAAGAGCAAAGTTTATCTTCATCCAAGGAACGTGCAGTGGATGGCATGTAGTATAATAGTGCTATAGGGCTGTCAGTGCAAGAGACTGTACGGCTAAAACCTGCTGAAATAGGTATTATATTTACAGTAGCCAGTAAACTAATACTAAAAGCTGAATTCACTCATGTATGCCTCTCAGGAGGTAAATTTCTTATTCTGGCAAAAGATTATGTAACACTTCAGAAGTAAATAATTATCACATTTTCAATCCCAAGAGCCTTATTTCACGATTGTTCTAATAGTTTAGCCATTAAATATACTTTTTTATAGATAGTGACAGCTGTGTGTGCACATATGATATGGAGGATAGGTATAACGTAATTAATAGTAATACATAAAATATAGATCTTCCTACTGTACATAAATGTTCTTTATCCAGATATATCATATAACTGATGGCTGTTACCTTGATTTTATATTTTCATAAAGTTTACATTAAGCAAAATGTAACCATGTCCATCAAGATGTATCCAGAACAGATGTAAAATTGTAGGTTATCTTCTAAACAGCCAGATAAATGGATGGCAAAGTAGAGAATATCTGAATGTCAGGAGCCTTTGGGATTAGTACATCAATTAATTACAGCAGTAATATAATATTATACAGAACAGCAATGCCCGCTATATATCAAGCCACTAAAGATGACAAAAAAAACCCTTCACATGTGATATGTACTGTATATTATATCAAACATTCTTCCATAGTAGCTAATGTACCTAATGGAATCAAGGGGAATTAATATTAATGCTAAAATGTAGTGTTGAGTCATAGATGCCACGATTAGCGTTGAATGCGGCATCTGAGGAGTTAAATGACAGGGAAGGGGGGAGTGAGTGGCGGTATTATTGCTGTTTCCCATATTTGCGGCTGCTCCATACATTGTTAAGCGAGTTGTGACTAGGTAATTTGTAACCAATCAGTTTCTTGTCGGAGTTCGGAAAAGCAGCCGAATTTAATTTTTCAAAACTTCGCTTGTCTCTACTAAAATGTTTTAGAAATAAATGATTCTAAGTACATACTGCAGCACAAAAAGACAGAGGACTATATCCATCTAGGCATGCTAGATCACCATATATAACCATGGATCAGGTTTGCCTTCTATATTTTGCAGTAATATGCAACAATAAACAGTGAGTGATTCCTTGTTTCAATTGTTGGCCAATCATATTTATTTCCAGGAATATTAAAGGGGTTGTCTGGGCCCTGAAAATAAATTGGGGGTGGTTGGGCATGGTGATGTGAGCAAAAAAACAAAAAACAAAAACAAAACACGTACCTGCTCAGAACATGGTCACATGCCATGCCTGCACACATCAATTCTGAGGCTATGGATTGGCGGCAGTGGTGATGTGTTGTTGAATCGTCACATCACACTTTTGACCAGGTGGGGACGATAAGCAAAGAGGACCGCAGGAACAGGGACTTTCAGACAGGGTTGCCAACCAGAATTTTTTCTTTTTTCTGGACAAATGATCCCAAAATCACAGCCAACATTTTTTATGGACAAATTTGAAAAACATAATTAATGATAAAGAATATAAGTAATACATGTCTATAGATCAATATATTGATAAGAACTCATTATCAGAATTTACTGTGATCTGTTAAATGATGATAAAATACCACTAAAATAATCTTGTCAAGTACCACCAGTCTAAAAAAAAAAATCACGAACATGTATTTATTTTCACAGACACAGGAAAAAGGTCACCTGTTTTTACAGACTGTCCAGAAATTTCTGGATGGTTGGCTGCCCTGCTTTTAGAGCGGGGAATGCATTTTTTTAAAAATCACATGCTATAGCCATCCATCCCAATTTTTTTCAAGGCTCCGAAAACCCCCTACCAGAATATTCTTGTAGATAGCCACCTTGGCAGATACCATTGCATGTTTTTCTTACGCGCATACTGTGTGACTGCATTTGTTTCCATTACATTGTAGAACTAATCTGTGAGACCAATAGGGAAGACTGTTTGGCCAGTTTTCCCAGAGACTGTCACCAGTAAATCATTTACAGTTTGTCACACTTTTCTAATTTTACCAAACAAACTATAGGTCAATATTACAATTGGTCTATTTACTATAATCTCCTGACTGCTAAAACAAAGCTGAATAATAAATAGCAGCCTTGTGTGCAGTATTTCTAAAATGATCTGCTGTATTTCCAAGCATTTACTGCAAACATGGTTTAGTGTTCAATCACAGCACATGTGAAAAGTATATGTACTGCACTTGACATGGTTAACAAATTAGACAGGCAAGAAGACATACAGTATTATCCCGGTTCAATATTAATCAGCTTGTGTATAATCTTAGCCTATTGTTGGTATCTTTTAAAAGTTCAAGTCATAATTTAGCTGCTCTGCATGGTCATATGTATGCATGCTTTATGTATTTATGACATTAAATTTAAAATAAACCTACATTGTACATCTGTACAGTTTTGACAATCTAGAACCAGTCATATGATCGGATCAGAAATATAGACCTTATTAGTTTTTTTTATCATCTTGACTGAAGAATATTCCCATTACAAGGTTCATATATATAAAAGGGGTTGTCTCATCTCAGACAATGGGGGCATATCGCTAGGATATACCCCCACTGTCTTATAGGTGCAGGTCCCACCACTGGGAATGGCACCTAAATCAATAAGTGAGCCCTGCAACGTGGTGGCTGGAGGACTCCGGCCCAGCCAAGCGCTCTCCACATAGAAGTGAATGGGAGCGTACCGCCACTCTCATTCACTTCTATGGGCCCAACAGAAATAGCCAAGCCAGTGCTCAGCTATTTTCAGCAGACCTATAAAAATGAATGGAGGGCTGCTGCGAAAGGGCATCAACTGAGAAAACAATTGCAGTATATTATTGATATAATGTGATATCGTTGGGCTCTAATCTGTACACTGCTATATATGCTCACAACATTTGTTTTTCAATGAAATAATAAAGGGTACCTGGTAATATATACACTGAAGGCTTGCCTCACTGACTCACTCACAGTTTTACACCAGATTTCCATTTTTCTTCACTGTTATAATGCCAGTATGAGTGTTACTGTTAAGAGGGGCAGGTAGTGTGGAGGTCACTGTTAAGGGGGTGGGGAGCAATGGAGATGTTATTAGGACCATCATGGATTTCACTGTTAAGGAGACAATGTGGATATCACTGCTATGAGAGCACTGTAGATGTCACTGTAATAGGGATACTGTGCATATCACTGTTATGAGGGCTCTGTGGATGCCACCATTATGTAGGAGCTGTGGATGTAACCATAATGGGGTCTCTTTGAATGTCATTGTTATGGGGGAGCTGGGCATGTCATTGCTATGGGGGCACTGAGGATGTCAGAGTTTTGGTACTGCTACGACACTGTTATGGGGGTCACTATAAATATCTTTTAACCACACACATGAACAAAATAGACCCATGCAAAGACGGATAATTCTACTAGTATATAATAATATATACTTATGGTTCAGGAAGAAGATGTAATCAGAAAGGAGATAAAAGTAAATCAACCTAAAATCAAGACTAAACAATCTTGTAAAGATGTTGTACGATACTGGTACAAAAGTGTCTGTTTCGTCAGTAAAATGTGTTTTATCAACATGACCTGAAAGGTCGCTCAGTAAGGAAGAAGCTACTGGTCCAAAACAGAGACAAAAAACAGGTTACAGTTTGCATCTGCACTTGAGGACAAATATCTTTTATCAGAAATGTCCTCTGATGCAAGGTCACAAAAATGAAACTGTCTAGCCATAGTGACCATTATTATCGAAGGAGGAAAAAAGGAGAGGCTTACAAACACCATCCCAACCAGGAAGTGCCAGGGTGGCAGCATCAATATTGCAGAGGTGCTCTGCTGCAGGAGGGACTTGTGCACCTTGTTAGGGCATTATGAGAATGGAATATTATGTGGAGAATTTGACCAGGCTAAAGTTAGCTCACCATGTATATTTTTGAGACATGTTTACAAATTACCCATAATTCCACTGTTTCGTGAGTCCACAGGATTCTCTTTGCTTTTTGTGGTCCAAAAGTTGATGCATGAATGGGCCAAAAATAGATTTCTATATTTTTTATTTGTTTCTCATTATACTTACTCAGGATAGGTCATTAATATCAGATCAGCGGGGGTCTGACACCCGGCACACCTGCCAATCAACTGTTTGAAGGAGTAGTGGTGCTTGTGTGAATGCTGCTTCCTCCTCAAAATTATCAGTGCGCTGTTTCATTTGCAGTGGCCACACAGTGTAATTACAACTGATCGTCCCATTCACCAATACAAGTGAGACGACTATATAGGGATTTTGAGGCAGAAGCACCACATGAATGACACTACTCCATCAAGCAGCTGACCAGCAGAAGTTACAGGTGTTCGACCCTTGCCAAACTGATATTGATGTCCTATCATGAGGATAGGTCATCAATGAATTTGCACTGCACAACCCCTTTAAACCATTTTAACCTCTTCTTGATCAATGTGACTAATCCTGGAAGATAAATTTGGCTCATCTTTAAACTGCCTTGTCTAACCTTATATCACCTATTTGTTGGCTCTGTTCATGCCACATTAAGTCAAGCCTTTTTTGGTGTAAAGTCATGCCCCTTTTTGCTAGGCCACATCCTCACTGCCAGGTGAGACATAAAAAGGGTAGTATTTGTCTGAAACAGAATAATAAATGTGGTACAAAGCATGTGTGCCAGCTTTTTTCCAGACTCTCCTGGACGGAGAACTATATTATTATTATTTCCTACTTGACAAAAGATGCTACAACGTCTGAAAGGTCTCCATTTTGTGTTCACTGGATAGCAACAGATCAATAAAATTCTTAAGAACATATGTGCATATCAGTGCAGTCTCAGAAATCCCATGGCAGAGGGATAACAGAGATAGACCAACAGAGGAAGCGCCTACGTTTACCCATGTATTAGGCCATGTGTCCTGTTCATGAATATAGTACATGCTGTACTGAAGAGAGACAATAGTGCATAGAGTTGTGGCCAGGCTTTCCTTTAGATGAAAAGATTAAGTTCTCTGCCCTAGCTCTGTATTTATATAGCCTGTCAAAATGTTTTATTGGTGCCCCTTTACAGCATAAATAGGTTTCCTTCAACAAGAAGGTTAAAGTATCAGTTACAAAAAATTCTAAATTTATTTAGTCTCTACCTCTGCTCTGATAGGTATGCAGTATATGGAGCGGAATCAGAAGGCTCTGTGCACGGTGTAGTTTTTGGTGCCAGTGTGCTGTAGTGCAGCTCCTATTCACTTGAATGGGACCCGAGCTGCAGCACTTTGGCACATACACTTACACAGTGTATGTAGCTGTGCCCTCACTGCGGCTGCCCAATATAGATGATTGGTGGAATTCTAGGTGTTGGATCCCCATCAATTCGATATTCATAGCCTATCCTGAGGATGGGTCATCAATATCTGTAGGCCGGACAGCCCCTTTCAACAGTGTTCATACCAGCATCATGGCTTCCATACTCATCACATCATTCAAATTATGGAGCCCCAAAAGAGATTCCGAATGTTGTGAAGGGGTAAAAAAAAGAAACCTTTCAACTGATCACTACTTTTACACTACTCAAGTAATTGATCATTTCCCCTCAATTTTAAATTTTTTTGAAACAACTACTCCTGTAATGGGGCCTTAAATGTAACAGCATCATTTAAGTATATTATTTGAATATTGCAGCGACTGCTAATAATTAAATCAACAACAATTATGATAATATTAGAAATATTAGACAAGGTAATTTGTAGCATTGTACGTACAACAATCAGATTTTCAATTGGCCCACACTTTTCTTCTGTGTGCCTTAGCTTCACACTGAGGCATTATGTTCCATCACATGGCCTATTACAGAGACATTATGCCCCAGAAGTATTGATTTTGAGTACCCATCACTCCAGAATACAAAACAAAAGGGAGTCTGTGTGCCACTATTCATTCATGCACATGACTTTATCTTTAAAGGGGTATTCCTATTATACCCTACTCACATGATTGGGAATATCTATTAGACTGATGGGCTTTGACAACTGGGACCCCCACTGATCACAAGAAGGGGGACCCTTAAATGAATGGAGTAGCTGCTGCCCTAATCATTTCAGGGTGTAGGACCCCTCATTTTTATTATTGGCGGCGTTCCAGCAGTTGGACTACTACAGATTTCATAGTAACCCTCTATCCCTAAAAATAAAGACAGTCAGTGAAAATTATATTTTCTTCTTTTAATTATGCAGTTCAAGCATCAGTATTTTCATATATACTTTAGGATAACATGGACTTGTAGGGTTTGGCATAATTCAATGCAAAATTACTCATATTAACTTAGTCTGATGTAATTATATAAACATTATGGTATACTATGTATGGGACTAAAGTCTAGAGGCTGTGATTGGTCAGCTTATTAAATATTACTATTACATTCCTATAGTGGCAATGTCACACTGTATATGAACGTGTACTGTAATAAGCCAGCAATTCACACACATGCAGTACATTTTCTCTTTCACCAGTATTACTCAATCAGGTCACATTTTCTCTCCCTTTGTCTCAAACCATTTCATTCACAGCAGGTGTTTAAGTGTGAACAAGGAGGCATCAATGTAAAAAGCCATCTCCACCATCTCCAGCCACCAAGGCATCTACTTATCATAAGCTTCAAGCATCATGTGTTTTACAAACAAGACAACCAACAGAATCAAAGGCAGGATGGACAGTACATAAACATCACTGTACTTATCTTGTAAAAACAAAGGCATTAGCAACAAAACCTGCAACTCAGACATGTCATACTGTATATGGCAGAGCCAACTGATAGCTCTCACCCTCTAAATTTTACTTATGTATATATGGATAGGTAGTTAGCTACATAATATAAAACAATAAGGCTTGGTTCACACCTGCAATCTTTGCAGATTTTGTCAGAAAAGCTGGGCAAAATAGCACAGCATGATACACTATTTTTCTGGTAAAGTTATGATAGAAATACATTGGACCTCATCATACTCAAATGGATCCGTAGAACATCATTGGTGTCATTATGTCACCAATCCTGCTCTAGTGCAGATGTGAATATAGCCTAAATGTACACTATGATATGAACATAGTCTATACTCTTGGTGATTTGTATATATCTTTCTTTACATTATAATTGTTTAAATCACAATAAACCAGGATACTTCTCATATCAGAACACTACATTCTGTCTTGTACATCAGAAATATTATTATATACACCATATTCTACAATTTGTATACAATTGTCTTAAGCATTATGGCCCAGATTTGTCATACCTTCACTCCAGAATTCTGGCATCAAAAAGTTGCGACTTTTTTGCACTTGCTTGCGCAAAATTTAAGCTATTGTGCAAAAAATTGCGACTTTTTAAACTGAAACGCATAAAATTTTACAACTTTTTGCATTTTTACACCACTCACTCCAGTTTTGTAATATGGGTGTGAAAATGGGTGTGGTTAGCTATGTTTATGAGTTCACTCCAGATTTATCACTGCAACTCTTTTAAAAAGTCGCAAATAAGTCGTAATCTCACTCCAGGAGGAGTAGGAAAAGTGGAGTAGCTTCTCTAGACAGAAGTGTAATGTTTACGGACAAGCCACATTTATCAAACAACCTGTGACATTTGATAAAAGTGGCACATAGTACTCCAACGCAGAATGAAGCAAAACTGACTTCAAATATTCTCTTTATGATAAATTCCCCCCTATAAGTCCTGATTAGCCTATTATCTGAGCCACAGCAGTGAGGAGATGAGTGGCTGCTGAATTACTTTGCCACAGATTATCTCCAAGGAACAATATTATCTGTCTCATAAGTACATTTTGCAACACACTGTGGTCATCTGTCACCTCTCACATTGTGTAGTATTGTTGGTGAATCTATGTCAAACCATAGTTCAAGAAATATTCATGAAATGATAGATTTATATTATATTGTTCAGAATTATATTTTTCATTTCTCCTGTATAGAAATAAGAATCATTTTAAGCAGTGGAATAGAACTTCTCGTCTATCTTACCTGGTACATACATGTGATTTTTTACGATCGGTCTAAGTATCTATCAGTCAGTTCTAAATGGCAAGTACAGTTTATGCTCCAATAACATTTCTATTCTCTCAGAATGTGCATTGTCATTGACTTCCCTTTGGACTGCATGGCTTCAATTAAAAGCAGTGTGTACATAATACTTGAGCTGTACAAATAAAGCTCTCAGTGCAGCAAATAGTTAATACTTTGGCACAGAAGTATTTAGGGGGAAACATAAGAATTTGAGTGTACAGCTCTGGACAAAAACTGTTGCTTTTCTTTGTACAAACACAGTGTGCAGGAAACTAAACATTATGAAGGGTAAAGATGATTTGGATGCTTATCTTTTTATATGGTAATTAAACTGAGGGCAAACTCCAAATCCCATAAACAGAAGTAAATGTCCAGCAGTGAGTGGCCCTGGTGAATGTTTCTCATTTCATAGATGGCCTGTGTGACATTGATGAAACCATTGATCAATGCAATGTATCAATTTTAAAATGCAGTGTTTAATGCAGTGTTATAATGAAAAGCCTTTGTCCCATTTGTTTTGCAATCCAGACTTTTTTTGTGTACATCAATAAAGTTTTACTGGTTAAGTCATGAATATAGGAGTGCATTTTGTACTTTTCAATATTGTTATCATTCTGCATAATATCAATTCTGTATGTCAGGGCATTTACCTGTAGTAGGTTTATTATGACATGATGGTATTTTTTTTCAGAGAACTAGGAAAAAATCTTCCATTCATTTAAAAGATAAACACTCATAAATTTCAAATGGGCTTATAGGCTGCCAGCATTCCAAAAAGGGATATCACTTCATCTCCAGCCAGTCAGTGAAAGCTGGGTGGAGCATATTCAGAAAGCTAGCTACTGACAGGTGTATAAGTAGTGGTGAGGAAGGGCACAGGTGATACACCTGTTTCAAGACAGTAGCAAGCACAGGTGCATTTAGCAAACTTCTAACTTTGCATGATGAGTGCTTTTGATCCACAGACACATTCTCCACCACGCTGTGCACCACAGTTTCCAAATATTGGACAGGAACCTCCAGAAATGAATATCTACTGCGATAGCATTTTCCACCCTCAGACAATGCCTAGTCCTCAGCGACCTTCAAACTTTGAAACTGGAGATTACAGCACAACTCCAAATCCTTACTTGTGGCTGAATGGGCCATCCATCACACCACCTCCATATCTTCCAGGATCTAACACCAGCCACTTCATGCCTCAGTCATATGGGATGCAAAGACAGCTCTTGCCTAACATGCATGGCTTAGGAGGTTCTGAATTAGGTTGGCTTCCAATTCCTTCCCAAGAGGAACTCATGAAATTGGTGAGACCTCCTTACTCCTATTCTGCACTGATAGCCATGGCAATTCATGGTGCCCCTGACAAAAGACTGACACTCAGCCAGATCTACCAGTATGTAGCTGACAATTTTCCATTTTACAATAAAAGCAAGGCTGGGTGGCAAAATTCAATCCGGCATAATTTATCTCTCAATGATTGCTTCAAAAAAGTTCCACGGGATGAAGATGATCCAGGTGAGATTTGTTTGCTTATTTATACTTACTGTTACATAATATACATTGCAGATTTTTTGTTCATTAATATGAGGCATTCAATGTGATAAAAATTTATCAGTGTTTAGAGGTAATTTATCATAATGCAAGGTAAACTGTGTAATTTGAGTTGTATTCATGGTTAAATTGATGCCTTATGTATATTTTAGTGTTTCTGACTCTGATACTATGTATATTTTTACCTTTTTATTTCTTTCTTCCCCCAGTCTCATACTTTTCCAGATATATCTCTCTGTAGCTGTATATATAGGATTATATTTAAATATGAGTTACGCTATTAATCCTAGAAGGATTTTGATTTGAAATCAAAGCGCTATATATAAAACAATTTTATGGCTTATGTGACCTTGTGGGTATAATGTACAAGATTACTAAGCAGGCTCTTCTGTTTTTGTAGGAAAAGGAAATTACTGGACCTTAGATCCTAATTGTGAAAAGATGTTTGATAATGGAAACTTCCGCAGAAAGAGAAAGAGAAAGTCAGACAGCAATGGACAGTTATCTTCTGACAAATCTGAGGGGAGTCCACTGTCTAACAGCCCAAAGAATGGTGAACATCAAGACATGCTGGAGAGCTCCTCACCAGGAGCTGATGATTCATCTGAGAAAAGATTATCTCCACCGGCTATAACACCATGCCTTAACAACTTTCTCTCTAGCATGACTGCTTATGTTAATAGTGCCAACTCAGTAAGTAGGCCACTTGGACTCAATAATGAAACTCCTGACAAAATAGGACAGAGCATGACTGGTTTTAACTCTTATTCTCCACTTTCAAACTTAGCCAATCATGGAGGGTCAGAGTGGTCAAGTACAGTACCGTCAAATCCCTTTGGCTATGGCAGCGCAGTTTTAAATCAGTTCAATTCCCATTTCTATAACAGCATCAGTACAAATAGCACCCTCTATTCCAGAGAAGGCACAGAAGTATAAGCATAAGTATAATTTATAAAGTATTGCACTGTAATGTAGTTACAAGAAAATGTTCAGCAACTAAACATAACCACTGTATCTTGTAAAATACATTCTATAAAAACATATAAATAGCAAGAAGACAAGTCACCTCATATTATATCCTCTGATTACAGTATGTGTTGCATTACTTGTTTTCTAATTTAAATGATAAAGGTCTTAAACCTACCATTCCTTTATTGGAATATTGCCTTATTATTATTACTACTACACACTGCCTTTAATTGCTTAGTACTTGCCTAGTGCATAATGTTTAGAAATGTTATAGTTTCAAAAAAATGCACCTGTACATACATATCATCAAGCATAATCAGTGCTATCGCCAAACAGTACTGAATTGTATATATTTTAGATTACATATCAATATTTTATATAAATGTTTACTATTGGGGCTAATTGTGATGGGATGCATGTATGACTTCCATGCCTTTTTACAGATGTAAAGTATGTTTATGAATTATAGCTGACTTCACTGTGTGGGCAAACATGGGTTATTTTGTAATAAAAATATACAATAAGGAAAATCTGTGTATGTCATAACTTAATTCAAATAATAGAGGGAATCTGTAACCAAATATATCTCAATAAAACCAGTTTATCTGAGAAATGTGTGCTTGTTAGATGAATTTAATGGTATTCATCTCATACCATCTTACTAAGTGCCTGCGTTGCTGATAAATTTGCTTCTTAATAATATGCAAATGAGCCCCTAGGTGCAATGAGAACAGTATCCTTACACCTCGTTGCACCCAGCGGCTCTGCTTACTTTCTTGTATGTCGTGCCCCCACCACTTTCACTGACAGGGCCATGCAGCGAAGATGTTATCACGCCTGGCCTTGAAGTCTTCCAAAGTACTGTGCCTGCGTGTTGGCATCAGTGTTCGACATCCCATCCAATAGATTCTGTACAGCACCTGCGCTAAACACTGAAGCCAATTTATTGGCGTGAGACTTTAGGAGAATCCAGGGCCAGGTGTGATTACTGTGCAATGAGGTGCAACAGCACTGCCCTTATTGCACCTAGGGGATCATTTGCATATTATTAAAAAAGTTCTCAGCAATGTTGTCACATAGCGAGATGGGACCAACACCATTAAATTCAGCTGACAAGTGCACATCTCTCATATCAGCTGGTTTTATTGAGATATATTTCATGACAGCTTAACATTTAGTGAATAATGTGACTGCATTATACAAGTCAGAACCATGCAGTACTTTGTTTATAACACAATAAACTATAATCACTCCATCTGCTATTACAAGGGACAGTATGGTCTAGGTTCAAGTGGGGAAAGCAATGTTGTTCCCGTAAATTACTATACAAAACTGGAACTTTATGAATCTAAACACAACCATGACAAATTTCCCCTGAACCTTTGCCATTGCCTATGATGGACTTGAAATCTTTGTTTTACACTGTCTGGCGGGTAATATAGAACATGCACATTCTACTCTGATAATCCATTAAATACAGGTTCTCCAGTCCTCACACATCGAATATGGTCTCTGAGGTTTCTACAACTGTTGATGGCAAGAAGATAAATAACTTTTGACGTGTTTAAAACCAACCCAATATTATTTGTAGAATGTTCAAAGTTGGCCCTTTATTCATATGCACATTATGTTTCATCGAAGTCTCTCACAGAAGGCCATCAACCTGGCATCTTAAATGTGTATTCCATGAAACAGTCTGACCCTTATCTGAAACTAACTAGCGTTAAAGGTAAGACACCCCAGGGTAAACCATATGAGGAAAACATAAAATTATACAAGCAAAACATGTCTAACATTCCAGAGATATAGACCCTTAAATGATATTCACATTATTCTTGGCTTCAGATTCAATAAGCAGTTAGGTCAATGTTATCTTGTGCATGTTATATCAGATTGAATGATGTTATAATAACAGATTTATTTATTAACTAAGGTGGATAATTCATCATATAGCTAAAGAGTGAAAGTTACTTAGTGCCATTCTAGAGTACAGCTAGTTTATTTCTGTAGCATTACACTACATGTTGACATACCCATAGGTAGGAGAGAAGTTAATAAAAGTTGTTGGCCACTTTCTGGCTACCATTGACCAGTGTGTATGTAAAATGACTACATAGCACTTACTAATATAGACTTTGTAGATATTCTATGCCACTTGCTAGATATCATAAGCCATTCATTTCATTTGTCCCTTTCTGTGGCAAATCTTCTGTGCTGTCCACTTAGAGGTCCTTAGATGGCCGCTGATGAAGGGTCATGTGACCAGACACATTATTTATCCTCCTACATTCAAACACACTGCATCTACACTAAACTCCCAACAGTGCAAATACAGATGGCAGGTGAATGGAAGAGACATCACATAGAGGTGATTTGCCTAATCACATGACCCTCTATCAGCAGCAACTGGAACTAGTTAAAACTGGAAAATCCTTAACTTGGATTATGGCACTTCACATTCCCCAAAATTCAACCTACCTCAAATCACTGGTCTGGAGATCTATCTTGGTGCTGTTATAGGTTACAGCTTAAACTTCCTCATGGGCCATGAAGGTGCTTTAAAAGCAGCTTTAAAACTTTGGGAGTAGGGATGAATCAGATATGACATGAGAGAGAGGGTATGAGTAAGAGTGAAAATAAAAATAAATAAATTAGAGACTAGAGAGAAAAACATGAATCCTACAAGACCGTAGCATATCATACACAAATTTTAAGGACAGTTGGAGCATTTTTGATTCTGGTGCAAATGATTTGGACATGAATCACACAAGTTATTTGATTCAGCTGAATCAGATCAAAGTTTGAGCTGTTCACTCCTCTCATAACTGTCTATCTGTATCTTTCTTCATCTATCTAGTTTTATGCATGGATTACTTTGCTCTGATGTATCAGGTAGATTACAGTCCCTTTCAAATAGGACTTAAAGTTAATTAATGTTTATTGTATTTGCTTGTTTTTATTCTTTATTCATGTTCTGTACTGATAGCCTATCAAACACCCTGCGCCCCCACCAGTCAGCTGTTCACTCCAGCCTCTGGTGCTGGAACTAGCACTTTGAATGGAACAGGAAGCACAGCTTTGTGCATACTTCCCAACCATCCCGGATTCAGTGGGACAGTCCTGGATTGCAGTGGCTGTCCTGCTGTCCCGGTATGGGGGAGCTATGTCCCGGGCTCTGGCAGCTGTCTCTGTGTCCATAGGACGCAGAGACAGTTGCCTGTTACATGAAGAAGCAGACAGCTGGAATCAGCTGCCTGCTTCTTCCATCCTCCCTCCTGTCCCCCCTGCAGCTCTGCATACCTCTTGTCTGGGCGGGGGGGGGTGGGGGGGTAGGGCCGGACAACAGTCAGCCTTGGCTCTACCCCCTCCAGACAAGAGAAGCTGATGTCCTGCTGGTGATGCTGCTGCTAGGAAGAAGTATATGGTTTTTATTTTTTTTAACTTTCTGTGAGGCGCACAATGTGGGCACATTACTATTAATGGGGGGCAAAATGTGGGCATATCACAGGGGGGCACAATGTGGGAATATTACAGTGGGGCACAATGTGGGCATATTACAAGAGGGCACAATTTGGGCATATTACGGGGGGCACAACTAGGCATATTCCTGGGGGCACAGCTGGTCATATTACCGGGGGCACATAACTGGGCATATTCCTGGGGGGCAAAGCTGGTCATATTACTGGGGGCACATAACAGGACATATTACTGGGGGTTCAGCTGGACACATGACTGGGGGCACATAACAGGGCATATTACTGGGGGCACAGCTAGGCATATTAATGAGGGCACATAACTGGGGAATATTTATTATGTGGAGCAGTAAGGGGACTGGGTTGGATTAGGTGTATAGTGGGCGTAGTTAGAGGTGTGGGCTAGTGCTGAAAAAATTTGCCGCACAATGTATCCTTCTTTGTCTCTTTACAAAGTTGAGAGGTGTGCTTTGTGTAGTAACTGTGCTGGATTCGTGCTGTTTAACCCTTTCAGTACCAAGCCACTTTTCACCTTAAATCCCAGGCCGATTTTTGCAAATCTGACATGTGTCACTTTATGTGGTAATAACTTTAGAACTTTTACTTATCCAGGCCATTCTGAGATTGTTTTCTTGTGACACATTGTAATTCATGACAGTCATAAATTTGAGTCAATATATTTCACCTTTATTTATGAAAAAATCCAAAATTTACCAAATATTTTGAAAAAAATTTCAAAATTTCAATTTCTCTGCTTTTAAAACAGAAAATGATACCTCATAAAATATTTATTACTTAACATTCCCCATATGTCTACTTTATGTTGGCATTATTTTGTAAATGTCATTTTATTTTTTTAGGAAGTTAGAGGGCTTAGAAGTTTAGAAGCAATTTTTCAAATTTTCAACAAACTTTCCCAAACCATTTTTTTGAGCACCAATACAGTTATAAAGTGATTGTGTGAGGCTTACCTAATGGAAACCACCCATAAATGACCCCATTTTAGAAACTACACCCCTCAAATTATAAAAAACTGAAGTTACAAACTTTGTTAACCCTTGAGGTGTTCCACAAGAATTAAAGGAAAATGGAGGTGAAATTTCAAAATTTCATTTTTTTGGTAGATTGTTCATGTTAATAATTTTTTTCTTGCAAAACAGCAAGGGTTAACAGCAAACTAAACCTTAATATACATTACTCTGATTCTGCAGTTTACATAAATACCCCATATGTGGTGGTAAACTGCTCTGGCAGTGGTCAGAAGGAAAGGAGCGCCATATGGATTTTGGAGCAGATTTTGCTAGAATGGTTTTTAGGCACCATTTTGTATTTTAAGAAACCTGGCGTACCCCTAGAGTGGAAACTCTCAAAAAGTGACCTCATTTTGGAAACTACACCCCTTAAAGAATATATTAAGGCGGGTACTGACCACTTTGACCTCCTAAGCTTTTTACGGAATTTGGAAACACTTGGCTGAGAAAATGAAAAGTTTAATTTATTCCAATAAAATGTTACTTTAGCTCCAAATTTTTCATTTTCAAAAGGGGTAACAGGAGAAAAGCACCCCATAATTTGTTCCCCATTTTCTCCTGAATACGGCAACACCCCATATGTGGTGATAAACTGCTGTGGGGGCACATGGCAGGACTCAGAACAGAAGGAGCGCCAGATGGATTTTGCAGCACAGATTTTGATGGATTGGTTTGTGGGAGCCATTGATTTTTATTTTTTGAGTTATTGTCTTATTTGGGGGCTCCTGAGGTGACGTTTTCATTGGTACCATTTTGGGGTACATAAGACTTTTTGATCGCTTGGTATTACACTTTTTGTGAGTCAAGGTGAAAAAATAGCTGTTTTGACAGTTTTTTTTTTTTTACAGCATTCACCCGAATGGGAAAATCATGTGATATTTTTATAGACCAGGTTGTTACAGACGTGGCAATACCCAATATGTCTATTATTTTTGTTAAGTTTTACACAGTAGATGAATTTTTGAACAGAATTAATTTTCTTGTTTTTGTGTTGCCATTTTCTAACTGCCCTATTTTTTTTTAATTTTTTTGGCGATTGTCTTAGGTAGGGTCTCATTTTTTGCAGGGCGAGATGACGGTTTGATTGGTACCATTTTGGGGTAAATACACCTTTTTGATCGCCTGCTATTACACTTTTTGTGAGGCAAAAGGGAAAAAAATGGCTGTTTTGGCATAGTTTTTTTTTTACAGCATTCACCTTGGAGGCCATCTCATGTAATAGACCAACTAAGTAGATAACACAATAATGTGTACCTCCAAAAAAGGCCTTGCTGAGTAGAAATATAATCACAGTGGGCAAGACCTAAAACATAACTTTTAATAGAATCTGCTTAATAAAAATAAGCTCAATAGCCTAGACACATATTACAGTAAACCACTTATTGCCACATAACATAAGGCGTTAGGGAGATATGGAGAGGAGGAGGCCGCAGGAAAACCCCTAGGCTGACCCTAGTTCCGGGCCCTCTGCTAGGCTCAGACCGGAGTTGCAACTCTGTGGTAGTAGCACTCCGTCCTCGTACCTATTCCTAATATTCGTAAATCCGCCCTTAAAATGAATAAACACAAATCCTGCGTCCCGCCGCGTTTCCCCCTCTCTCAGTAGAGGGTTCATCAGGGGACAAAAAGAGGCAATATAAATACACTGGATCAACAACACAATAGATAATGTATACGGGGGTGGTCTCTACCACTGAATGGGAGCTGAGCTGCAGTAACCCAGTACTGCCACTACACTTTGACTGGAGCTGTGCTTCCAGTTCCGTTCCAGCACCAGAGGCTGCAGTGATCATTGATCAGTGAGTTATCATTAGGATAGCTCGTTAATATCTGATTAGATGAATCAGATATTAATGAGCTATCCTAATGATAATTCATCATCAGGAGCCTGGAAAACCCCTTTTAAAGCCATGACAAACAATGGGAGTTTGTTTGAAATTTTATATGATCGCCCATGAGTAACAAAACTGAAAAGTATCCCAAATGTGTATGTATATATATATATAATATATATATATATATATATATATATATATACATACACACACTAAAGTCAGACATCTGGCGGATTCCTTTAGCGGACATACATACACACACACACACACACACATACATACACTCAGCTTTATATAATATTATATAAAGCCGAGTGTATGTATGTGTGTGTGTGTGTGTATGTATGTCCGCTAAAGGAATCCACAATCAAATAGTAATCCGCAGCACTCCATCAGTTGATGCAAAAAAGTGTGATTTTTATTAAAAAATCATCATGGCAATTCACAGCAATGGCGATGTTTCGGCCCCAATGAGCCTTTCTCAAGCAATGACTAGGTACACAGTGCAACAATTTATAGATCCCAACGTAGGCGTGTATTCATCAAATGGGTGTATCCCACATTACTCACGTACACATTAATTACCCTATACTTCATCTTTACCTAATACACCTCTAATCGAAGTAAACCAAGAGACAAAAGTAATAATGTCAATGTCAAATAGTCTGTGCATAAAATATAATATAAACAGGTTTGATAATCTCACCCGAAAACGCTGATCACCGTTGTGAAGAGGCCCAGACGCATAGAGAAAACTTCCTCACACGTGTAGCATCTGTCCCGCACCACTGCGCATGATAGGATGGTATAATGTGACATATTCAGCTCTAAGGAACTCCCCCACTCCAAGCCGTTCTTCCAATGAGCGCTGCAATGGAGATCAGGCAAACAGTCCCCATCGGCAGCGTTACTATGGCCGAACGTGCAAATGGCCAAACGGAGCTCACGGCCATAGCACTGCCATAGTTACCAAATAAACAGTTCCCGCTGACAGCGCAGCTTGGCCGCACCCTCAGGAGGCCTAATGAAAACAAAACACCGCTAATAGCCGCTAATTGCTGCCATTGCAATAATGTCCTAAAAGGAGACACTTTTATACATCCACGTACTGGAAAAAAATATAAGATCAAGGGTAGATACACATGTGATTTCCCATATGTGATATATGTTCTTCAGTGTCCTTGTAGTCTTTTATACGTGGGAGAAACGACACAAGAATTTAAGAAGAGACTGACTCAACATAAATCTAACATTAGGAATAAAAAAATAGACCTCCCGATAGCCGAACATTTCATAAAAGCAGGTCACAACATCTTACAGCTCCGTTTTAGAATTATTGATGGAGTTCCAAAACTCAGAAGAGGAGGAGATAGAGAAAAACTCCTTAAACAAAAGGAATTAAAATGGATACATGAATTAGATACATTGGAGCCAAAAGGTTTAAATAGGGACTTCCCCATAGGAATTTTCCTTTAATATTTCCAAGGACCCAACCCACGTCTATATGGGCCTAGGTATTTACTGTTTTTTATCTCTTATTTATATATTTGTAACTATTGCATATGTATATTTTATTGTAACCTAAGTTTGTACCCAACTATCAGTTGTGTTTTTTATATCTATATATACTTACTAATTTCACTCTTTTTTACTTCACAGACTAGTTACCGTTGGGAGATGATCCAGCCATTTATAGTCTTGATTGACGTACTTGCCAGGAAACCCCCCCTTCCCCCTAGGACAATCCAGCAGGTTTAAATGGAATTTTACAGCAATTGTGGACGGTTACAGGAGGTGAAGTGTTCTTTCTTCTTCTTTATTCTAATAGCTGTTCACTACCACTTCTTATCCTCTACAATCATAAGGGCCCCCGCATACAGAATTGTGTGTGGGAGTCCAGACAGTGGAGGTTTTTATTAGGTTATCCCTCTGCAGAAAGTGCATACGCTGGGAACAGCGTTGTAAGGCGCGGGCACCGACGCCGTGCACGCGCGCGCTTGTAGTCTAATTACAACACTGTCGCTTTAAGACACTTTGTTTTAGTTCAGACACAGGAAGTGGTCATAAGCTCCGACCTTGACCCTGCCTGTGATGTCACTTCCGCCAGGAGGTGATCATGTGCCCATACTTCGAGGCTACAGATGATGTCACATCCGCCAGTCCTGCACAGGAAGCACCGCCCTGTTAATTG
>ONZH01028807.1:0-55172 GCA_900303285.1 Rhinella marina
ATAGTAGTTATATTCTTGTACATAGGAGCAGTATTATAGTAGTTATATTTCTTTATATAGTACATAGGAGGCAGTATTATAGTAGTTATATTCTTGTATTATAGTAGTTATATTCATAGGAGCAGTATTATAGTAGTTATATTCTTGTACATAGGAGCAGTATTATAGTAGTTAGCAGTATTTAGTAGTTATATTCTTGTACATAGGAGCAGTATTATAGTAGTTATATTCTTGTACATAGGAGCAGTATTATAGTATTTATTTGTACATAGGAGCAGTATTATAGTAGTTATATTCTTGTACATAGGACGCAGAATTATAGTAGTTATATTCTTGTATATAGGAGCAGTAATTATAGTAGTTATATTCTTGTACATAGGAGCAGTATTATATAGTTATATTCTTGTACATAGGAGCAGTATTAATAGTAGTTATATTCTTGTACAGAGCAGTAACAGTATATAGTAGGCTTGTACATAGAAGCAGTATTATAGTAGTTATATTCTTATACATAGGAGCAGTATTATAGTAGTTATATTCTTGTACATAGGAGCAGTATTATAGTAGTTATATTCTTGTACATAGGAGGGCAGTATTATAGTAGTTATATTCCTTGTACATAGGAGCAGTATTATAGTAGTTTATATTCTTGTACATAGGAGCAGTATTATAGTAGTTATATTCTTGTACATTAGGAGACAGTATTTTAGTAGTTATATTTTTGCACAGTAGGAGCAGTATTATATAGTAGTTATATTCTTGTACATAGGAGGCAGTATTTATTAGTATAGTTATATTTCTTGTACACATAGGAGCAGTATTATAGTTAGTTATATTCTTGTACATAGCAGTATTATAGTAGTACAGTATTTAGTAGTTAGTTTATATTATCTTGTACATAGGAGGCAGTATTATAGTAGTTATATTCTTGTACATAGGAGGCAGTATTATATTAGTTATATTCTTGTACATAGGAGGCAGTATTATAGTAGTTATATTCTTGTACAGAGGAGCAGTATTATAGTAGTTATATTCTTGTACATATGGAGGCAGTATTATATTAGTTATATTCTTGTACATAGGAGCAGTATTGTAGTAGTTATATTCTTGTACATAGGAGGCAGTATTATAGTCAGGGGCCTAGCTATAGGGGGTGCAGAGGTAGCAGTCGCTACCGGGCCCAGGAGCTTGAGGGGTCCCAAAGACCCTTGTGCCGCATAAGAAGACACACAGAGCACTAAGAGAAAGGGGCCCAAGCTGAACTCTTGCATCAGGGCCCATGAGCCTTTAGCTACGCCCCTGATTATAGTAGTTATATTCTTGTACATAGGAGCAGTATTATATAGTTATATTCCTTGTAGGAGGCAGTATATAGTAGTTATATTCTTGTACAAAGCAGTATTATAGTAGTTGTACATAGAAGCAGTATTATAGTAGTTATATTCTTGTACATAGGAGCAGTATTATAGTAGTTATATTCTTGTACATAGGAGCAGTATTATAGTAGTTATATTCTTGTACATAGGAGGCAGTATTATAGTAGTTATATCCTTGTACATAGGAGCAGTATTATAGTAGTTATATTCTTGTACATAGGAGCAGTATTATAGTAGTTATAGGAGCAGTATTATAGTAGTTATATTCTTGTACATAGGAGCAGTATTATAGTAGTTATATTCTTGTACATAGGAGCAGTAGTATTATAGTAGTTATATTCTTGTACATAGGAGGCAGTATTATATTAGTTATATTCTTGTACATAGGAGCAGTATTATAGTAGTTATATTCTTGTACATAGGAGCAGTATTATAGTAGTTATATTCTTGTACATAGGAGCAGTATTATAGTAGTTATATTCTTGTACATAGGAGCCAGTATTATAGTAGTTATATTCTTGTACATAGGAGCAGTATTATAGTAGTTATATTCTTGTACATAGGAGCAGTATTATAGTAGTTATATTCTTGTACATTAGGAGACAGTATTATATTAGTTGTATTATTGTACATGTGGATAGTATTACAGAGGTAGGGAATGTCTTCATCTACAATTAACAGTTCAGCACAGTCCATATTTCTAATGGATAAATCTCAGACTAACATGAAATTCTAATTTACTCACTAATAGAGCAATCTATAATTGTCCTGTGAGAGATAACCAATAATTAAGGGGCTCTCCTGGTATTATTCTACAATAACTCTTCTCTATCGGTAAATCGATGGCAGTGAATGATTTCCTATATCACATCCTGTCAGACATGTGACAATTCCACAGACTCTATTCAGTCAATAACTAATTCCAATCTAAACATTTACATGACTCAGGACTGACTTAAAGAGGAAGTGTCATTGAACTGTGAGTGTTTTTTGCATTTCTATGTTACATATAACAAGCATGTGGACTATTAACCCATAATATCTCGAAAACATGTGGGTTTTGTTAGGGGTGAGTTTGTGTTAACTTGAAAATGACAAAGAAACAATGAAAAAAATTAAAAAACAAATGTGAAAAACAGGAAGTTGGGGACTCAGACCTCCATCTTCTATAAAAGCTGCCCTAACTTAGGCTTTAAAGAGGACCTTTCACCTCTCCTGACATGCCTGTTTTAATATCTTCATGCATTCCCCATGAAATAACAATTCTGGAGCATCTATTCTTATGTTTCTATGTTGTGCCATTCCTTTATTATTCCTACTAGAAGTTATGAATGAATTGCTAGCAGTCTGCAGTAAGGGTACAGAGGCGAGGTAACCAGTTTGGGGTGTGTACCTGCACAGACTGAAAATGGCAGCACTGATTGGATAGAGTCAGTCTGTGCAGGTACACACACCCAACTGGTTACCTCCCCTCTGTACCCTTACTGCAGACTGCTAGCAATTCATTCATAACTTCTAGTAGGAATAATAAAGGAATGGCACAACATAGAGACATAAGATTAGATGCTCCAGAATTGTTATTACATGGGGAATGCATGAAGCTATTAAAACAGGCATGTCAGGAACAGGGAAAAGCCCTCTTTAAATAAAACACCAAACCTATATCCCCACCTATAATCAACCCATATACACCATAGAATAAATTAAGGTTCTATTCTGCAACCATGCATACATATCGTAATTAACCCTTAGACTCCCAGCGCATGTACGGCGCTGGGGCGATGCGGGCACATGGCGTCATGCGGGAGACTTGCCGCTACTTACCCGATCGGCGGCGTCTTGCTGGGCCTTTAGATCACGGCATCACAGCATCTAGTTGCGGCATCACGGCATCTAGTTGCGTCTTTACCCGGAAGCGTACGCTTCCGGGTGGTGTACAGACACCCCGTGTGGCCAATCGGGGTGTCTGTACACGATCTGAAAGCTGTAAACCTCGCTGATGAGGTTTACATCTACATTCTGGCCACTAGATGGCAGGCCAGGATAAGAAATGAGCAATTCTTGGATTTATCTCAATCTAGTAAATCCCTGATTGCTCATAAAGAGAAAAAAAAACAATATATTAGCTCATATTTGAGATTTAAAATAATAAAAAAAAATTAATTTTTTTTTAAAAAATATATAAAAAATAAAAAATATATAAAAGTTCAAATCACCCCCCCCTTTCCGTATAATTAAAAAATAAATACCTAAATAACAATAAATATAGACATCATGTGTATCACCGTGACCGAAAACGCCCGTACTTTTAAAATATTTTTAAAAATTCCAATACGGCAAATTGTGTGGCGGAAAAAAGCGTCCAAATGGCGATTCGCTGTTTTTTGTCGTTTTTTTTTCTAAAAAAAATTAAATAAAAAGTGATTAAAAAGTCATACACACCCCAGAATGGTATCAATAAAAACTTCAGATCGCCCCGCAAAAAATGAGCCCCCATACAGCTCTGTACACATAAATACCAAAAAGTTATAGGGGTCAAGATATGACAAAAAAAAAAAGGGCAACTTTCTGATTATTTTATCACTATCAAAACGCAGGAAAAACTATACATATTAGGTATTGCCGGATTCGTACTGACCAGTAGAATGAAAGTAACTGGTCAGTTTTAATGCACATCGAACGCTGTAAATAAGAAACCCGTAGAACTGTAGCGGAATAGCGTTTGTTTTGCAATTTCACCCGATTTGGAATTTTTTTCTCGCTTCCCACTACACCGTATGCAATATTATATGGTGGCGTTGGAAAGTACTACTTGTCCCGCAAAAAACAAGCCCTCATACAGCTATGTGAACAGAAAAATAAAAGAGTTATGGCTGTTTGAAAGCAGGGAGCACAAAACAAAAATGCAGAACCGAAAAAACCTCCGGTACTGAAGGACGACCCATGGAAAAAATAGAGTTTATATGGAAATTAGAGAAAGTGGGGTTCAAGTACCGCACTCCCTCCTCAGCAGTATTAACATTTTCTTTACGCCATAGTTGACAATAGTCCCAGGAAATGGGTGGGAAGGATTTCGGGCTGACCATTAAGGTGGCCGGAAGGAGCTTGCTTTGTGCAAATACCTGTAGGATTGGTTACTGGGGCGGACTTTAAATGTCCCAAACATTTTTGGCATTTATGTTTTAAAGAGCACTTGTCAGCTGGATCAACCCTATCCAACCAGGTATACTGTCTAGTAGGGTTAATGCTTCTGATTAAAATGATACATGTATCGTGAAAATCAGTTGCAACGTTCCACTGACAAAAAGACAATTTGGGGAATACTATATCTCTTTATGGATAGGGCCTAAATGGCGTGAGGAGTCTTTTAGGCCATACATGCTCCTCTGGAATTCTGGGAAGAAGAGATGCAAATGAGCTTTTAACAAGCTCCGCCTCTGATGCCACCATATGTAAGGCAGCTATCCTGTAAGTCAATGTTCGATCTTTTAAATAGGCCTTGAGAAATGACTTGGATAATAATTTTAGGGATTGTGCAGGCAGTAGTTATTGATGACCTATCTTCAGGATAAGTCATCAATATCTGATCTGCAGGGGGTCGAACACTTGGCACCCCCCCACCGATCGGCTGTTTGAAGGGGAGGCAGCGATCCATGCGAGTGCTGCTTCCTTTTGCAGTGGCGCCATAGTATAGATACAAGTACTCGCTGCAGTCGAGTGAATGGAGCGAGTACTTGTAATTACACCGCACTTCCAAGTTGACAGACAGTGTAATGAAGAAGAAGCACTGCTTGCATGGAGCATCGCCTCCTAACAGGATAATTTTTTGGGAACTCCACAACCAATTTTCACAAGGCAGGTACATTTTTAATCAGATCAGCAGAATCGACCCTATCAGACTGTACGCCAGTTTTAATAAGGGTGATGCTGCTGATAGGTTCTCTTTAAGCTGAGGAGCTCTGTAACTGAACAGAGATTGTCGGATTCAAAATACATGCTTACCAACATTTGTGCTGGTAAATTCGGGGAGTTTAAAGGGGTTGTCTCATCATGGACAATGGGGGCATATCAGTAGGACCCGCACCTATATCCAGATTGGAGCCCTGTCAGGTGGTGGCTGGAGGCCACCACCAAGCCGGCTCTCCATAGAAATGAATGGGAGCTTACTGCGCATGCGCGGCCCCTGCTCCCATTAATTTCTATGGCGCTGACGGAAATAGCCGAGCCAGCGCTCTGGCATTACAGTGATTGGCTTGCCGGGAACACGTCATCAGGTGCTATATAGCACCTGGTGACATGTGACCCGGCTCAGTCTTAGTCAGGGAGAGCTGCTGCAAGGAGAGACAGATAGTGTAGGGATAGATATTGGCTAGGCAGGGATAGTTTTTCTGTTTAAAAGCCCCAAAAGTCCTTTTAAGGACTATTGTTATATCTGGCTGCAATATATATTTTTTTGTGGGGGCAAAATTGCCTTACCTTAACACCACCTGTGCTGCGTGTGCTGTATAACGTTTGGGTATCCTAAATACCTGACATTCGGTGTAATTTTTTCTGGCTCTAATCAAGGCGACATCACCTGCGCAGCGTCTGCTGTATAACGTTTGGGTATCCTAAATACCTGACATTCGGTGTAATTTTTTCTGGCTCTAATCAAGGCGACATCACCTGCGCAGCGTCTGCTGTATAACGTTTGCACATCCTAAATACCTGTGGCATTCAGTGTAACTTCCTAACAATTTTTCCTCTAAAATCAGTTTTATCTTTATTATTGTCATTCTGTAAAAGTGGCGTAATACTCGGACAACATCGTTCCCTGCAGCGACTTGGGAGTCCAAGATGCATCCAGACATCCTCCCCATGCTGTTCCCAAACCATTTCAGTGGTGTTTCCATCATTTTCTGACCTTTTCCCATGAACCACGCACACCCTCCCCTCTGCAGAGCAGGGGGTGCCTGGTTTAGTGCTCTGGT
This sequence comes from Rhinella marina, assembly GCA_900303285.1. Lineage (NCBI taxonomy): Eukaryota > Metazoa > Chordata > Amphibia > Anura > Bufonidae > Rhinella > Rhinella marina. The sequence continues at coordinate 6,347 of ONZH01028807.1, forward strand.
TCTCCTATTGACTTCCATTGTGCTCAGGTGCTCTGTAGAGCACTCGAGTACCGCCTAGTGTTCTACCTGAGCACCCGAGCACTTTGGTGCTCGATCAACACTAGACACAAACCCTTTAAGCCCTGATTTTGGCAGGTTTGGGACCAACTGATATAACAATGGACTGTGGTTGTTAGGCAGTGCTTCCCTACCTAGTCCCTCGGCACTGTACTGGTACTGGGCAGTATTCACACTATACTAACTCCATGATTTAAATTAAATTGTTCTTACATATGTTGAGTCTGCAAACATCTCTATTAATTCCACCTGAAATCCGCCATCTTGCCGTTCGGTGGTGTCTGTACTGTATATCCGCACTATACAAACCACACACAAAAGAGCAGATTGCTTTCCGCACTGAGGGACTCTATTGTCAGACAATGCATTTAACATGTGCACTTCCCACAACAAAGGCCGATGGAATAAACGGAGAAAGCACAGATTTTTTTTTTGCTACTGCAAGTCGTTCCTGGAAATATCCCGCTCTATTGACTTGCTGCCAAGTGGCATCTTACCCCCAAGGGCACCTTTCTCTGAAAGACAGGAGCATGACTTGGAGATTTTGTCTAAATAACAAAACCGAGTCTGCATTCGTAATTAGCGAGCGAGGAAGATTAAGTCTAGTGCCGAGGCTTTCCAAGCAGTCAACATGGAGTACTGAGGGAAACAATTGTTTTGCCAAGCTGTCTAAGTGCTTGTACTGCTCCAGATGTCCTCAGCTATTTGCAATTATAGCTTCTGATAAAATAAAGCTGCTTTCATGTGTAAATAGCGGCGCTCTCCACGCTGAAAACGCACAACCGTTAAGGCTGAAAAGCAATATTAAAGGCGTGCGCGCCGACAGAATAGAACGGCAATGTCTCATGTCGAGGCATATTGTGAAAATGATCATTTACTTCCAAAGCAACAAATAACAGACGTTGTAACGTTTTACAATCACCGACGAACACAATGTGGCGACATGCAAGGACATCACAAAGTGGAGGACAAAGCAATCCATCACCTACAGTACATATTCTCTATATATCCACTTAAAAGAGTTCTCTGGGACTTAGATATTCATGACGTATGCTCGGGATAGGTGGAGATCAGGCACCCTGCACCACCACTAATGCAATTCAAGTGAATGGGAGCTGAGCTGCAGTGACCGGGGCCGGAATCTACACAGTGGATGGTGCTTCCCGTCCACCAAATCGTTTCTGGTGTCAGCAGTTACCCAAAACTGCTGATCGTGGGAGCAAGGCGTGTTGGACTCCCACCAATTTGATAATGATGACCTATCCCGAGGATAGGCCATCAATAACTAAGCCCTGGAAAACAGATATTACAGTGTTTTACAATACAATGTGGCAACTTGCAAGGAAAGGACAAAGTGGAGAACAAAGCACCCTAACACCTATATATTCTCGATAAATCCATTTAAAGAAGTTCTCCAGGACTTAGATATTGATGATGTTTTCACAGGATAGGACATCAATATCAGATTAATGCTCCATTCACACATCCTGTTCTTCTTTCCAGATTCGATCCTGATCTGGATCCATTCATTTCAATGGGTCCTGAAAAAATCAGGATCGAATCAGGAAAGAAAAACAGGACGTGTGAATGGAGCCTAATGGGGAGCAGACACCCTGCACCACTACTAATCTAATTCAAGTGAATGGGATCTGAGCTGCAGTGACCGGGCCCGGAATCTACACAGTGGATGGTGCTTCCCGTCGACCGCATTGTTTCTGGTGTCGGCAGTTGGCTAAAACGGCTGATCGTGGGAGTGAGCGGTGTCGGACCCCCACCAATCTGATAATGATCACCTATCCCGAGGATAAGCTATAAATATTTAAGTCCTGGAAAACAGATATTACAATGTTTTACAATGCAACTTGCAAGGAAAGGACAAAGTAGAGGACAAAACCCCCTAAAACCTATATATTCTCAATATATCTACTTAAAGGAGTTCTCCTGGACTTAGATATTGATGACACATCCTCAGGTTAGGTCATCAATATCAGGTAAATGGGGGTCAGACACCCTGCACCACTACTAATCCAATTCAAGTGAAGCTGCAGTTACCGGGGCCGGACTCTACACAGTGGATGGTGCTTCCCGTCCACCCTATTGTTTCTGGTGTCGGCAGTTGCCAAAAAACAGCTGATCATGGGGGTTAGGGGTGTCGGACTCCCACCAATCTGATAATGATGACCTATCCTGAGGATAAGCTATCAATATCTAAGTCCTGGAAAACAGATATTACAATGTTTTACAATCACCAACAAATACAATGTGGCAACTTGCAAGGAAAGGACAAAGTGGAGGACAAATCACCCTAACACCTATATATTCTCTATATATCCACTTAAAGGAGTTTTCTGGGACTTAGATATTGATGACGTATCCTCAGGATAGGTCATCAATATCAGATTAATGGGGGTCAGACACTCTGCACCACTACTAATCCAATTCAAGTGAAGCTGCAGTTACCGGGGCCGGAATCTACACAGTGGATGGTACTTCCCGTCCACCCTATTGTTTCTGGTGTCGGCAGTTGCCCAAATCAGCTGATCGCTGGGGTTAGGGGTGTCGGACTCCCACCAATCTGATAATGATGACCTATCCTGAGGGTAGATCATCAATATTAAAAGCCTGGAAAACCCCTTTAATTCCTTAGGTGTTCCTGGGAGCAGTCATATCCTCTCTTTCCACCATAAACCTCAGATCTGTCCTGTTTTGGGCTGCAGCAGGTACCCTCCTCTATAGCTCTGTCTACTATAGAAGACCACACAAACCAAACCCGACCCCTTCACTAAAAGTCCATCCCATCCAGCCATTTGGAAGCAGAAAATAGATGCAATCAGATTTAAATAAGTTTAAATTCCCCTCCTCGCATCATAGCAATACTTGTCACCCTCTTTCACTAATATCTTCACATAAGTAGACAGGTCACTTTCCGTCACATGAGCAACACACTCCTCCCTTGCTGCTGTCATTATTTAGGCTACTTTCACACTTGCGTCTGCAGGATCCGTTTGTGAGATTTGTCACAGGCTCTCATAAACGGTCCTGAACTGATCAGTTTTGCCCTAATGCATTCTGAATGGATAAGGATTAGAGATGAGCGAGCATGCTTGGCAGAGCATGCTCGAGTGCCATTTTTGCGTATTTGCGTACGCATTTTAAAATTCCTACGCTATTCATACGCATATTTTAATCTATACGCAAATGCGTACGAATAGCGTACAAATTCAATTTGTACGCTATTCGTACGCAATTCGTACGCATTTGCGTATAGATTAAAATATGTGTATGAATAGCGTAGGAATTTTAAAATGCGTACGCAAAAATGGCACTCGAGCATGCTCGTTCATCTCTAATAAGGATCCATTCAGAATGCATCAGTTTTGCTTCAGTTCAGTCTCCATTCCGTTTTGGAGGCGGACACTAAAACGCTGCTTGCTGCATGACGAAACTGAGGCAAATGGATCCGTCATGACTCACAATGTAAGTCAATGGGGACGGATCCGTTTTGTCTGACACAATAGAAAACGGATCCGCCCCCCCATTGACTTTCAATGGAGTTCAAGATGGATCCGTCTTTGCTATGTAAAAGATAATACAACCGGATCCGTTCAGAACAGATGCAGACGGTTGTATTATCGTGACGGATCCGTTTGTGAGAGCCTGGACTGATCTCACAAACGGATCCTGCAAACACAAGTGTGAAAGTAGCCTTACTTGATCTGACTTGATCTTGAGGGGAGATCTAATAACAATGTATAAATATATCAGAGGTCAGTACAGAGATCTCTCCCATCATCTATTTATCCCCAGGACTGTGACTGTGACGAGGGGACATCCTCTGCGTCTGGAGGAAAGAAGGTTTGTACACAAACATAGAAGAGGATTCTTTACGGTAAGAGCAGTGAGACTATGGAACTCTCTGCCTGAGGAGGTGGTGATGGTAAGTTCAGTAAAAGAGTTCAAGAGGGGCCTGGATGTATTTCTGGAGGTAATAATATTACAGGTTATATTACTAGAGAGGGATCGTTGATCCAGGGAGTTATTCTGATGTCTGATTGGAGTCGGGAAGGATTTTTTCCCCCTAAAGTGAGGAAAATTGGCTTCTACCTCACAGGGGTTTTTTTTTGCCTTCCTCTGGATCAACTTGTAGGATAACAGGGAGAACTGGATGGACAGAGGGCTTTTATCAGCCTTATAAACTATGTTACTATGACAACAGTATGATTCAAGTAAATAATCTATAAAATAGAATAAGCAGGTGTGATTGATTTAGGAAAATAAAATTCCCTTGTTGTGTTTATAAGAGTGGACAAGTCACTGTCCTCCACAAGATCAGCACATTCCTCTCCTGAAATCATCTGTGCTGCTGGACACCCTGCTCCTTCTACTATGTAACTCTCAGCCTGTGACCTCCACAAGATCAGCACACTCCTCTCCTGAAATACTCTGTGCTGCTGGGGACCCTGCTCCTTCCAATATGTAACTCTCAGCCTGTGACCTCTCACTTGTCTCCATTCCCTTCCTTACATCATGATACTGCCCCTGTGCTCACTAACATCATATCATCAGCGCACAGGTCTGTCCTCCCACTCCTCTCCTGAAATACTCTGCACTGCCAAGGACCTTGATCTTCCCACCATGTAACTCTTGGTCTGTGACCATCCACTTTTCTCCATTCCCCTCCTTTAACCATCATATTCAGCCCCGTCACTAACAAAATCACATGAGCAGAGAGGTCACTGCCCCACATCCTACACAAAATAAGCATGCTCGTCTCCTGAAATACTCTGTGCTGCTGGGGGCATTGCTCCTCTTACTATGTAGAGTACATGAACCCTCTGAATTGTAAAGCGCTGCGGAATATGGTGGCGCTATATAAATAAATACCTAACAGTCTATCACCTCCCACTTCTCTCCATTCTCCTCCTCACACCATCAGACGTGTGGACAGGTCACTTTCCTTCACAAGATCAACCCACTCCTCCCCCGCTGTTGTCTTCATTCCTGACTCCAGTGTGCTCCATCTTTGCCTATAGATTCCTCAAGACATCAGAATGAGCACACAACAGCGAGTTAAGTAAATTGGCGTCCCTTGCTTTCTTTCCGGTGTGCGGTGAGAAGTCTTCTCCATTTCCCAGGTTATTATTGCCCGTGTTCCTGCACAGTGATGGCAGCTCAGACACTTCTGTCATCGTACGCCGCTCCTAATTATTCCCCAGCGCTGACTTGACTTTCATAAGCCGGCTCTGCCGCAAGGATTTTTTGTCCTCTCGCTGGAAATCCAGGTTTATTCATGCAAGGTCAAGTGTTTCACATTTATAACGGGCATTAATTACCGCTCGCTGGATTGTCTAACCTCTTCGTTTTTAAGGGGGCGTGAAGAATTATCTTCAACTAGCGGAGAACTCCGGAGAGGTAGCAATGAGCTGCCAGGATAATGGGAGGCGCGAGCTGCCCCCTCATAACGTCTACAAGGGCTCAATAGCCAGATTGGTGTGCTCGTAAGGAAGGGGCGTGAATATTTATGCACTCCGATATACAGTATACACCTGCATTAGTCCATAATAGTATTTAAAGGACTAGGTGCGGGTCCCACCGCTGGGACCCGCACCTATATCGAGAACGGAGCCCCCAAAGTGAAGGAGGGTGCACTGCGCATGCACAGCCGCCCTCCATTCATTTCTATTGGATCGGCGAAAATAGCCGAGCACTGGCTCTGCTATTTCTGTCGGCTACATAGAAATGAATGGGAGCGGTGGCCGCGCATGCGCAGTACGCTACCATTTATTTCTATGGGAGCAGCAGGGGAGCTACGCCTGGTGGTGGCCGGACCCCGGGAAACCTGGGTTCCTCCAGGCGCAGCGCTCCCCGCACCATTCTCAATTAGGGCTGCAGTAAACGATTATTTTAGTAATCAAGTAATTTACCGATTAATCCAACGATTAATCAAGTACTCTAATAAGAAATAGCTAATTAAAAGAATGTTTACCTTTCTAAGTCAGCAGACCTCAACCCTCCCCCACCCCCGTGCCATCAGTCCAATATGTCATTAGTTACCCCCAATGCCATCAGCTCCCCTGTGCCATCAGGCCCCTGTGCCTCCAGCTTGCCCCCCAGTGCCACCAGGTGCCTCCAGTTTTGCCCCCCAGTGCCACCAGGTGCCTCCAGTTTTGCCCCCCAGTGCCACCAGGTGCCTCCAGTTTGCCCCCCAGTGCCACCAGGTGCCTCCTGCTTGCCTCCAGTGCCTCCAGCTTGCCCCCAAGTGCCTTCATGTGCCCCCCCCATTGCCATACGATGCCACCAGCTTGCTCCCCAGTGCCATCAGCTTGCCCTCCAGTTCCACCGTCTTGCCTCCCAGGGCCACCAGGTGCCTCCAGTTTGCCCCCCAGGGCCTCCAGCTTGCTCCCCAGTATGCCCCAGTGCGCCTCCCAGTGCCTCCAGGTGCTTCCAATTTGCCTCCCAGGGCCTCCAGCTTGCCCCCCAGTATCTCCAGCCTGCCCCCCAGTGCCACCAGGTGCCTCCTGCTTGCTCCCAGTGCCTCCAGCTTGCCCCCCCTCAGTGCCACCAGCTTGCCCCCCCCCTCAGTACCTCAAGGTTCAGTCCTCCCCCACCATCAGTTCTCCCCTGCAGCAGTTAAGATGTAGTACTTACATGTCCTGTAGAAGCGCCTTCGTACATGCCCCGGCTCTTCCATGGTCCCGCGCTGCACATTGTTCCGTACACACTGCGTCATGACGCAGTGTGACGTCGGGTCAAAGTGCAGCGCGGGACCATGGAAGAGCCGGGGCGTGTACGAAGGCGCTTCTACGGTTCATGTAAGTATAACCTGTTAACTGCTGCAGCCGGCGGAGACCACAGAGCGGAAGTAATTTTACTCCCGCTCTGTGGTCACGTGACACAAACGAATCCTCGATGCAGAAAATTTGCATCAAGGATTTTTCTGTGTCGAATTCGAGTACATCGATGAATCGTTTCAGCCCTATTCTCAATATATGTACGGGTCCCAGCGGTGGCACCCGCACCTATCAAACAATGGGGGCATATCCGAGCGATACACCCCCATTATCTAAGATGGGAATACCCCTTTAAGCAGGAGTCAGTGATCGGTAAAAGGTTGTGCAACCCCCCGTCCCCTCTTAGGCAGATTTGCGAAGGGAAGCATAACTACCTGCTCCGAGGGGCTGCCTCCCGTCTCCTTCGCTCCACGTCCTCGGCTGCTCTGCTCGACGCCTTCGATGTGAATTTCTGGTTTGACGCTGCAGCCTATCGAAGCAGTGACAAATTGTCATGTAATGCAAGGGGAGCAGGTCAGCGATTGGCTGCAGCAGCGTCAAGCTGTACGTTTACGTCCAGAGAGCGCAAGGGCTGGGAGCCAGTGTCGGGGAGCAGGGAACTATGCCTCACCTTAGGTCTGCTCAGGAGCAAACAAGCTGGCTGCTGCGGTACACATCCCCTTTAAATGACAATATGATCATCTGATGAGCCAGACGTCTCATGTCAGGTGCTGAAGACTATTTGTTCTTCTCGGTGGCGGCTCTGTATTATAAATGATGGCGTACAGCGGTGTGTCTATATGAACGCCAATGTGTTCCCGTGTATCCAGTGACAGGTTGTAGTTACGTTTATGTTCTATGCATTATCTTTCTTTTAGATGAAGCGATCAGGGAGGCGGATCGGTGATGTGCAGGCATTCGCGATGCTATGATCATTTTCCACAGAGACAGACACACACGTAAGGTCACACTTACCTTATTTTTCACCCCATAAGACGCAGTTTTTTCCCCACAAAGTGGGGGGGAAATGTCCCTGCGTCTTATGGGGTGAATACTAATGAGCGCATCCATTATGGAAGTGATCATTAGTACCGGAGGACCGGGAAGGCTCTGTACTCACCACTTCCTGGTCCTCTGGCGGCGCACAGCATGAGGGCGCTCTGCGACTTCACTCTGTGCGTGTCAGGTCACAGCTAATTAGTGCAGGGCAAAGGCATTTATCCCGGTTCCGGTGACGAACCGGGCTCTGCCAGGCGTAGGCATCCACCCAGCAGTGAGCCCGGTGGAGTCACCGGCACTGAGGGACAGGCTTTAGCGCTGCCATAGCCAGTAAAACGGCTAGGGCAGTGCTAAAGCCGACCCATTACAGCCGGTGACGTCACCGAACACACTGCTGGGCTGAAGTTTCCGCCCAGCAGTGTGTCATGTAAACAGAAGAGCCCTTGCCCTGCACGATCCAGCGCAGGGCAAGGGAGGGCATCGGAGCATGAGAGGCTTCGATGCTAACATCAGTGGGGCTGCCTGGGTGAATTTAAGGGTATGTCCGGGTTCAGTTCTGAACCCGGCCAATCCCTTTAACATTGAGGGTCTGATAAGGGGCTATGAGCTGAGGTCTTATTAACATTGGGGGTCTGATCTTATTGTCCTACTCTAAAACCTAGGTGCGTCTTATAGGGTGAAAAATACACCAATTAGTATTCAGTGCTGTGCTGGCAGATAAAAAACTGATTTTCCGCCCTATAAGACGCACCTAGGTTTTAGAGAAAGACAATAAGAAAAAAAAAAAAAATTTCATCAGAGCTCAGCCCTCCAATGTTAAAGAACTCCCGCAAAAAATTTTATTCCATGTCCTGCTAGAAATGTACATGATGTAATCTGTAGTGAATGTCATTTTCTTACCAGTATCTGAATTTTTGAGTTATATCATCCTGAAGTTTCTTATCTGTGTCATGTGACTAGGAATTAGACTCAACTCACACAGAGACTTATGTGTGGACAGGAAGTCTATTTCTCTATGTATTCCTATGGGAGCCTCACTTTCAGTCTCATAGGAATGAATAGAGAAGTGACTGGCTTCCTGTCCTGGGTCAGTTGGAGGTCAGGGAGTTGGTCACATGACACAGCTACAATAACACCGCACATCATGAAGTCACAGAGCGCCAACGTCTTCACGCTGTGTGATTGTCAACCAGAGTTTTTATTTTTTCTGGGCAACTTATCCCAAAATCACAGAGAGTCAACATTTTTTTTATGTATATATTGGAAACGATCATGAAAGATAAAGATAAGTAGTGTATGTCTATAGCTCAATATACTGATAAGAGCTCATCACCAGCAATTACTGTGAGCTGGAAAATGATGAGACCGGCCTCAAAAAATAATCATGTGGTCTGATGGGCTGTTTAGGATTCTTGCACTCCAACGGGTCTCTTGTACTGAACTCACATGATGATGTGCTAATAGACCCGCCATCAGGTATGAAATACTACGTACAATACAGTCCACAGAAGTGCAGTCAGACCAGGAGATCCGGCAGAAACACCCACTGTTTTTCATGGTCCGATCATGTTCGTGTGAAACAGCTCTGAAGGGTTTTCCAGGTTCTTGTTTTTAATTTTCCCCCCTAGCCAGCAGTATCTGAGGAGAAATTCTGCGGGGTCACATGCTGGTTGGGGACATATGGCTGCTGAGGTCAGTCATTGGCTGCAGTGGGGCATGTGACACAGTTCATAAGGAAGAGGAAAGGTGGGGCCAGAAGGGGAGCCACAGAGCAGGTGAATATGGATTCTGTCCACAGGCACCGCTGGTTGGGAGGCAAATTACAAAAAAACTTAAACCTGTAAACCCCTTTAAAGGGTCCTCTTTCTTATACAGGCTGATCAGTAAACGAGTCTCAAAACACAACACGATGCAAAGTGAAAGGGGAAGGAATGATCCTTATTGTGATCATTCATCCTGAATTGTCTTTGCATATTGTCACTAGCACAGAGTAATGTGCTTCTGACAAAAGACGATTTTTGGTGAAAAATATGAAAAGACACAACAAGTGGGTGTTTTTGCCCAATTCTCGGGTGATCAGTCGCCCCCTTTTACATGGACCAATCCTCAGGGACAAGCATTAGTAGGAACATTCTTTTCCTGGTAATCGGTTTGATCCACAACCCAAGGGCCCCTAAGACATTCCAGTCTGGTTGGCATACTTTGTGCCAGAATTTTAGCGCAATTTTCCTGCATCTTAATCCACGCCCCTTTCTTGCTAAGTCACGCCCCCTTTTCAAATGAGGAGCCAAAAGCATCGAATGTGATGCAATTTTGACTCATCTTGAGTAGTAAATCTACCCCAATGGGCTCTGTGTAGGGCATGGATGTGCCCAGTGCCGTACCGTGAAGATACCGGTCACCAAAGCAGCAACTGGGCCCCACCTAGTATATGGCAGAGGGCCCCTGATTGCCAGGGCCAGGGTGTAACCGCTACCTCTGCGCTCTGTATAGCATAGCTGCCAACAACGGGAAAGGGGTGGAACCAACTGCAAAGACAGAAGGAGGGACTATGCAAATTTACCACTAGTGGGCACTTTGTGGGTGTTTCCCGGGCATTTCAGAGGCGTCCCAAGGGCTGTAGCTTGGATACCCCTAATTTTCCAACTACGGCATAGCTGAGCCTCTGGCCGAGACCCCCAGAAACAACCCTCTGTGGACTACAGACTGATACATTTTACCTGCACTGGATACAACTGTAACAACCTCTCAGCTCTGTACGAGTAAACAAAATAGTGGTTCTTTTCATTCACTGACAGCAAGCAGAGATCTTGAAAATGATGAAGAATCAAAACACAAAGTCTATTAGGAAGTTGCAGAATTTTTCACTGTGTAGTAAATAATCCGGATTGCGCCAGACTCCGGCAGGAATCCCGCCGCCATATGAGTAATATTTGCCTGTAACATTTTCGGAATAATAACTCTGCGCTCCCGCGACTTCCGATGGGCGATATTTTTTATTTGACGTTCTTATTTGACTGTTTCGCATTTAATAGAAAGATGTTGGGATCGCAACGAGAGTCGTAAACATGAATGGTGATGCACGTCGTAAAAGGAATTGTTTCCATTCTGCCCGTGTGACGCCGTGCGCGGGGCCGCTCGCATTTTCATTGTTGTGGAAGCGATTATAATAAAAAATACTCTGTTAATTCCCTTCTAAAAAGATGAGGATTTAATAGAAACTTTATGACGTATAATTGCCGGCACAATATGAAACGCATTTACCAGCGATGTTCCTGGACGCGGCGGTTTTAACGAGCTTTACACTGTATACTGTTACAGACTAGAACCACGTTATCTCATTGTGTGCTTTTCTAGGCTCGTCCTACAATTAGTTTGCAAATTTCCCTTAAAGGGGATGTCCGAGTGTTTCATACTGATGACCCATCCTCAGGATAGGTCATCCGTACGTGATCGGTGGGGGTCTGGCGCCCGGCACCCCCGCCGATCAGCTGTTTGAAGAGGCCGCAGTGCGCCAGTGAGCGCCACTTCCTTCTCCTAGCTCGCCAAGCACAGCGCCGCCCATTGTATAATGGCTGTTCTTGGTATTGCAGCTTCTTCACTTGAATGGGGCTGAGCTGCGTCTAGACCATGTGACCGATGAAAGTGATGCCACCGGCCTAGGAAGAGGTGCTGGCCTCTTCAATCAGCTGATCAGCAGAGGTGCCAGGAGCTGGACCCCCACCGACCAAATACTGATGACCTATCCCGAGGATAGGTCGTCAGTATTAAACATTCGGACAACCCCTATAAAGTGAAAGAAAACTTATTCCCTTTCCACAGGATTGGAGGCGGTGGACCCCGTTTAAATGGAGCGGCAGACGCGCACATTCAGCGCTCCATTCAGTTCTATGGGATTGGCGGTACAAGCGACCGGCTATCTCCGGAAGCACCATGGAGTTGAATGGAGCAGAAGCATGCATTGGTGTCCTCCTCTCCATTCAAACATCATGATCGACAGGGGCCCCAGAGGTCAGACCCAGCCAATCAAACACTGTGCCCTGTCCAGCACATAAGGGGTTGTTGGGGTCCTCCACTGTAGACAATACCCCTGCTGGGATCCCCAGCGATCAGGGGAGACCTGGCAGTAAGTGTTTCCTTGCAGTGTCTCCATAGGAAAAACTAAGCATTAAAGGAGATTTCCCATCTTGGACATTGGTGGCATAGAGGTGGGACCCGCACCTATGCTTAGAACGGAGCCCGCTAAGTGCCGGAGGACACACTGCACATGCGCGACTACACCCATTCATTTCTATGGGACAGCCGAAAATAGCCGAGTGTTGGGACCTGCACCTTTCAGATATTGGGTGCATAATTTAGCAATATGCCCACAATGTCCAAAATAGGACAACCCCTTTAAAGTGCCTATTGAAATCAATGGGTTATTTGTGTAATGCAGGACAGGACAGGTCCTCCGGGAAGAAGAGACACTCTTTGTAACCACTCTCCGTTCTGGCAAAGAGATGAGGAGGAACAGAGAACCCCTCCTTTAGGCCTCTTTCACACGACAGTATTTTTTTGCTGATAAAATGCGGACCCATTCATTTCTATGGGTCATCAAAAAATACTGAGAGCACACTGTGTGCTGTCCGCATCCATATGTCCGTTCCGTAGCCCGCAAAAAAAAAACAAAAAAACATGTCCGTTTTGCGGACAAGGAGAGGCATTGTTAAAATGGATCCGCAAAAAAACGGTTGCCATACGGACGTCATCCGTTGTTTTTGCGGATCCGCAATTTGCGGACCGCAAAATACAACGGTCGTGTGAAAGAAGCCTTATTAAAAGGGTTTCCTCAGCAGAAGCCTTAAATACCAGACTGGTGGAGGCAGGGGCCTAGCTAAAGAATCACAAGTGCCACAGCCTGCTCACAGCCGATTGGTGGGGGCTTTGGAGTGTCAGACCCCCACCGATCTGATATTGATGGCCTGTCCTTGCTATTACTCACCGCTCCGTGGTCACCCGCCGGCCCACACCGCGCTGCACTTTCCTCCTAAAAAACGTCAGGACATAGTGCACGTAAGCACGCACTATGACCTGACGCTGTGTGATGTCAGGACGACAGTCAGACAGATGGCACTGGGGACGGTACAGCTGATGGCACTGAAGGGGGCAGCTGATGGCACGGGGGGGGGGGGGCACAGCTAATGGCACTGGGGGAACCTGATGGCATGGGGGGGAAGATGATGGGAATGGGGGGGACGGGGGGGTGGCTGATGAGATTTTATGAAGAAAAACGTTCTTTTAATTAGTTTTTTGTTATTAGAGTACTCAATTACAAAAACAGTCAATAGGTCGATAGCTGTAGCCCTAACTCTGACCACTACTGCACTCCTAATAGTTATATAAATGAGAACCCCAAGAGTCCCAAATTGGGGGGCTGAAAAGAAAAATGTATCTGATAATGTGGAGTGACATCTTGTATCACATGACCACTCGCAGCCAGTCAGTCGCTCTGAAAATGATCATGTGACATACACTCTCGGACTCCAGAAACAGGAAGCATAGAGATGAGGATTTTCAAAGCTGCTGATTGGCTGGGAGGAATCATGTGACCTTACAGGATCAGGAAGTGCTCCCTTTTCAGTTGGGTCTGTTTGCTACTTTAGGGGCTGTTTAGTGGGTGTCGTGACACTGACCAGTATAACATTAGGTCATCATTACTACTGCCATCCTTACTTCATCATAGTGACAGGTCCCTTTTAAAAAGGGGGTTTTCTGCTTTCAGCAGCCATCTCCTCAGGATCGGCCACCAGTATCTGATGGGTGAGAGTCCTACTCCCAGCGCTCCCGACATTCAGATGTTAGAAAGGGTTGCGGAGCTCAAGCAAGTGCTGTGGTCTCTTCCTTGGCTTGTGACGCAACGTCCAGTGGTCACAAGGCCCTGATGTGAATGTGACTGAGCTGCAATACCAAGCACAACCACTACACAATGTACAGCGCTGTGCCATAAGGAGGTATCGGTGCTCATACACTGGTCGGCAGGGGTGCCGGGAGTCAGACCCCCACCACTCTGATGATAAGTCATTAATATTTAAAGGGGTTGTCCCGTTATGGCCTATCTATCTAGTAGTATCCTCTGCTTCACCTTCCTTCACCTCTCCTGAAATTACAATTCTTTTCTCACAATTCTGTCTTGTGTTGTTCCTCTGTTATTCTGACATTCCCTTTGTCAATAGTGTGTGTTTCCCCAGAGTCTGACACTGGCAGCACTGATTGGACAGTGTGAGAATGGGCAGGGACACACCCCCAACTGGTAACACCCAGCTGTCGATGTATTCAGAATTTTCTAGGAGGAATTACAGGGGAATGGCAAAATGTAGAGATGCTCCAATATTGTTATTTTTATGAGAAATATAAGGACCTACTAAAATACAGAAGAGGTGAAGGAATAAGGGCAGCAAAGCGGAGAATATGAGGAAAGAAGCGGCGGAGTGAGGTGCGTCCATGGAATACACGACATCAAGGCCACTAACAATGAAGGCCAGGGACAATGTGAACCAAAAACAGCATTAAAAATAATAAAAACAGCACCTTGAAAATAATGAAAATGTGAAAAACACAGAATAAGCAAACTATAGCAGAGGGAAAATGTAAAAACTTAATCAAAGCGGGGGAGGGGAAGTCAGATTAGTGGAGGAAAGGGGTGGTGAGGGGTTTCCTGGGGATGCACTGACATCTATATGACATCTAAATAGAACTTGTTCTATTTTTTTGTGGTGTGGATGGTTTACGGACCAATTCAAGTTGAATGTGTTTTGATCCGTCTGAGGCTACCGCTACCGGATGGTGTCCGTGCATTGGGGACCGCAAATTGCACTCCCCAATGCACGGAACGGCCGAGCAATGGTGAGGCCTTAAAGTGGTTATCCAATCCTATAAACTGCCCACCCATGTGCCGGGCCCCTCACAGTGAATATACTTACCCCGCTCCCCGAGTCGCTCCTGGTCCCCGCACCGCCACTGCTGCTTCTTCCCGTGCGCGGATGAAAATATCCGGTGGTGGCGGGGAGCAGTCAATGGCAGGCAGTGCGTCACCCGCGATACTAGGGAGGCTCGTCCCCGTCTGCTATTGGCTGTCCCCCCCCATATCGGATGTTTTCATCTGCACATGCGAAAAAGCAGCAGCGGCGGTGCGGGGACCAGGAGCTGCTCGGGGAGCCAGGTAAGTATATTTACTGTGGGGGGCCCGGCATATGAGGGGGGGGGGGGCTTTGCCGGTAGTGCATGGGAGTGCCATTCACTTCAATCAGGGTTGTAATACCAGGCACCACCTGTAGTGAAAGTTGGCGCTGCTTCTGGATTAATACAGGCAGTCAGTACAGAGATCTCTCAACATAAGGGGGCGTCCTCTACGTCTAGAGGAAAGGAGATTTCTACCCTGACATACAAGGAGATATATATACTAATAAACCAAAAAGAAAATCCCTGATTGATACAAATGACAGATTCCGGAAGAAATTCACATTTTCTGGTTATTCCTGCATAAGGCTACTTTCACACTAGCGTTTTTAAATTCCGGTATTGAGTTCCGTTATAGGGGCTCAATACCGGAAAAAAACGCTTCAGTTTTGTCCCCATTCATTGTCAATGGGGACAAAACTGAACTGAAGACAACGGAATGCTCCTGAAAGCATTCCGTTCCGTCTTCAGACCGGAGGACAAACCGCAGCATGCTGCGGTTTGCTCTCCGGTCCAGGCATCCGCACCAAGACGGATCCGGAATGACCCCCAATGCAAGTCAATGGGGACGGATCCGTTTGGTGTGGACACACCAGTAATCCGGATCTGTCCTCCATTGATTTCCAATGGGGGGTCATTCCGGATCCGGCTACAGAGATAGATACATACATACAAACAAACATACAGACATACATACAAACATACAGACATACATACATACATACTCACATACTCCCGGGACGCCGGCAGAACGTCTTCACGCGCCTCCTGCGCGCTGCGATGACATTTCCCCACTGCGCCCAGCAGAGGGCGCTGTGGGGAATCGTCATCACTGCGCGCAGGAGGCGCGTGAAGACGTTCTGCCGGCGTCCCAGGAGTATGTGAGTATGTATGTATGTCTGTATGTATGTCTGTATGTTTGTTTGTATGTATGTCTGTGTCTTGTTTTAATGTGTGTCATGTGTGGGGCCGGAGCGCTGCTCCGGCTCCACACATGTATAGCGTTAGCACGGATCCGTTGGCACCCTTTAGGTGCCGGATCCGTGCTAACGCTAGTGTGAAAGTAGCCTAATACGTGCAGGAGACGTTGTCATGGCTTCGACATCAGGCCTACTTTCCTGTAAGCCATGAATAAGTCTTTCTGAGGATAACTGAGGTAAATGTTATCTTGCAGTGTATAAATGTAATCTGAAGGAATGCCCCTTTAATCTCAGGAGCGGGGGTTTTAAAGACCTGTAAACCAGAGATATCACACATCTGAGGAGATCAGCCGATTCCCGACACTGAAGGTGACAGCTGACGTAGATGTAGGAGGCTCTGAAATGGTTTCCAACTGCTCGGAGGATTAAGGAAAGTACAAAGAACACCAAAAAAAGGCTAAATATTGTGGAAACTTCTCCAAAAACAGTTCTATAGTGCAGAAAATTCATAATTGCTTATTTTTACATTGTGCGTACATGTATGCCGAATGTCGAGTCTTTAAAGATGGCGTCCAGTTAGGAGCTGAGCCGCCAGGTGAATGGCAGAGTTTGTGATCGGCGATAACGCCAATCGATGACTTTAAATACCGCTGTAAACTGCAACCACAGAATCAGAGCGGTTATTTTATGAGAATGCTGCGGTCCCAGGGACAGAACAGCTGTCCAGCACCGAGATCGAGGGAGCTGTATGGTTGCTACGGCAACCTTGGGCTTTCTAAATGCTCCATAGCAAAGTTTCTTTCAGGCCCAGGCTGTGGTACAGATTAAATCTCCCATAGACTGCAATGGTAAATCATTGAAGTTTATGGGAGAAGTGATCAAACAATCATATGTTAGAGCCCCCTAGGGGGACTAAAAATAAATGTAAAAAAAAAAAAAAACGTTTTTAAAAGCATTCAAAAATAAATTCAAATTAACCCCCATTTTAAAAATAAATAAACGATAAAAAACAAAGATCATTAATATGGCTTCATAAAAAAAAAATAAAAACAAGGTATTTATCCCGCACTGTGAACATCGTAACTGCTGGCGATGTACAGATTATTAAACAGCTCAGCGACTATACTAAATTTTTAATTACATGCAATTACAAAAGTAATCAGATCCAGGGGCTGGCTTGAAAAATGTAGAATATGTTTCATGGCACAAGCCCTTTAATAGGTGGGGCTTAAATGGTGAACCCCTTTTGTTGCATTTAGGGAGAGCTCAGGACACAGAATGAGGGCTCATGCACATGAGCGATGCCGGCCCGTGCCCGTACTGCGGCCCGCATACGCTGGGTATGCAATACATGGGCACTGGCCGTATGCCACCCGCATCACGGATCGTGGACCCAATCACTTTAATGGGTCCGCAATCATGGAAATGCGGATCGGAACACCACGAAAGCACTACGGTGTGCTTCCGTGGTGTTTCTGGCTGTCCGTACCGCAAAAAAGTAGTGCATGCGTCGGATGCGGATCGTGGACCCCATTCAAGTGAATGGGTTCACGATCCGAATGCGGCGGCCCCACAGTCAGTGCCCGTGCATTGTGGACCGCAAATTGAGGTTCACAGCACGGGCACTGAAGGCACACGTTCGTGTGCATGAGCCCTAAGGGTGCCGGCCGGGACTGGGGCCGCTGCATGCGTATCGTGGACTCATTCACTTGAATGGGGTCCGCGATCTGCATCCGACGATTCGCACCGCAAAAAAAGTAGTGCATGCACTACTTTTTTGGGTGCGGAGCCACGGACAGAAACCCCACAGAAGCACACCGTAGTACTTCCATGGTGTTCCTTGCCTCCGTTCCGCACCGTAGGGCTGCAGTAAACGATTATTTTAGTAATCAAGTAATCTACCGATTAATCCAACGATTAATCGAGTACTCTAATACGAAATAGCTAATTAAAAGAACGTATACCTTTCTAAGTCAGCAGACCTCCCCCCCGCCCGTGCCATCAGTCCTATATGTCATTAGTTACCCCCAATGCCATCAGGCCCCTTTGCCTCCAGTTTGCCCCCCAGTGCCCCCAGTTTGCCCCCCAGTGCCACCAGGTGCCTCCTGCTTGCCTCCCAGTGCCACCAGCTTGCTCCCAAGTGCCTTCAGGTGCCCCTCCATTGCCATAAGATACCACCAGCTTGCCCTCCAGTGCCATCAAGTGCCCCCCAGTTCCACCATCTTGCCTCCCAGGGCCACCAGGTGTTTCAAGTTTGCCCCCCAGGGCCTCCAGCTTGCTCCCCAGTATGCCCCCAGTGCGCCTCCAGTGCCTCCAGCTTGTGCCCCCAGTGCCACCAATTTGCCTCCTAGGGCCTCCAGCTTGCACCCCCAGTGCCACCAATTTTGCCTCCAGCTTGCCCCCCAGTATCTCCAGCCTGCCCCCAGGTGCCTCCAGCCTGACCCCCAGTACCTCCAGCCTGACCCCCAGTGCGCCCCCCACTCAGTGCCTCCAGCTTGCCCCCCCTCAGTGCCTCCAGCTTGCCCCCCTCAGTGCCTCCAGCTTTGCCCCCCCTCAATGCCTCCAGCTTCCCCCCCCCTCAATGCCTCCAGCTTCCCCCCCCTCAGTGCCTCCAGCTTTGCCCCCCCCCTTCAGTGCCTCCAGCTTTGCCCCCCCCCTCAGTGCCTCCAGCTTTGCCCCCCCCCTTCAGTGCCTCCAGCTTTGCCCCCCCCCTTCAGTGCCTCCAGCTTTGCTCCCCCCTCAGTGCCTCCAGCTTTGCCCCCCCCCCCCTCAGTGCCTCCAGCTTTGCCACCCCTCTCCCACCCCGGTTCAGTTCCCTCCTGCAGCAGTTAACATGTAATACTTACATCTCCTGTAGAAGCGCCTCCGTACACGGCCCGGCTCTTTCATGGTCCCGCGCTGCACAGTGTTTCTGACGTACACACTGTGACTTTGACACTGTCGGGTCAAAGTGCAGAGCGGGACCATGAAAGAGCCGGGCCGTGTACGGAGGCGCTTCTACAGGAGATGTAAGTATTATCTGTTAACTGCTGCGGCCGGCGGAGACCACAGAGCGGAAGTCATTTTACTCCCGCTCTGTGGTCACGTGACACAAACGAATCCTCGATGCAGAAAATTTGCATCGAGGATTTTTCTGTGTCGAATTCATCGATGTACTCGATGAATCGTTTCAGCCCTACCGCACCAACCTTCCGAATTGTGGACTCCTTCAAGTGAATAGGTCACCATCCGTGATGCGGTGCCAGAACGGCCAGGGCCAGTATTTTCACGGGGCACAATACTGGCCCGGCCGGCACACGGTCATGTGCATGAGCCCTAAGTGATACGTTTTTCGATCTCCGGGGTCCCACTATTGGAAAGCCCACCAAAAGGAGAACTAGGTCGATAGATTGAAAGAAACGATGATCATTCATGCACGCTACATATCCGTGCATGTGTGGCCATTGTTACATTCAAAAAGGGAACAGGAGCCTCTGTAAATAGCGTGGATCCCAGAGGTGGGACCCCTAGCAATCAGACACTTTACCTTTAAGAAATGACTCAGCACAAATTATTGGACCTGCCTCTGTATAAGCCCTCATGCACACAACCGTAGCAGGTCCGTGTCCGTATTGCGGCCCGCAAACAGCAGGTCCATAATATATATGGGCATGGGCTGTGCGGAACGGAGACACAGATCGGAAGCACTACAGAGTGGATTTTCTATCCATGCATGCGCTACTTTTTTTTCCGCGTTGACCCTCGGATGCGGATTCCAGTGAATGGGTCCACGTCCACAGGCGTCGGGCACACGGTCGGTTCCCGTGCACTGCGGACACAGCTCGTGTATATGAGGTTAATTTTGTGCAAAAAGAAACAAAATTTCACAAATATCATTTTCCGTAAATAAGCAGAGACATCATCACACCATAGCCTTCTCCCAGAGTCTAAGCCGATGATGATCCTCTAAAATTAAATCGCTGAGAAGGTAATTAGTCATCTCCTGCTTTCTATAATTAGAACGTTCCATGATTGAGACCACTTGTAAATGTTTAGGCTGCAAAAAAAAAATGTTAGTTTTTTAAATGTATCTAATAGTGAAATCTGCAAAGTGGAAACGAGTGAACGTATCATCAGATAGAAGTTTGGCCAAATTGTCCATTTTTGAGGTTTACCCGCCTGCCAAAAAACGAAACTCGAGGTGGCAGTTTCCCAAGAGCGTCCGCCCTCGGGATCACCAGACGATAAGTCAATGGATGTAACGCAGCAAACATCTCTGATATCTCAGCAGAGTTGAGGCCGAGACGCTGATGTAACAACCGCCAAGCCCAAAGAACAAAAGGTGATTCTCCTACAGTGCACCAGAAAAATATCACAGACCAGAGACACACAGACCAATACATGTAGATGTAGTGTCCCAAAGCAAGAGTATTTTGGACTATGGAGGTTTGAGGACATTAAACCAATGCAAAACCATCAAACCCCCCTACTTTACTGCACTGTGAAGGGTTAGCATGCCCTGTGATATAAGCTGTTGTGTGCACTTTTACTGTTTTATATTGTTGAACTTAATTTTATATGTGGAAAGGGTTAATACACAGCTAGATAATACTGAAAGACTTTGGGACTTTCTACCTGTGCACCGAGAAGCTAGTCGTTTTCCACAGTTACTATAAGAGAAAATGCAGAGTTAAGTTTTCGAGGGAAAAAGCAGACACTGAGACCTTTTGACTGTCTGATTAAAGGGGTTTTCCGGGATTTACATACTGATGACTTATCCTCAGGATGAGTCATCAGTATCTGATAGGTGGGGGTCCGACACCCGGGACCCCCGACAATCAGCTGTTTGAGAAGGTACCAGCTCTCCTATGAGCGCCGCTCCCTTCTCCCCGCTCACCAAGCACAGCGCCGTACATTTTATAGCGGCTTTGCTTGGTATTGCACTCAGCATTATTCACTTGAATATGGCTGAGCGGCTCCTAGGCCACGTGACCGATGAACGTGACATCAGTGGCCCAGGAAAAGCTAAGAGAAGGCCACGGCGCTCACGGGAGTGCTGGTGCCTTATCAAACAGCTGATCTGCGGGGGTCCCGGGTGTCGGACCCCCACCGATCAGATACTGATCACCTATCCTGAGGACAGGTCATCAGTAGTAACATTCCGGAAAACCCCTTTAAGTTTGTCTAGACTGTTGTCTGCTTTGTCATCTCAATTGACTTGCATTGATGATTAATACAAATCTATGGCAGACCGGAATTGCAACATTGATTCTGTTAGGCTGT
Source organism: Rhinella marina (assembly GCA_900303285.1). Lineage (NCBI taxonomy): Eukaryota > Metazoa > Chordata > Amphibia > Anura > Bufonidae > Rhinella > Rhinella marina. Next base: position 27,573 of record ONZH01028807.1, read on the forward strand.
GCTTCTCCATTGCACCCCTCCCACTGCAAGTTACTAGTTCAGTTAGATACTGTATAAAAGTGGGGCAGTCAGAGGACCTAGTTGTCTACAGATAAGGACCAGTGTTTAGTAGGAGAGACTGCTAAGGTGAGCAGAAGAAGACACCGAAATAGGGATGCTCTGCCACAGACCCTGGGTCACCAGTTCTTTGACCAGCCAGACTACGGAGCCACAGGTCCTGGGCCAACAACCCTTTGGCCAGGTTACCAGCCTTCTTAGAGAGAGAGAGGGACAGCTAGCTCAGGCATTTCGTCAGCATGAATCCTTCTTCTGCCCGGGAGGAGACTGGAGAAGCCAGCTCTGTATTGTTTTGCACTTGACTTCCTTCAGTAAAGAAGCACCCTGGTTTACTGCAGACCTTGACTCTCTGGACGCGACGTATTTCCTATTGTGGTGCACTGTGCCTTACCATCCCCCTCCAGAGAGCAATAACATGTGGTGACACCTAGACAGTGTGTGAAGATCCCTCAGATACTCTAAGCTTCACTCAAGGGCACACATATCACAGAACCAGAGCAGGCAGCTGGTACGGGTCCGTGAAAGCAAGGGGCCATGTCTTTTGGTAAAGGGTGGTAAGACCCCATGTAGGACTCCTCTAGAAGATGGAAGGAGCACGGAGGGGGCAACAGAGAACATGGGTGGCAATGTCCAGCACCAGCTCCCAGTACTTCCAGTATGCAGACGAGATAATGAGAGGCCGCTGCGCTAAAGACTCGCACCATTCATAAGCACCGTCTTACACTGATAGCAGAGAGTCACCTGCACTGCTTAGACCTCCGGTGTCTATATCATCTAGAAGACATTCGTCCGAGGAACCGCTGTACATGACATAATACATTCCTTCCCTTATCTACCTACAAAAAATACCAATATAAAATAGAAATTAATTCATAAAGATGAGAAATTAATAAAGATGGTCGAACATGTCTTTCTATCATCCATGTATTATCTATCTATCTATCTATATCATATCAATCTATCTATCTATCTATCTATCTATCTATCTATCTATCTATCATTCTATCTATCTATCTATCTATCTATCTAATATCTATCTATCTATCTATCTATCTATCTAATATCTATCTAATATCTATCTATCTATCTATCTATCATTCTATCTATCTATCTATCTCATATCTATCATTCTATCTAAAATAGAAAAATGGAAGCAGCTGTGTAGAGGAATAAAATAGTGTGCCAGCGGCTCAGGAGGTGATCCAACCTCCAAAATAACATAGAAAAAAAGTAATTCCACGGCACTCCCAAAACTGTAGTCAAAGTAGATGTTCTTTATTCACCAAGCATTGCATAGAGCATATCTCTCTCTCTCATATCTATCTATCTATCTAATCTATCTATCTATCTATCTATCTAACATCTATCTATCTCTCTCATATCTATCTATCTATCTATCTATCTATCTATCTATCTATCTAGAGCATACACAATACAATAGACAGACTAAGGGCCAGGGTTGCCAACCAGAATTTTTATTTTTTCTGGACAACTTATCCCAAAATCACGGACGGCCAACATTTTTTACGGACAAATTGGAAAACCATAATGAAGGATAAATATTATAAGTAATACATATCTATAGCTACATATACTGATCAGAACTCATTACCAGCATTTACTGGGAGCTGTAAAATCATTATAATTACCACCAAAATAATCTAGTCAAGTATCACCAGCCTCAAAAAAATCACGGACACCTCTATTTTTTTTCACGGACAGAGGAAAAAAGTCCCCCATTTTTACGGACTGTCCAGAAATTTCTGGACGGTTGGCAACCCTGCTAAGGGCTCATGCACACGGCCGCTGCCTGGCCATGGTTGTATGGCAGGTCCGCAATACACGGGCACTGGCGGTGTGCAGTCCCCAGCATGGGCATGGCTGGCACACGTCCGTGTGCATGAGCCCTTAAAGTGGTATTCCCATCCCAGACAATGGGGGCATGTCACTAGGATAAGTCTGATAGGTGCGGGTCCCACCACCCTCAAAGTGAAGGAGGGTGCACCGGCCGCCTTCCATTCATTTGTATGGCAGTTGAGCAGTGCGCTCGCCTATTTTCAGCAGTCCCATTAAAATGAATGGGAAGGCCACCGCTCTGTTCACTTCTATGGGGCTGGCAGAAATTGCTGAGCCGGCGCCCCCATAGTTGTGAATGGAGGGAAGCCGTGGGGGAACGCCTCCAATAGGTGAGGTGAGACAACACAAATTCTAACCTGAAGAAGTGTGAACCTTCCTGTAAGCTGACTACACCAAGCTACTCTGTCTCTGAGGCTTCTCTGTCCACCAGGAGACACACAGGAACCTCAAGACGTCTTCTGTAACACTTATCTCCTGGGGATTTGTTTTGTGCTTGTGAGCTATTCAGTCACAGATGTAGAAAACGGTGGTTTTGTGGCCCCCTCCCCCACTCGCTCCTCTGGGGTCCACCACTGGACTCTTTGATGGATGAGACCAGTTATTTAAAGAGAAATCTTGGATTGTCTTTTTTTTTTATTTGCATTGTGCCGCGTTCCCCCGGGCGACGGTCAGCTCATTATTTGCATGGTGCACCACGTAGCGGGTTATCCCAGCTGAATTATGGCGACAACTCATTAAAAGGATGTTTTATTGATCACAGAAGGAGCACAAGTTGATTTCTTAAGTCTATCGAGCCCTTATTCATAAGACCGGTGGCGGTGAAGTAGATCTACTTTGCCTCTGGCGATGCAGCGAGGCTGAAGCAGCGGCTGCCTGGAAAATTGGGTCAGAGCTGAATGTACAGAAAATCATGGAGAAAGTAAAACTTTTATATTCCAGGAGGAGCAAAAAGCCCGGATGGTTTATTGCAAGGATGCCCAACCTGCGGCCCTCCAGCTGCAACTCTCAGCATGCCGGGACAGCCTGCAGCAGGCGATGATGGGAGTTGTAGTTTTACAACAGCTGGAGCATGCCTGGTATATTCCTTCCTGATTGCCATCATTGGAGGGATGAATGAAAACTACAAGGAAGTGCAAATAAAACCGTCATCAGACAACTGTCATTTATTATACTCCAGAGCTGCATTCAGAATTCTGCTGGTTGTCATTGGTTACTGTGTCCACAGACACACCTAAATAATTCGCACTAAATGTCCTGTAATGCCGAAATATGCTGGAAAATAACTATACCATAGAGTCATATTGTACGGCCATATAGTACCTACAAAAAAATGAAACAGTGAACAAAAGACAACATAATGATACCAAATAGCATAAGAAATGTCATACAGGACCTGCATACTGTATTTTTCTCTTTATAAGACGCACTCAAAACAGTAAATACCAGTGAGCACTTCAATTATGGAAGCGCTCACTAGAATGCAGGAGGCACAAGGAGCAGTGAGTGCTGCGCTGCTAGCACTGGCTATACTCACCACTCCCTGGTCTTCTCCAGAGGCTGCTTCGCACTGTCCTGATTGTGTACAGCATCAGGACGTAGTGCTTGCGTAGAGCGGGCACATAGAAGACCAGGGAGGGGTGAGCGCAGGCAGAGAGGATGGATGTGCAGAGTGGCGGCGCTGTCCTGAGCGTTAGAGGTAAGTTTATTTAATTATTTCTGGTCTGATATGGGGTCTGATCTGAAGTCTGATACTGCAGTTTTATATGGGGGTGTGATGTGAGGTCTGATATGGGGTAGGGTCTGATATGGGGGTCTGATCTGAGGTCTGATGAAGATTGGGGGTCTGATCTGAGGTCTGATGAAGACTGGGGGTCTGATCTGATGTCTGATCAGAGGTCTGATGAAGACTGGGGGTCTGATCTGAGGTCTGATCAGAGGTCTGATGAAGACTGGGGGTCTGATCTGAAGTCTGATACTGCAGTTTTATATGGGGGTGTGATGTGAGGTCTGATATGGGGTAGGGTCTGATATGGGGGTCTGATCTGAGGTCTGATGAAGATTGGGGGTCTGATCTGAGGTCTGATGAAGACTGGGGGTCTGATCTGAGGTCTGATCAGAGGTCTGATGAAGACTGGGGGTCTGATCTGAGGTCTGATCTGAAGTCTGATACTGCAGTTTAATATGGGAGTCTGATGTGAGGTCTGATATGGGGTCTGATCTGAGTTCTGATCAGAGGTCTGATGAAGATTGGGGGTCTGATCTGAGGTCCTCTAAAACCCAAGTGTGTTTTATAATCCTATGTGGCTTATAAAGTGAAAATTATGATATCATACTATACTGTGAATGCAATAATTACATACACTGCCCACATAATATTGCTGTTTGTTCTTTTTCTTATCTCTTTGTCCTGCTCACTGAAAAGGTCGCACATGCTCAGTTTCATCCTTTAGCTGTCTCCTGAGCTGTGATAGGCAGAGCTGAGACACGCCTCCTGAGCTGTGATAGGCAGAGCTGAGACACGCCTCCTGAGCTGTGATAGGCAGAGCTGAGACACGCCTCCTGAGCTGTGATAGGGAGAGCTGAGACACACCTCCTGAGCTGTGATAGGGAGAGCTGAGACACGCCTCCTGAGCTGTGATAGGGAGAGCTGAGACACACCTCCTGAGCTGTGATAGGGAGAGCTGAGACACGCCTCCTGAGCTGTGATAGGGAGAGCTGAGACACACCCCCTGAGCTATGATAGGGAGAGCTGAGACACGCCTCCTGAGCTTTGATAGGGAGAGCTGAGACACGCCCCCTGAGCTGTGATAGGGAGAGCTGAGACACGCCTCCTGAGCTGTGATAGGGAGAGCTGAGACACACCCCCTGAGCTGTGATAGGGAGAGCTGAGACACCCCCTTAGCTGCAGCAGAAAAGACACTCCCTTGAGCTTGATATAAATCTAGCAGAGCAATGAATGTGGAGATCTCTGGATCCATGCGAGGTACAGGGCTGGTTCTAGTTTTATTAGAAAGACATTGTCGCGTCCGATGTTCATTTCTTACAATAATCTGGGATAACCCCTTTAACATAATAGTGCCACATAGTACCCACACAACACTGCCATACAGGGCCCTGATATGTACTGGTTTAAGCAGGGGGACACGTCTGGCACTACAGGATCTGAGTCCCTGGCGGTGTAGTGTGTTACTGACGGTAGCCTTTGTTACGTTGGTCCCAGCATTCTTCAGGTCTTTCTCTAGGTCCCCCGTGTGGTTCTGGGATTTTTGCTCACAGTTTTTGTGATCATGTTGACCCCACTGGGTGAGATCTTGCGTGGAGCCCCTGATGGAGGGAGATTATCAGTGGTCTTGTATGTCTTCCATTTTCTAATTATTGCTCCCACAGTTGATTTCTTCACACCAAGCTGCTTGCCTATTGCAGATTCAGTCTTCCCAGCCTGGTGCAGGTCTACAATTTTGTTTCTGGTGTCCTTCGACAGCTCTTTGGTCTTCCCCATAGTGGAGTTTGGAGTGTGACTGTTTGAGGTTGTGGACAGGTGTCTTTTATACTGATATCAAACAGCTGCCATTACTACAGGTAATGAGTGGAGGACAGAGGAGCCTCTTAACCCCTTCATGACCAGCGCCGTACATGTACTGCGCTGGCCGTGACTTTAAAGATGGCGCCCGCTCCTGCACGGAGCGGGTGTGATGGCCGCGGGTGACCTGCATATCCAACTAGCAGGCACCCGCGGCTAAGGTCCGCGACCAGCAGTAATGCCGATCGCGGACATTTAACCCCTCGGGTGGTCAAGCTCTGTGTGGCGATCAGAGGAGCCGGAGCGTGCCTGCAGCAGCCCCTGTCAAGCACTAAAATCATCATAGACTCCAATGTAAGTGCATTGGAGTCTATGATATAAGCAATCAGATGATTGTTTCTTATAGTTCCCTATGGGAACTATAAAAAAGTGTAAAAAAAAAAATAAATCACATTAAAAAAAAACAAAAAAAAAAAACCTAAAAGTTCAAATCACCCCCCTTTCAGGAAAATAAAAAATAAAAGTATTAAAAAAATTTAAAAAATACACATCATGGGAATCGCCGTCTGCGAAAACGCCCATATTATAAAAATTTAAAAAAATGTTTCCCGTATGGAAAAAAGCGAAACGGAAAAAACGTCAAAATGGCCGATTCGCGATTTTTTGTCGCTTTTTTTTTTAAATGAAATAAAAAGCGATCAAAAAGTCATACACACCCCAGAATGGTATCAATAAAAAGTTCAGATCGCCCTGCAAAAAATTAGCCCCCATACAGCTCCGTACACAAAAATACCAAAAAGTTATAGGGGTCAGGAACTGGAAGAAAAAAAAAAAACTTTATAAAAAAACTTTATAATTTTTTTTATCACTATCAAAATGCAAGAAAAACTATACATATTAGGTATCGCCGGATTCGTACTGACCTGTAGAATGAAAGTAACTGGTCAGTTTTAACGCACATCGAACACCGTAAATAAAAAAACCCGTAAAACTGTGTCGGAATTGCGCAAAAAACAAGCTCTCATACAGCTGTGTGAACAGAAAAATAAAAAAATTATGGCTGTGTCAAGGCAGGGAGCTCAAAACGAAAACGCAGAACCGAAAAAAACTACTATACTTTTCCAAACATAATACAACACAGTACTCACACAACACTGCCATACAGTACTGTACCTACATATAACAGTACAATATAACACTGCTCTACAGTGTCCACATAACACTGCTATATATTACGTAACATCAGTGTAATATGGCGCTAAAACAGTCCTAAATGGCCTCTAGACACCACATGAACCAATGCCCTGGAAGTCCACAAGAGTAACCAATTCAGCTCTGCTACACCGGATGATAGATGTATCGGGTATATCTGCAGGATACAGGTAATAGCTCATGTATGAATATGTCTTCCTTCTTTCCTTCAGTATTGTCACATACACGGGGACATTGTCTCCTCTGCGCTCCTGGGAACGCGGCATTTACCATAACTGCAAACAATGACCTCTGCGCTGGAGCGGGAATGACACAGAATGGAGACATTATTGAACAGTAGGTGTGACTGCCAATGACAAACTCTTCCTGAAACCCAACTAGTAGCTGAACATTGCAGCCGCCTCCTTAAAGCTGCACAGACAGGCGCCGAGCCGGGCGGACGGCGAGAAGACGTCAAACTTAGTTATAATGTGTGGACTCAACTCCAGCAGCTGCCAAAAGGGGGGGACCCGTCACCTCTCCTGATGGACGCTTCACTAAATAATGGAGCATCTTATGATGTTATGTGGTGTTTCTCTATTATTCCTACTAGAAGTTTACAAATGAATTGCCCACAGTTTGCACTACAGTCCAACCGGGTGTTACCAGTTGTGGGGTGTGTCCCTGCACAGTCTGACACTATCCAATCAGTGCTGCCAGTATCTGACTGTGCAGCGACACGCCCCCTACCCTCAGTTAGAAATTCATTTTGTAAACTTCTAGTAGGAATAATGAGAGGAAAAGAACCACATACAGTTATATGAAAAGATGCTCCAAAATTGTTATTACATGTGGGATGCAAGCGGTTGCAAAAACAAATGTCAGGAAAGGTGACAGATCCCTTTAAAGGGTGCGTCCACTACTTATGTGGACACGCCCAACCGTTTGCAATACAATCCAACTGGGTGTTACCAGTGTGGGGGGGGGGACACTATCCAATCAGTGCTGCCAATGTCAGACTGTGCAGGGAAACGCCCCCTTGCCTTAGTTAGCAATTCATTCATAAACTTCTAGTAGGAATAAAGGAGGAAAAACACCACATAAAGTTAGATGAAAAGATGCTACAAAATTGTCATTGCATGTGGAATGCAAGCAGTTGCAAAAACAAATGTCAGGAAAGGTAATAGGTCACTTTAAAAGGTGTGTCCACTACTTATGAGGACACGCCCAACAGTTTGCAAAACAATCCAACTGGGTGTTACCAATGGGGGGAGAGTTCCTGCATATTCTGACACTATCCAGTCAGTGCTGCCAATGTCAATCTGTGCAGGGACACTGCAGGGAGAGTTAGCAATTCATTCATAAACTTCTAGTAGGAATAAAGGAGGAAAAACACCACATAAAGTTATATGAAAAGATGCTACAAAATTGTCACTGCATGTGGGATGTAAGCGGTTGCAAAAACAGACACGTCAAGAAAGGTGACAGGTCCCTTTAAAGGGCGTGTCCCCTATTTATGGGTTTTCCTATAGGTTCTGCTACTTTGTAGATACATTGTATCACTTGTCTTGGATACATGAAGTATATAGGAAATATATAGGCAAGCTCCGCTCATCTCTCATTTTCTTCCAGGGCGGCAGGGACCGGCAGACACATCCAGGACCGCGCCGGTCACCGCTTCTGCCAAATGAGGGAATCCATCAATATTCAAAGAAATGTTCTGCAAGGTTTAACAAGTGACAAGATAAATAGGACACAGATGTCACCGCTACGTGCAGCTAAATGAGACATTTCAGGAGAGCGCGAGCCCCTGGGGGATGCTGGGAGTGATAGTACGGGTCTGCAGTGCTCATTCCATCTCTCTGCCCCTTGAAGGATGAACAGCGCTCTGCAATGTTACGGGTTAAGGAGGTGAAGATTATGGTTCTACGTTAACACTGCTACATTCTCAGTATTTAAAGGGGATGTCCAGAATTGTATGAAATGTCCGAAAGTGCTTTCCTAGAAGTCCAAAATGGAAAACTGGCTACTGCATGGGGTTTTATGTGCTTACTGATACCTGTGGCTTCATACTCCCTGTATTCCGTGTTACAGTACGGTTTCTACATTGTAGCAATGTGCGTCTGTGACTTGTTTTTCTATATTCAGGATAACGCTAGTGTTAGTTGCCACATTTACACAGTCATCTGACAAAATAGTCTCCACCCAGTCAAGGACAGCTTTAAAAAGGTGTAAATGTGATGTATCATGGGAAATAAAATAAATAAATAAATAATAATAATAATAAATAGTAATAATAATAATAAATATAAATAATAATAATAATTATTATTATTATAATAATTATTATAAATAATAATAATTATTATAATAATTATTATTATAAATAATAATACTAATAATAATACTACTAATAATAATAATAGGCTCCACCCAGTCAAGGACAGCTTTAAAAAGGTGTAAATGTGATGCATCATGGGAAATAAAATAAATAAATAAATAATAATAAATAGTAATAATAATAATAAATAATAATAATAATAAATATAAATAATAATTATTATTATAAATAATAATAATAATAATAGGCTCCACCCAGTCAAGGACAGCTTTAAAAAGGTGTAAATGTGATGCATCATGGGAAATAATAATAATAATAATAATAATAATAGTAATAATAATAATAATAATAATAAAAAATATAAATAATAATAATAAATAGTAATAATAATAAAAATAATAATAATAATAATAATTCTATATTATAATAAAAAAACTACATTTCTAGTCCACAGTATCTGTCTCAGCCAGGTGGTCACCACTGTTTTTGGCACCTGTAACCAGGCAAGGACTCCAGTCTGCCCCCTTCTGGTTAAGTGATGTTCGGCTCACATCCCATGTGTCCCCCTCCATGGACACTCCAGTCTTAAATGCCAATACAGCATGACATAGGGACGGATCAATTTAATCCGACCTAAGATTTCAATAGAAAATGGAATCATTGATGAGAATGGTGTTCCAATGGAGAAGAGCTGCAGTATAAAGCATGGAAGGTGGGCGGAGCACACATTGGAGCCTTTGATAAGACACAATGTAAATTTAAAAGGACCTCCAACTACCACAGACGATACAGCTTAGCTGTAGTCACTGATCAAAGTAATGGAGCAGGATGGCAGTGTAAAGCATGAGAGTATGCAAGAGCAGCAGGATGATCCTTTGGTGAGATGGGAGACGGATTCCAGACTAAATCTTACTCCGTCAGACAATGCAGCTAGGCTGGAGTCACTAATGAAAACAGGGTTATAATAGAGAAGAGTTGCAGTATAAAGCATGAGAGAACACAGCAGTCTATAATGAGATGGCAAGTAGACTTAAAGGGGTTTGTCTAACCTTGGAGCTGACAACCCCTGGGGTTCTAACCTGTACCCCTGATCATAACAAACTCCACTCACCTGTCCGTGGTCCCTCAGCTACTCCATTTTTGGTCGCTTCTGGTCCTCGCAGGGCCTGTGGCCAATCACAGGCCTCAGCAGTCACCTTGGCTTGAATGCTACATCAGAGCACTGATGGACCTTCCAAGAGGCCGTGATTGGCTGCAGCAGTCACCTGACCAAGCTGCTTCCTGGTCCTGCAGGGAAAGGAAACGTCTGCAGGACCGACATAGGCAAGTGGAATTTGTTACATACAGGGACACAGATTAAGACCCCAGGGGTTGTCAGCTCCGAGGTCTGATGACCTCCATAAGACTACCCAAGACAATGCAGTTTAGCTGAAGTCACTAACCAAAGTTGGGTCCTCATGGAGCAGGGCTGCAGTGTAAAGCATAGGCGAGGAACAGCTGAGCAGTCAGAGTCTATGACTTTCAGACTACTTCAGCTTCCTAGTAGAGATGATAACACTTATACACAGGTGGGGGATCAGACTGCCAGACTGTTCAGTTATTAGGATTAACCCCTCCCTTGCTGGGTTTTGTACTCTTTGTCTAGGGAACGCACCCTGCAGACCAGTTTCTTTGAACCCCCATCATTCATCTGGCCCATTACTTTAGGTCGCCTCGTATAGATAAAGTCCGCGCAGATCACTTCTAGGCGGTATCCATTTCCACGGGACACATATAGGATTCTACCGGCACGTGCTCGGCGTGAATTATTCATGTCACATCACCACGTCAGGCCGTAAATCTGTCCGGCTCGGAGACTGATTTATTGAGGACTCTGAGAGGCTGCTCCGTTATTATTAAATATTAATACCGCCTGATATATGTGTTGTCATGAAGGAGCCGCCGACACTGATATTCCTAAATGAGATCTCCTCTTTCCTGTCTCAATGGCCAGTAATATATGGGACAAGGTCCCTACTGTCCAATGTGCAGGGGAAGCATTAGGCCCCTGACTATGAGTATTGCTGCCTTGCTATTTATTATCTTACACGATGGCCGTTTATCAGTTCATCTTCATTAGGAAACCGCGTTAAGCACTGACTCTGGCTCAGAGACAGTGCCGACTGGAGTCGGTGGTAGTCTGAGAGCCTCCTTCTATCATCTACGTGCCTCAGGTTCTTGCTTTGTTACTTCCCATCCTTTTAAAGGCAGCTCTGCTTTTTCAGATTGGCTGCTGCGTACAAGCACAAGCTCATCACAAGGACCGTGATGAAGAAAAGAAGCACCAAGAGCACCAAGGAGGCGGAGAAAAATAAGCAGGGGCGGGTCACTGGGTGGGGAGGGTGGTAACCTGGCCCGCTGTTCTGTGTAAGGGAGCTACAACACAACATTTCAGCAGATGGAGTGGTCATGACTCAAGGCTGAGAAATACATTGTCCATCATGCAGTACCATCAGGGAGGTGTCTGATTGACTCTGAAAGTATTCTGCAACAGGACAACAACCCCAAACATCCAACAATTAAGAACTATCTTCAGCATAAAGAAGAAGGAGGAATCCTGGAAGTTGTGATATGACCCCCCCGCCACCCAGAGACCTGTTCTCAGCATCATACAGTCTGCCTGGGATTACATGAAGAGACAGAAGGATCTGAGCAAGCCTAGATGCCCAAAAGATCTGTGCTTAGTTCTCCAAGATGTCAGGGACAGCCTCCCTGCAGTGTAAAGAAGATGGAGGAGTACTGGAAGCGATCATATGGCCCCCACAGAGCCCTGATCTCAACATCATCCAGTCTGTCTAGGATGACATGAGGAAACAGAAGGATCTGAGCAAGCCTACATCCTCAGACCATCTGTGTTTAGTTCTCCAAGATGTCAGGAACAACATCCCTGCCGACTTCCTTCAAAACCAGTGTAAAGAAGAAGAAGGAGTCCTGAAAGTGATGATATGGGCCCCACAGAGCCCTGATCTCAACAACATACAGTCTCTCTGAGATTACATGAGGATACCGAAGGATCTCAGCAAGCCTACATCTACAGAAGATCCTTGCTTAGTTCTCCAAGATCTCAGGAACAGCCTCCCTACCGAGTTCCTTCAAAACCAGTGTATAGAAGGAGGAGGAGTCCTGGAAGTGATGATATGGGCCCTGCAGAGTCCTGATCTAAACATCATCCATTCTGTCTGGGATTATATGAAGAGACAGAAGGATCTGAGCAAGCCTACATCCTCAGAAAATCTGTGCTTAGCTCTCCAAGATGTCAGGATCAGCCTCCCTGCAGTGTAAAGAAGAAGGAAGAGTACTGGAAATGATGATATGGCCCCCGCAGAGCCCTGATCTCAACATCATCCAGTCTGTCTAGGATGACATAAGGAGACAAAAGGATCTGAGCAAGCCTACATCCTAAGAAGATCTGTGCTTAGTTCTCCAAGATGTCAGGAACAGCCTCCCTGCCAAGTTCCTTTAAAACCAGAGTGCACCTAGAAGAAGTGATGCTGGAGGCAGCGGGGTGGTCACATAAAATATTCACTGGATTTAGATTTCTTTTTGCATTTTGCTCATTGATAAATATAAACCATTAACACTTCCATTTTTGAAAGCATTCTTATTTTGCAGCATTTTTCCTACATCTGCCCCAAACTTTAGATATTTCAAATACAATCTAAGGAAAACAGATAAGAGGAAAGATAAGAGAATGCGGGAAAAAAAAAAACCTAAGAAAATATCTGATGAGAAAAGTAGTTTAAAGAAGTGACAAGAGATGAAGCAATCTCCGTGCGCCGGCAGAAAAATTCAATAAGCTGCTCTTTACAAGACAAGATAAACGAGGACATAATAACACATAAGAGCGCGGCGGCAAAGAAAAGTTCTGAACAAGAAAACTTCACAACACGAAGACAAGAAACGCTGCTTCTGAGCTATCATTCCCAGCTGGCACTACAGCTCCCAGCAATGCCTGCCAGCCGGTCACAGCTGATCACTTCACGAACTCTCTTGTAAACGACAGTGGTCATGGTGTGACCCCCAAAGAAAGTCTTAAATAGGACCTCTCACCGCTCCGGACATGTCTGTTTTAATAGCCTCATGCATTCCCCATGTAATAACAATTCTGGAGCCTCTATTCTTATGTCTCTATGTTGTGTCGTTCCTTTATTATTACTACTAGAAGTTATGAATGAATTGCTAGCAGTCTGCAGTAAGGGTACAGAGGGGAGGTAACCAGTTGGGGGGGTGTCCCTGCACAGACTCACTCTATCCAATCAGTGCTGCCATTTTCAGACTGTGCAGGTACACACCCCCAACTGGTTACCTCCCCTCTGTACCCTTACTGCAGACTGCTAGCAATTCATTCATAACTTATAGTAGTAATAATAAAGGAACGACACAACATAGAGACATAAGAATAGATGTTCCAGAATCGTTATTACATGGGGAATGCATGAAGCTATTAAAACAGACATGTCAGGAGCGGGGAGAGGTCCTCTTTAAAGAGGCTGCCCCATGAGTAAAAAGTTTAAATGTGATATCATATAGTACATGACAATCTATTTCTAACAAACTTAGAACCAGCCCAGTAACTCACAAGGATCCAGAGATCTCCACATTCATTGCTGCCATTGCTGACAGCTCAGGGGCGTGTCCTTCCTACTGCAGCAGGTGGCAGTTGAAGGATGGAACTGAGCATGTATGTCAACCTCAGCGATCTGGACAGAGAATTTGGAAAATGGGCAAACAGCAGGTGGCGCTATACAGGTAGATTTCATTGAATAACTTATATTTATGCTAAATCTTTAATTATAGGCAATTAGAAAAGTATTCAGAACCAGGGGCTGGTTTAAAAAATGTAAAATTTTTTTGTAGGACAACACATTTAAGCTTCAGAGACCTTAATTTAAAATGATTCAGTGGAATCTAAAGGGAGCCTGTCAGCAGTTATGACCAGGTTAAACTGCTGACAGCATAAAGTAGATGACTGAGGAGAGCAGGGTAAGCTTATCAGAAGTAGTGTGAATATAAAGTTTAATTCTGCCAGATTCTGCTCCTGTAAGTGTCCAGCAGGGGGAGCGTCTGTGGAATTCTCTGCACTCAGCTGTGTCACAGCCCCTCTCCTCTTCTCCAAGCGGGAGACCACCACAACTGTCACTCAGAGCAGACGGGGGGAGGGATATGAAGCAGCTCAGTGCATCAGAGAGCCCTTTACAGTGAAGCTCCTCCTCCTGGGCACTTAAAGGGATTGTCTCATCACAGACAATGGGGGCATATTGCTAGGATATGCCCCACTGTCTTATAGGTTTGGGTCCTACCGCTGGAACCTGCACCTATATCGAGAACGGAACACCGAAAGTGTTGGAGGGAGCACTGCGCATGTGCAGCCGCCCTCCATGCATTTTCTACAGAGCCGCCGAAAATAGCCAAGCACTGGCTCGGGACCCCCACCTCCTAGCGATATGCCCGTCTTCCATTGTCTGTGATGAAACAAACCCCTTTAAAGGCAGAATCTGGCAGAACAAAATTTCATATTCACACTACTCCTGAGGACAAAAACTCCACAATAGCCCCCACCTAGTGCTGTCAGCAGTTTTGCAGGCTCATACCTGCTGACAGGCTCCCTTTAGCCACTCATTATTTGATCAATGGGGGTGTTACCTCTTGAAGCCCTGCCAATCATCAGAAGGAGGGGGGCCCACTGCCATCCGATCAGCGCTGTTTAGAAAAGCATGATGGTTTGCTCCTACAGGTCATGCCAGGTACTGCAGCTCAACCCCATTCACACATATGACTAAGGCCCGGGTTTTACAGCTACAGGCCCTATGGGGGCAAAGGCACCTCTGCCATGAAAATGCACTTAGTAGAAGAGGGGCCCTGTTCCCGATTTTGCGTTTATGCTCTGTACGAGGCTGTATCTGTGCAAACAGGGGCCGATTGGTGGGGAGCACAGAAAGTAGAGCTGCAGCATCTAAGGGCACTTGGGCTGCCCCCTAGAGATCCTCAGCTTCTTGTAACCATATACCCTAGTGTGGCTCTCCACCTTTTGCAAAACCACAACCCCCAGCATGCAAGGAGTTGTACTTTTTTTGCAACACCCGGACTGCTACACACTGGAAACCACCCATGTAACCCTTGCATTGCAGCCTCTTTTGACCTTCAGAGGCTCAGACGTTGCTCCAGGCTCGTCAGAAGACAACGAAACCGTAATCCGTTCGGAGCGCGGCTTCCCATCGACAATATTTAATTAAAACGAAGGCGGAAAACTCTGATTCGCTTGTTTACGTGTAATCCCATCGTGTCTGGTAAAGCTCGTGATGAACATTTTGATATACTAATAATTGCGTTCCTTTTATTGCCACCACCATAACGAAACATGACAGCAGCCTGTTTATCCATGCTAGATTGTGGTGCGGATTTCATTACGTGCACCTGCGCCCGGGACGCCACATGTGCTCCGCCGGGCGAGATATCGCCAATGGTAATTCATTCACTGGCTGCCAGGAAGCTGATAGAATCCCTGAGATAAATCAGCGAGCAGACGCTTCACCGGGAGGGGACGGTTCCCGTCGTATACACTGCTTAATCATTCTTCAGGACGTTTTCCTATCAAGTCACACACTTAAAGGCTGTGTACACCTTTAAGGGGCAATGTTTTATTATTCCTGCACTGTACTTAATTTGAGCTAAAAATATTTTTTTCAATTGGTCTTTATTAACAATATTGAGTCCTTTTTTCTGTACAGAGCTGAGATGCTTCAGTAGCAGCCTATGGATTTTCTGTCTTTTCCGGCATCTGGGGAACAGATGGACTCCTTATCTCTGCTCACTGACCTTATAAACACTCATTATAGCTCAGTCCTTATCTGATAAGAATGTGGCTTAGGCCTCTTTCACACTAGCGGCAGCACCGATCCGGCAGGTGAAGGGTGCCACCGGATCCGTGCTGCCGCAGGTACATGTGTGGGGCCGGAACCGTGCTCCGGCCCCACACATGTCACACAGTAAATACACACAGGTGTGGGGAATCGTCATATATGCGCACCGTCCTGCTCCTCCTGTGCTGTGGAGACCTGCCGGGAGCATGTAAGTATGTATGTGTATTTGTATGTGTATGTTTATGTATACGTCTGTATGTGTGTATTGTGTTTATGTGTGCAGGTGACGGATCCGTCATGAACTCCATTGAAAGTCAATGGAGGACGGATCCGTTTACCATTGTGTCACACCAAACGGATCCGTCCCCATTGACTTTCATTGGGGGTCATGACAGATCTGTCTTGGTGCAGATGCCCAGACCGGAGAGCAAACCGCAGCATGTTGCGGTTTGTTCTCCGGTCTGAAGATGGAATGGAATGCTTTCAGGAGCCTCCGTTGTCTTCAGTTCAGTTTTGTCCCCATTGACAATGAACGGGAACAAAACTGAAGCGTTTTATTCCGGTATTGAGCCCCCATGACGGAACTCAATACCAGAATTAAAAACGTTAGTGTGAAAGTAGTCTTAAATAAGTGTAGGAGGAGTCACTGTGTACATACATTACTTATCCTGTACTGATCCTGATTTACACCTGTATTATACTCCAGAGCTGCACTCACTATTCTGCTGGTGCAGTCACTGTGTACATATATTACTTATCCTGTACTGATCCTGAGTTACATCCTGTATTATACTCCAGAGCTGCACTCACTATTCTGTTGGTGGAGTCACGGTGTACATACATTACTTATCCTGTACTGATCCTGATTTACACCTGTATTATACTCCAGAGCTGCACTCACTATTCTGCTGGTGCAGTCACTGTGTACATATATTACTTATCCTGTACTGATCCTGAGTTACATCCTGTATTATACCCCAGAGCTGCCCTCACTATTCCGCTGGTGCAGTCACTGTGTACATACATTACTTATCCTGTACTGATCCTGAGTTACATCCTGTATTATACTCCAGAGCTGCACTCACTATTCTGCTGGTGCAGTCACTGTGTACATACATTACTTATCCTGTACTGATCCTGAGTTACATCCTGTATTATACTCCAGAGCTGCACTCACTATTCTGCTGGTGCAGTCACTGTGTACATACATTACTTATCCTGTACTGATCCTGAGTTACATCCTGTATTATACTCCAGAGCTGCACTTGCTATTCTGCTCAGTGGACAAGAAGTAAGGAGAACAATGGCGCATAGAATTAAAAAATCTATTGTGTCTCTTTCCTATATCTTTTTATTGCAGTTTCTTCTTACATCCTGGTCTGTAGATTTGTCTCGGGGAGCCAAACCAGACCATGATACAGTATATCCAGACACTGAACCGGAAGGGACTGCATAAAAGAGTGAGATGAAAGCTATGCTCCTTCAGGTGACATTTTCTAACTCTTTTCTACAGTAGAGATGAGATCAGAGGACAGTACGGGTCCATCAGAGGAGAGGACATCACCATGCTGACGTCATCCTACCTGTAGTGTCTGGTGTCCTTAATGGCGCGGTCACTGGGGGTCCGCTCGCTTTCCCTCTGGTTGAAGGCGTACAGCCTGTAGGGGTCTTCTCCGGGTTTCCATCTTTGAGCATTCAGGTATCTTCGCTCATCAAACTGGTCCCACAGGTCATCCCAGTCCACGTCTGTGTCCTGCAAACAGGAAGAGGCGGAGTCTAAGGAATCGGGATGTCAAAGGTCACAAAGAAGCTCCACAAACAATGTTGCAAAACATTCAGAATTCTGCACTTGGGTGGCTCTGTGCAGACATCCCCCGGTATATTTCGAAGTATTCACACTGCATGAACCTTCCCGCCCTAAGTGCTGAGAGGGTTAGGCAAATATACACAAGCAATGGGAGACTACAAAGGGCTGGGTCCTCGTTACAGTGTATCTAGTGTTGTGCCACTATTGATATGACCCCTTTAAATAACCAGTTCAGCTCTGCTACATCCGTACAAGTAATCAATTTTATCTGACTTTGCAGCAGGAGACTCGAATATCGGGTAAAACGTGAACATTAGGTGGATACACATCTGACTCAAGCGATGTACAGATGGAGCAGATACAAGTACGCAGCTCTCCTGCTGCTAATGAAACCCGCGCCCGATCCGTGCGATCCGTCCCTCGCTATCTATCATGTTCTCTTAGCAAATGCAGCAAGCTGGAGATTTGGAGGAGTGAGATATTTATCCAATAATTGACTCTTATTCACTTAGTGGGACGACATTCATCATGGTAATAAGATTCGGAGAAACGATTTATTTACAAGTGTATGAAGGAGAACCGCTTATAACACTCCGCGATAACTGGACGCCTTCCCCGAATAAATCTACTCCTAAATGGAAAGACGTGCCGGGCGCTGTGCTCACAGAATGTGGAAGTATGAGGCACACAGTCATACAGACAGATCCATACATATACATACACAGAAATATACATACAGTACAGGCAAATATATATATATATATATGAACAGGGGGGCCGTTTATATGGATACACCTAAATGAAATGGGAATGGTTGGTGATATTAACTTCCTGTTTGTGGCACATTAGTATATGGGAGGGGGAAAACATTTCAAGATGGGTGATGACCATGGCGGCCATTTTGAAGTCGGCCATTTTGAATCCAACTTTAGTTGTTTCAATGGGAAGAGGGTCACGTGACACATCAGACTTATTGAGAATTTCACCATAAAAACAGTGGTGTGCTTGGATTTAGCGTAATTTTATTCTTTCATGAGTTATTTACAAGTTTCTGACCACTTATAAAATGTATTCAAAGTGCTGCCCATTGTGTTGGATTGTCAATGCAACCCTCTTCTCCCACTCTTCACACACTGATAGCAACTCCTCAGAAGAAATGCTAGCACAGGCTTCCAGTATCTGCACATCTCGTATCTTCACAGCAAAGACAATTGCCTTCAGATAACCCCAAAGTTAAAAAAAAAAAGTCTAAGGGGGTCAGATTGGGAGACCTTGGGGGTCATTCAACTGGCCCACGACGACCAATCCACTTTCCAGGAAACTGTTCATCTAGGAATGCTCGGACCTGACACCCATAATGTGGTGGTCACCATCTTGCTGGAAAAACTAAGGGAACGTGCCAGCTTCAGTGCATAAAGAGGGACAAAAAAAATCATCATGTAGCAGGTGAATGGCCCCCAAGGTCTCCCGATCTCACCCCCTTAGACTTTTATCTTTGGGGTCATCTGAAGACAATTGTCTATGCTGTGAAGATACGAGATGTGCAGATACTGGAAGCCTGTGCTAGCATTTCTTCTGCGGTGTTGCTATCAGTGTGTGAAGAGTGGGAGAAGAGGGTTGCATTGACAATCCAACACAATGGGCAGCACTTTGAACACATTTTATAAGTGGTCAGAAACTTGTAAATAACTCATGAAAGAATAAAGTTACGTTAAAACCAAGCACACCATTGTTTTTCTGGTGAAATTCTCAATAAGTTTGATGTGTCACATGACCCTGAAAAAAACTAAAGTTGGATCCAAAATGGCCAACTTCGAAATGGCCGCCATGGTCACCACCCATCATGAAAAGTTTCCCCCCTCCCATATACTAATGTGTCACAAACAGGAAGTTAATATCACCAACAATTCCCATTTTATTTAGGTGTATCCATAATAGACAAATAGAGAGAGATGTATGAAATAGATAGATATGAGGTAGGCTTGACAATGGCCCCATTGAGCAGGGCTGAAACGTAGCAGGAATAAAAGATCCACTATTTCTTCACAAATTTGGTGTGCTGCCTCATTCCTTGGATTTGTATATTGAAGACTCCTGGGCCTGGAGCCATTGAGGGATTGCACCCTGTCTTCACTTTGCCGTGCTGCTGCTTTTCCAGTGTTTTGGTAGATATGAGATAGATAGGTAGTAAAATATATATATATATATCTGAAATAGATAGATAGATAAATACATAATTGCAAAAAACGGACAGCACCTCCTACAGGTGAGAGTCAGGTGAAAGCTACCTGCTGGCTAATTAAATACTAAACAGAGAATGGCAGCAGCACTAGATAAGCCATGAGACATAAAATGAACATGAAATGAACATATGAAGAAGTAAAAAAGCATAACTGCTATGTAGTATATAAAGTATATAAAGTGGAAGCTCTTAGCGCATATAAATGATCATAAATATGTCGGGCTCATCCACCAACGATCAAGGTGGCTTCCAATCGGATGAGTCCTACACCAACACTGACCTGCATCCTACACAAACCGGCAGGCCCATATCAGGAGAACATCATACCTGGTCAGAAGCTGCACCAGTGTGAACAGGAGTGCTAAAATCCCAGAGGAGGCCAATCCTCCTCTATATATACATAAGGACAAAGAACGGACAGCACCTCCTACAGGTGAGAGTCAGGTGAAAGCTACCTATTGGCTAATTAAATACTAAACAGAAAATGGCAGCAGCACTAGATAAGCCATGAGACATAAGATGAGCATGAAATAAACAAGTAAAGAAGTAAAAAAGCATAACTGCTATGTAGTATATGAAGTAGATAGATAGATAGATAGATAGATAGATAGATAGATAGATAGATATTAGATAGATAGATAGATAGATATGAGATAGACGATAGATAGATAGATAGATAGATAGATAGATAGATAGATAGATAGATAGATATGAGATAGACAATAGATAGATAGATAGATAGATATTAGATAGATAGATAGATAGATAGATAGATAGATAATAGATAGATAGACAATAGATAGATATGAGATAGATAGATAGATAATAGATAATAGATAGATAGATATGAGATAGACAATAGATAGATAGATAGATAGATAGATATTAGATAGATAGATAGATATTAGATAGATAGATAGATAGATAGATATTAGATAGATAGATAGATAGATAGACGATAGATAGATAGATAGATAGATAGATAGATAGATAGATAGATAGATAGATAGATAATAGATAGATAGACAATAGATAGATATGAGATAGATAGATAGATAGATAGATAGATAGATAGATAGATAGATAATAGATAATAGATAGATAGATAGATATGAGATAGACAATAGATAGATAGATAGATAGATAGATAGATAGATAGATAGATAGATATTAGATAGATAGATAGATATGAGATAGACGATAGACAGATAGATAGATAGATAGATAGATAGATAGATAGATAATAGATAGATAGACAATAGATAGATATGAGATAGATAGATAGATAGATATGAGATAGACCAATAGATAGATAGATAGATAGATAGATAAGATAATTAGATTAGATAGACAAATAGATAGATAGATAGATAGATAGATGATAGATAGATAGATAGATAATAGATAGGAGATAGATAGATAGATAGATAGATAATAGATGATAGATAGATAGATAGATAGATAGATAGATAGATAGATAATAGATAGATAGATAGATAGATAGATAGATAGATAGATATGGATAGACAATAGATAGATAGATAGATAGATAGATAGTAGATAGATAATAATAGATAGATAGATAGATAGATAGATAGATAGATAATAGATAGATAGATAGATAGTATAGATAGTAATAGATAAGATAGATATAGATAGATAGATAGATAGATAGATAGAAGATAATAGATAGATAGATAGGATAGATAGAAGATAGATAGATAGATAGATAGATAGATAGATAGATAGATAGATAGATAGATAGATAGATAGATAGATAGATAGATAGATGATAGATAGATAGATAGATAGATAGATAGATAGATATGAGATAGATAGACAGATAATAGATAGATAGATAGATAGATAGATAGATAGATAGATAGGAGATAGATAGATAGATAATAGATAGATAGGTGATAGAAAATAGGTAGTAAAATAGATATATCTGAAATAGACAGATAGATATGAGATAGATAGACAGATAATAGATAGATAGATAGATAGATAGATAGGAGACAGAAAATAGGTAGTAAAATAGATATATCTGAAATAGATAGACAGATAGATATGAGATAGCTATGTAGATAGATAATCTGAATTCCAATCAGCACTCTCAGTACATAAAAAGACGATGTGCCAGGATCTGAGGACATGACCAAACGTTCAAAAATAAAGTTTAAAAAACTTTGTAGCACTTCAAAACTAAGCTCAATAGTCCCAGTAAGGACTGAAACGTTGCAATGGTGAATAACATACAACACTTTTGGGCTCATTTTGGGAGTGCTGTGGATTTTAATTGATCAGGCAGATGGATAAGATCTACATATGAGGCGATCAGGAGCTGACCTGATGTCTAATAATTATAACTGTACACTGAATAGCGGTATTAATACTGTGCAGACCTGATGAATAAGAACCCTATATCAGGGTAATAGAGTTAACATTGATTTATTTCCCGTGTCTTCCACAATGTTGTCGCACCGTTTGATATTAATTACTACACCAGTCTTGCTGAAGGTTTGCACGGTCTGATAGGGACAGTGACAAAATGTCATCTCTAGTAGAAGACGGACTGCACGGCCCGCGCTGCGACACACCGCTCACAACTGTGCTATGAAACGTACACATTAAAAAACACTTTCAGCCTCTAATTATCACTACATCACCTCAGCCAAGAAGAATTAAAGCTGAAATTCAAGGTCTTTCATGAGGCGGCCCGCTGCACCGGCAAGATAACACCCGCCATACACCAATACAGGAGAAGTTTCATCTGAGAACTTGTCAGACAATTTACATCAGTTGTAAAATAAGACAATGAGGTCAGTAGTTACTCCATGAAAATATGAAGAAAGAGGCAGAGAGCAATATTGATTATTCCTCAAGCCCAGAAAGAGTATTTAGTACATGTAGGGCCACTTTAAGAGAAGTAACATAAGATAACTTGTCACAATTGACTTTCAGAAACTAGCACTTTGTCCTGTTACCTGCACTGGATATTAAGAATATAACTACTATAATACTGCTCCTATGTAAAAGAATATAACTACTATAATACTGCTCCTATGTACAAGAATATATCTACTATAATACTGCTCCTATGTACAAGAATATAACTACTATAATACTGCTCCTATGTAAAAAAATATAACTACTATAATACTGCTCCTATGTACAAGAATATAACTACTATCATACTGCCTCCTATGTACAAGAATATAACTACTATAATACTGCTCCTATGTACAAGAATATAACTACTATAATACTGCTCCTATGTACAAGAATATAACTACTATAATACTGCTCCTATGTACATGAATATAACTACAATAATACTGCCTCCTATGTACAAGAATATAACTACTATAATACTGCTCCTATGTACATGAATATAACTACTATAATACTGCTCCTATGTACAAGAATATAACTACTAAAATACTGCTCCTATGTACATGAATATAACTACTATAATACTGCTCCTATGTACAAGAATATAACTACTATAATACTGCTCCTATGTACAAGAATATAACTACTATAATACTGCTCCTATGTACATGAATATAACTACTATAATACTGCTCCTATGTACAAGAATATAACTACTATAATACTGCTCCTATGTACAAGAATATAACTACTATAATACTGCTCCTATGTACAAGCATATAACTACTATAATGCTGCTCCTATGTACAAGAATATAACTACTATAATACTGCTCCTATGTACAAGAATATAACTACTATAATACTGCCTCCTAAGGGTGAGGACGTGTCTCTGTAGTTCTCCTCATGTCTGGAGCTAGCCCAGGGCGGAGCTATTCTGGGCAGGGATTCTCTCCAGGAAAATCCCAGGCTCCAAGGCCTATTCTGGGAAACAATTCCCAGCCCTCTAAATCTGTGGATGAAAATCCCAAAGTTACTTTGAAGAAAGTGAATGTTCAGAATGTCGGCGGTCAAGTAGTCAGCAGTCCCAGTCAAGTTGTCAGCAGTTCCAGTGCAGCAAGAAACCAGGATGGGAAGAAAGTAATGGCAGAAAAGAAAGAAGCAGTGAGTAAGAGTGTGATGAATCCACTGACCAGTGTGAACGTGCAGCGTCCTGAAGCAAGAACCACAGTGCAGGAATACTCAGAAGCAGGAGGCCAGCAGAGTTTGCAGGTGAAGCAGACTCCATTACAGCCTGCAGGTGTGCAGCCCTCACCTTCCCCATGCAGACAGAGAAGAACTTCTCTAGAAAGACAAACGATTCAGCAAAATCTACAGCAAAATGTCCTGATACAGAGCGACCGTACAAGATCTGGGAGCAGCAGCAAAAAAGTTGCAAAAGGTGTGGAGGAGACTAAAGGTGGAAAAGCAGGAAAGCTTCAAGGTGCAGCCACTGGAAAAAACCTGGGAGCCGGTCCCCAATCTGGAGATTGTGCACCCACCGCAGTGACTGCAGCCACAGCAAGTCCAAAGCCACAAGTTTCTTCACCAGCAGTGCAGAGGCTTGGGCTGGATACAAGCAGAACCACTACTACACCTGTGAGAGGTCATCCTGTGAGTCCACAGCCTGCAATACCCAACAATGGACAGACTGCTAGTGGGGGAGGGCGCGCACCTGAGCTCTGTCTGGCTGAGCAGATCCCAGCACTGGTCAGGAGAATGGAGACTCTGAAGAAAGAGAAACTACAGCTTCAGAAACAGATTGACTGCATGTATAAGCTGAAGGCAGCAAACCCTGACCGCCAGGAGCTGCATGACCGCAAGCTGGGCTCCCTGGCCATACAGCTCGCTGACATTGTAAGGGAGATGGACTCTGTACTGGAACAACTGGGACCAGTTGGTGAAACTTACAGAAACCAGCAGCGTTTTGACTCCTTCCAAGATGGCACCCGGCAGTCCCATGGAAAACCTGTACTGCAGCCGGCAAGTTTCTCCTTTAAAGAAGGAACTTTGTACAGCGGAGAAGCAAGCGTCCAGCACCAGCAGGCATCTGTAGCAGTTCCTAGCATGGCACTACAAGCCCCAGCATCCAGCACACTGCAGGAGGACAGTGGACTCTTACCTGAAGGTAACCCTGTAGTAGCAGTGCAGTCACCACAGGCGTCAGGGGGGCAGCACTGTGCAGATAGACTGTGGACTCCTGCCAGAAGGTGGCGGTGCAGCAGCACAACAGTCTGCTATTCCTGAGACGCGCACTCAGGGCTCTGCTGTGCAGGACTCTACTGCTGAAGTCTGTGAGGACATTCATGTGTCTGATGATATTACTGATACTCCATGTAACAATACTGCTGATACTCTATGTGATAATGCTGTGTCAGGGGAGAGTGCACCACAGTCTGTGTGGGATCTGGGATCATCTGGGGAATCAGGCCAGTCTGTGGTTCCACCTGTGATTGCTGGAGACTCTGATGGTGGGGAGGGGGGCAGTACAGTCTAATGCACAGGAGTTCCCCCCATTAGTTACACAGACAGTACCAGAACCCCCTAGTACAGGAGGCCAGCAGCCCACACAGGGCCCACAAGGACGGCAGGATAGTGGACCTGGTCACACCTCCTCTGGGAATGCCTGGAGCCATGGCTCACCATCATTTGCATCAAACACCAGTTATTCTGGTCAGGCTTTTAAGAGGAGGAACGTGGTCAGGTTCAGGCATAGAGGGGCCAAAGAAGATCTACCCGATAGGAGGTTTGTTATCAGAGAGCTGCTATGTAAGCAAATGGGCTTCCAGCCATCCAACATCCTGGCCATGATAAACCTCCCGGATAGACAGGGCTATGACATCAGTTTCAAGCTCATGTCTGACCTGGACCGTTTCTGGGCTAGCTTCACCAGTTTCAGAGAAAAGGAGGGCTGGAGTAATTTCAGTTTTATCCCCATCTCTAAGCCAGATACCGTCAATGTCACCATCATCTTCTGGAATGAGTCTGTTCCCCACCAGGACATTGTGGTCTGGCTGAGGAGACATTGTGATCTTATGTCTGAGCTCACTAAGACCAGAGATGAAGACGGTATCTGGACTGGGGGATGGAAGGTCCTGGTGAAGCTCCATCAGCACCACAATATTACCCAACATCTGCCCAATTCTTTCTTCATCGGCCGGGAGAAGGGTGTGTGTTTCTATGCAGGTCAGCCCCGGAAATGCTTTAAGTGTGGGAAGACTGGTCACTTGGCGAATGCGTGTGCCATGGTGAAGTGCAACCTGTGTGGGGAGGTCGGTCATGTCAGCTCCAACTGCCAGGTCATTAGATGTAATCTGTGTGGTAAGACTGGTCATCCCCACAGGGACTGTCCCGACGCCTGGCACAACATCTGCAAAGACTTTCCTGATGATGACTTACTGGAAGGGACAGATGACCTGGAGGAGGACGCTTTGTTATCAGGGTCAGTGCCAACAGGACCAGGGCCTCAGCCTGAAATACCACACAGTGATCCAGTACAAACCCAACCCCAGTCAGATATTATTGAGGGTAACATGGAGGTGGTCACACAGGCCGTATACTCAGAGGCTGTCTCTTCTTCTGCTCCAGTGTCCACCACTGGGGAGAATAAATCTAAAAGGAAGAAGAAAGATAAGTCCAGCCGTCAGCCTGAGGGTGAGTGGACCACTGTCCAAAAGCCCAGTAAGGTGAAAGTGGACAGTAGACCAGATGGGACAATGACCGCCAATAGGTTCAGTGTCTTATCTGAGTCAGACGCAGAGGCAGAAATGGAGAGAGAGTTAGATCGGATGATGGCTGAGTATGATGAAGACCCAGGTGATGATCCTCCCTCAAAAAAGAGACCCACTCAAGTTGAGCAAGAGTATGAGTCAGATATGGAAACTGGTGGTGGTCAGCGGGAGTGCACACACTCTGATTCATGATGATGGGGTCCATCTCTCTGCTTCTTGTACTTTGTTTTACTCTGATGGCTGATTTTTACCTTAAAGTCATCTCAAGTAATGTGAATAGCATGAAAGTAAGGAGAACAAGGCATGCTGTGTATGATCACCTGAAGTATTTAGATGCGGATGTCTTCTTCCTGCAGGAGACCCATCTAAATACTTCAGGACTTATAAGAGAAGCAGAAAGAGAGTGGCGTTCGGGTCCTTCCTTCTGGTCACTGGCTGTGGAACCATATGCCGGGGTCTCCATACTCTTTAACACCAGTGATGTGACCATACATAGATTAACCGAGGTGTCAATGGGAAGATGTCTAGTCCTGGAGGTCACTATCCGAGGTAGGAGGCTCCGGCTCATCAACATCTATGGTCCACAGACAGTGACTGAAAGGACTCAGCTATTTAATGAGGTAAAGCCCTACCTGTTCACATCTCTTCCTGTGGTTATGGCTGGGGATTTCAATGCTGTTGTGACACCCAGTGACAGACCTAGTGACAGACCCCTTACTAGAGACTCTAAGGTCCTAAACAGGATGATTCTTCAGGCTGGTCTGTCCGATGTGTTTGTGTGTGGTGGTAGAAAGCCCAAGTTTACTTACTCTTGTGCTGGCAGAAGCAGTCGGATAGACTTAGCTCTGGTGAGTCCTTCTGAGAACATCAGTGAGAGGAGGGAGAAAGTAGTCCCTTATTCTGACCACTTAGCCTTGTATTTTTGTTTGGGAGCCACCAAGCGCTCTGATGTGGGGAGAGGCTTATGGAAACTAAACTCCAGTCTCTTGGATGATGCCTATGTCCAGAGCTGCGTCTACTCC
>ONZH01028808.1:0-17094 GCA_900303285.1 Rhinella marina
AAATAATGATTTATTCTGTTCAAAAAATAAATCTAATGTGTAAAACTATCCAAAAATAAAAAAAGTTAGACATATTTGGTATCCCCACGTCCGTAACAACCCGCTCTATAAAATATTACATGAGATGGCCCCCCAGGTGAATGCTGCAAAAAAAAAAACCTATGCCAAAACAACCATTTTTTCCCTCTTGCCTCACAAAAAGTGTAATAGCAGGCGATCAAAAGGCCGTATTTACCCAAAATGGTACCAATCAAACCGTCATCTTGTCCTGCAAAAACGATACCCTACCTGAGACAATCGCCCAAAAACTGAAAAAAATATGCTCTTTGAAAATGGAACACAAAATAATGATTTTATTCTGTTCAAAAAAATAATCTCATGTGTAAAACTATCCAAAATAAAAAAGTTAGACATATTTGTATCCCCACGTCCGTAACAACCTGCTCTATAAAAATATTACATGAGATGCCCCCAGTGAATGCTGCAAAAACAAAAAAAAAAAAACCTATGCCAAAACAACCATTTTTTTCCCTCTTGCCTCACAAAAAGTGTAATAGCAGGCGATCAAAAAGGCGTATTTACCCCAAAATGGTACCAATCAAACCGTCATCTTGTCCTGCAAAAACGATACCCTACCTGAGACAATCGCCTGAAAACTGAAAAAAATATGGCTCTCTGAAAATGGCAACACAAAAAAAGATTTTATTCTGTACAAAAGTAAATCTAATGTGTAAAACTTTCCAAAAATAAAAATGTTAGACATATTGGGTATCGCCGCGTCCGTAACAACCTGCTCTATAAAAATATCACATGATTTACCCCCCTTGGTGAATGCTGTAAAAAAAAATTTTAAAAACCATGCCAAAACAGCTATTTTTTTTCACCTTGACTCACAAAAAGTGTAATACCAAGCGATCAAAAAGTGTTATGTACCCCAAAATGGTACCAATGAAAACATCAGCTCATCCCGCAAAAAATGAGCCCCCACATAAGACAATAACTCAAAATAAAAAAAAACGTGGCTCCTGCAAACCATTCCATCAAAATCTGTGTTGTAAAATCCATATGGCGCTCCTTCTGTTTTGAGTCCTGCCATGTGCCCCCACAGCAGTTTACCACCACATATGGGGTGTTGCCACATTTAGGAGAAAATGGGTAACTAATTATGGGGTGCTTTTCTCCTGTTACCCCTTATGAAAATACAAAAAATTTGGGGCTAAAGCAACATTTTATTGGAAGAAATTAAATTTTTCATTTTCACAGCCAAGTGTTTCCAAATTCCGTAAAACACTTAGGGGGTCAAAGTGGCCAGTACCCCCTTAATATATTCGTTGAAGGGTGTAGTTTCCAAAATGGGGTCACTTTTTGAGGGTTTCCACTGTAGGGGTACGTTAGGGTCTCTCAATTACAAAATGGTGCCTAATAACTATTCTAGCAAAATCTGCCTCCAAAATCCGTATGGCGCTCCTTTCCTTCTGACCACTGCCACAAACCCATAGAGACGTTTACAACCACATATGGGGTATTTCTGTAAACTGCAGGATCAGAGCAATGTATATTGAGGTTTAGTTTTGCTGTTAATCCTTGCTGTGTTGGAAGAAAAAAATTATTAACATGAATAATCTACCAAAAAAGTGAAATTTTGAAAAATTCACCTCCATATTCCACTAATTCTTGTGGAACACCTCAAGGGTTAACAAAGTTTGTAACAGCAGTTTTTTATAATTTGAGGGTGTAGTTTCTAAAATGGGGTCATTTATGGGGGGTTTCATTATGTAAGCCCCTCAAAATCACTTTATATCTGAATTGGTGCTTAAAAAAATGGTTTTGGAAAATTTGGTGAAAATGTGAAAAATGGCTTCTAAACGTCTAAGCCCTCTAACGTCCTAAAAAAGTAAAATGACATTTATAAAATGATGCCAACATAAAGTAGACATATGGGGAATGTAAAATAATAACTATTTTTGGAGGTATTACTATGTATTTTGAAAGTAGAGAAATTGAAATTTGGAAATTTTTCCAAATTTTTGGTAAATTTGGTATTTTTTTATAAATAAAAATGAAATATTTTGCCAAAAATTTACTACTGTCGTGAAGCACAATATGTGACGAGAAAATAATCTCAGAATGGCCTGGATAAGTAAAAGCGTTCCAAAGTTATTACCACATAAAGTGACACATGTCAGATTTGCAAAAAATGGCCTGGGCATGAAGGTGAAAACAGGCCCGGGGCTGAAGGGGTTAAAAGAACAACCCCACAAACACGGATTTACAGGTTTTTTGGCAAGTCAACTTCACTGACTACGTTAGCACAATATCACGCTTTTCTGTTTGGATGGCGAATAACGTCGAAAATAGTTAATTAAAAGAACAACCCCACAAACACAGATTCACTGGTGTTTTGGCAAGTAAGCTTCACTGACTACGTTAGCACAATATCACGCTTTTCTGTTTGGATGGCGAATAACGCCGCAAATAGTTATTTACAAAAACAACCCCACAAACACGGATTCACTGGTTTATTTGCAAGTCAGCTTCACTGACTACGTTAGCACAATATCACGCTCTTCTATTTGGATGGCGAATAACGCCGCAAATAGTTATTTACAGGAACAACCTCACAAACACGGATTCACTGTTTTTTTGGCAAGTCAGTTTCACTGACTACGTTAGCACAATATCACGCTTTTCTGTTTGGATGGCGAATAACGCCGCAAATAGTTATTTAAAAGAACAACCCCACAAACACGGATTCACTGTTTTTTTGGCACGTCAACTGCACTGACTACATTAGCACAATATCACGCTTTTCTGTTTGGATGGCTAATAACGCCTCAAATAGTTATTTACAAGAACTTCCTCACAAACACGGATTCACTGTTTTTTTGGCAAGTCAGCTTCACTGACTACGTTAGCACAATATCATGCTTTTCTGTTTGGATGGCGAATAACGCCACAATTAGTTATTTAAAAGAACAACCGCACAAACACTGATTCACTGGTTTATTTACAAGTCAGCTTCACTGACTACGTTAGCACAATATC
Source organism: Rhinella marina (assembly GCA_900303285.1). Lineage (NCBI taxonomy): Eukaryota > Metazoa > Chordata > Amphibia > Anura > Bufonidae > Rhinella > Rhinella marina. The sequence continues at coordinate 3,046 of ONZH01028808.1, forward strand.
ATGCTTTCTGTTTGGATGGCGAATAACGCCAAAATAGTTATTTAAAAGAACAACCCCACAAACACGGATTCACAGTTTTTTTGGCTTGTCAACTTCACTGACTAGGTTTGCACAATATCACGTTTTTCTATTTGGATGGCGAATAACGCCGCAAATAGTTATTTACAGGAACAACCTCACAAATACGGATTCACTGTTCTTTTGGCAAGTCAGCTTCACTGACTACGTTAGCACAATATCACACTTTTCTGTTTGGATGGCGAATAACGCCGCAAATAGTTATTTAAAAGAACAATCCCACAAACACGGATTCACTGGTTTATTTACAAGTCAGCTTCACTGACTACGTTAGCACAATATCATGCTTTTCTGTTTGGATGGCGAATAACGCCAAAATAGTTATTTAAAAGAACAATCCCACAAACACGGATTCACTGTTTTTTGTCAAGTCAACTTCACTGACTAGGTTAGCACAACATCACGTTTTTCTATTTGGATGGTGAATAACGCCGCAAATAGTTATTTAAAAAAACAACCCCACAAACACGGATTCACTTGTTTTTTCACAAGTCAACTTCACTGACTACGTTAGCAAAATATCACACTTTTCTGTTTGGATGGCGAATAACGCCACAAATAGTTATTTACAAGAACAACCCCACAAACACGGATTCACTGGATTTTTTGCAAGTCAGCTTCTTTGACTACGTTAGCACAATATCACGCTTTTCTGTTTGGATGGCAAATAATGCCGCAAATAGTCATTTAAAAGAACAACCCCACAAACACGGATTCACAGTTTTTTTGGCAAGTCAACTGCACTGACTACATTAGCACAATATCACGCTTTTCTGTTTGGATGGCGAATAACGCCGCAAATAGTTATTTACAAAAACAACCCCACAAACACGGATTCACTGGATTTTTGGCAAGTCAGATTCATTGACTACATTAGCACAATATCACGCTTTTCTGTTTGGATGGCAAATAATGCCGCAAATAGTTATTTAAAAGAACAACCCCACAAACACGGATTCACAGGTTTTTTGGCAAGTCAACTTCACTGACTAGGTTAGCACAATATCACGCTTTTCTGTTTGGATGGCGAATAACGTCGAAAATAGTTATTTAAAAGAACAACCCCACAAACACAAATTCACTGTTTTTTTGGCAAGTCAGCTTCACTGACTACGTTAGCACAATATCACGCTTTTCTGTTTGAATGGCGAATAACGACGCAAATAGTTATTTAAAAGAACAACCCCACAAACACGGATTCACTGATCTTTTGGCAAGTCAGTTTCACTGACTACGTTAGCACAATATCACGCTTTTCTGTTTTAAAAATCTCCCATTTTGTGGCTGTATTTTTATTTTTGAGGACTTTGTCTCAGTTAGTTAGGTCTATGGTCTCTCTTAGTTGACTAAATTTAGCTTTTTTGAAGTTTGGTATTTTTGTTCCTTCCTGAAGAAACCTCTTTTCTGGCTGATTTTGGAGCTCAGTGTGCTTCTGAATTCAGTGCAGAGGCCAATTCCCCATCCAAGGTTCAGAGCTTAAACACTGTAGAATGCTAAGCATCTCAGACTGCTGTTTTCTGTGTATGACAGCCACTTGAATGGGAGTGAGCTCACAAAGGCCATGTTACAATGGCCATGATATCACTGGCCAACCAGGAGGTGGCAACGCTCACCTGACTGAAACAGCTGATCAACGGAACCCCTACCATCAGAAATTGGTCAACACACCATTTAGATACAGGTACAGTCCCAAATAGTAGCAACTTTATGTGGCCAAAAAAACACCCCCACATCCAGTGGGTACTGCTTTCAAGTTTCAAAATGTAAGTACACCAATAGATTGTTAACTAGTTGTATGATTTTGCTGGGTATAAACAGAAATTGCAAAATTGTATGGCCATTAATTTGAAATTAGCATGACTCAAATGAGCCTCTAAGAGCAAATGGAGATATTGTATTGCTGTTACTTCTAGAAGCCATGTGTATGGTCGGCAACCCTAGGCAACGAGCAATTCAACAAGAACATAGGTAGTGTGCTGCATATTTATTTTGTAATATAAATAGCCATTTTTTTAAAATAGACCTTATGGGGGGAAATTTTGTTATTAAATAATAATGCCTGTCAGTGATTTTTCCTTCGTGGGAATACCCCTTTAAATGGCTGTACTTATTTTTTCTACCATGTTGGTTTATTTTTTGGGAATATAAATCTGCTGTTTTTTTTTTTTGTGGTCATGTCTGTTTAAAACAGCTGGAAACAATAGCGTACCGCCCATATAGGTAGACCACGCCACTGCTATGGGGCCCGCGGCACAGGGGGGCCCGGAGCGCACGGGAGGCCCCGCCCCCTACTCTGCATCATTAAGATGCGTCCCGTCCCTGCACTCCGGGCCTCTCCTGGCCGCTCACTGCCGCAACTTTTACCCTAACCCAACCCAGCTGGCCCCGCCTCCTCCCTCATGCTGCTGCTCCTGGACAGGAAAGGACCTGTGCAGTGCGGCAAGAGGGGAAAGAAGAAGACCAAGGCCCAGCCCCCTCCAGAGTGGCGTCAGGACAAGTAACTAAGTTTTTATGTGTTTCATGTATGTGTGTGTGTGTATGTATGTATGTATGTATGTATGTATGTGTGTGGGCATATGCATACACTGTACGTACTGTATATTATACAGTGTGGCGCAGGAGTTATATTGTCCGGCATGGTGTAACCGCCATGCATTTGTTGTACAGTATATATTATGATCCCTGTACCATGCTATACAATGTACAGTATAATCCATACGCTATACTGTATAATATACATTATAATCTATACACCATACTGTATAATACACAGTATAATCCGTACACCATGCTGTATAGTATACAGTATAATCCGTACATCATGCTGTATAATACACAGTATAATCCGTACACCATGCTATATAATACACAGTATAATCGTATAATCCATACACCATGCTGTATAGTATACAGTATAATCCGTACATCATGCTGTATAATACACAGTATAATCCGTACACCATGCTATATAATACACAGTATAATCGTATAATCCATACACCATGCTGTATAGTATACAGTATAATCTGTACACCATACTGTATAATATACAGTATAATCCATACACCATGCTGTATAGTATACAGTATAATCCGTACACCATGCTGTATAGTATACAGTATAATCCGTACACCATGCTGTATAGTATACAGTATAATCCATACACCATGCTGTATAATATACAGTATAATCCGTACACCATGCTGTATAATATACAGTATAATCAGTACACCATGCTGTATAGTATACAGTATAATCTGTACACCATGCTGTATAATATACAGTATAATCTGTACACCATGCTGTATAGTATACAGTATAATCCGTACACCATGCTGTATAGTATACAGTATAATCCGTACATCATGCTGTATAGTATACAGTATAATCCGTACAGAACTGACAGCCTTTTTAAAACTACATTTGACTGCTGCTGTTTTATATTTTATTATAAAAACTTTATCTTTGCTATTTAAATGGATTACATAACTCTAAAAATAGAATTTAACTGTTTATATTATGCAATTCTTCTCGTACAAAGACATTCAGAGGCTGGAATGATGTCAAATTGAACCGTTATACTATAGGTATTGAATATGAAATGTATAAAATCTTTAGTAATATTAATTGTATTGGACTTGTTTAAAGGGTTTCTGTCATCACATTTTACCATATTAAACCGGATGACATTTGCAATGTGCAAATGTCACCTGAGGTCTGATATGGTACAAATATACCTCTATGTGTCCCCGTTTTTATAAAAATGCATCTTTACTAATATGCAAATTAGCCTTACTAGGTGCAGGGAGCGGTAACCCTGCCCCTAGTGGTGCCGTTTCAACACCTCTATTCACGCCTCCTCAGTTGTGATTGACAGGGCCAGGCAGCTTGCTCTTTCTGCTGCCAGCCCTGTCCGTGCTCTAAATCCCGGGCCTGCGCCGTGTGTGCTTACTTCCGCGCAGGCGCAGTGAGTGCCACTGGCTGTCTGGCTCCCGGCTTCCTCACTGCACCTGCGCCGATGACGTCACACTACACCCGGAAGAGAAGGCGGCGCAGGTGCAGTGAGGAAGCCGGGAACACGACAGCCAGCGGCACTCACTGCGCCTGCGCCGAAATAAGCGCGCACGGCGCAGGCCCGGGATTTAGAGCACATTGCAAATTTTATCTGGTTTAATATGGTAAAATGTGATGACAGAAACCCTTTAACTTGTTAAATGTGATCATAGGACCTTGTCAGTAGGTTCATGCTGTTAGAACCAAGGGCAGTATGAAATCTCCACAGACTACCTTGCTACAAACAGCTATTTGGTACTCTGAAGCCCTGAGGTTTTCAGAGAAAAAAGTTTCAAAATGAAATTGGTACGGCCACATAGTCAGGTTTCTGCATGAAGTTTTGGAAGCTAAAATCAGGAGTGGATCATAAAAAGGAGAGAAAGTGTTAAGGAACGATTTGACTTCCCCTCTTTTTCCAATTCGCTCCCGGTTTTGGCTTCCAAAACTGCATGCACAAACCTGACCATATGACTTTATCTAAATATGGAGAGCATACTGGTGGTGATTTACTAGATAAAAGAGCAAGAAGTCTGGCTTAATTTGTGGCAAAGACTGGCATATATGTTTTGGAACACATTTCTTGTGTTTTGGACACTTTCAGGTTTCATTCACACGTCCGTATGTGTTTTCCGTTCCGTATATTGCGGATCCGCAAAAAAAAAAACGATGACAATCCGTTTTTTTTGTAACAATGCCTATCCTTGTCAGCAAAACGGACAAGAATAGGACATGTTCTATCTTTTTTGCGGAACGGAAATACGGACATACGGAAAAGGAATGCATACGGAGTACCTTTCGTTTTTTTTGCGGAACCATTGAAATGAATGGTTCCGCATAAGGTCCGGAAAAAAAACGGAATGGACAAGGAAACAAAATACGTTCATGTGAATGAAGCCTTAGAGTACTGAACCTGAACACAGTGCAGATTTGTATGTAGAAAATCTGAATGAAATCTGCACCAAAACCATATTATTATTACTATTATTTATTAAAGTGACATTCATTCCATGGAGGGGTATACATACAAATTCCAAGAAAATAATTTGTAGCAAAGACTGGCGTACATGTTTTGGAACAGATTTATTGTGTGTTTTAGACACTTCTACAGTACTGAACTTGCACACAGTGCATGTATGCAGAAAATCTGTATGAAATCAAAACACACATAAATATATACTACTTATTATGGTTTTAGTGCATTGTTGTGTGGTTTTTATGTGTTTTTTGTTGCAGATTTTGGTGTGGATTTTCTGTTTATGTTCACAAACATTGAAGTCAAAGGAAAAAACACTTTACATAACGTGTGGAATTGCACAAACAACTGACATGCTGCTGATTTGAAAATCCGCAAAGCAGATCAATTTCTGTACGGAAGAAATGTGTACATACATTTTGCTGGTACTGTATTACGCTGCAGTTTTTCCACAAGACAATCCATATGGAAAAACCATGCATAATCCATATCATGTCCAGTTACCCTTACACCTCACCAGTCAATGTCAGGGTTTAGCATGAAAAAGAGTGTTGTTGTGAAAAAGAAGCATGGCTTAAGATGTGTCCTTGGAGCAAGCCAACTAATAGGTGATGTAGAGTTCAGCAAAAGTGTCTAAAGATGCACCAAATGTATTATTTAGCATAATCCATTTTGAAAAGCATCTTTAGATTGTCTAGTCTAGGGGGGTTAATGTAACAATATCTGCATGGTTTAAAGCCATTTTTGTGACAAATTTACAAAATGTTGCATGCAATTTGCTATATTTGTTGCACAAAATACCTACAGATTTTTTAGTCAGAAGAATCATATGATCTTATGACCTTATTACAAAGGTTCTGGCCGTTTTTATTCCACCATCAGACTGGAGAACATTACACTGAGGGAACAAGCCATACTCCTCATCAAAGTAAAGAAGGCAGAGTTTGTTCATACACTGAGGTCAGTCTGAGAGTTCAGTAGGCAGACAAACAAAATAAGCACTCATTCATTAAAACTAGCAAGGCAGAATACTTATAGCTCCGACACCCTTCCCTAGTGGAAGTGTGCTTAAAGGGAGTCTTTCACCTGTTTTTCACCTATATAACTAACAGCACTGCTCCACAGAAGATTGCATACACAAAATTGGTATTGTTTAAAAGCTTGGAATGCCGGCTTTCAAAGAAAGTCAGAACCATATTTCTGTCTGCTACCAATCCCAAGATATGAGCAGCTAAAGCAGCCCTCCCCTCTTTAGTCTAGTTTGCTTTGGGCTCTTGCAGCAGCAGAGCTGGGCACTTGGGAGCTGTTTTTCTGCTGAATAAAAGTGCTTTTCCTGGACATGTAATACAGACACAAAGTGCACACAGGTATGTCTAGGATGTGTCTGCAAGCTTCTGTGGGGCACTGCTGTTAGTTATATTGGTGAAAAACAGGTGAAAGACTCCCTTTTAACAGGATTGACTCACTTCATTAAGAGGCATTTATTATGTAAACACATTTAATGCAAGCCACTTCCTAATGTATTGTGATTGTCCATATTGCTTCCTTTGCTGGCTTGATTCATTTTTCCATCACATTTTCCATTGTTCGTATCCAAGCACTGCGACCACCCTGCAATCCAGCAGCAGTGACTGTGATTGCACTCTGTAGGAAAAAGCGCTGACCAATGCACACTCCTGTGGTCCTGGCCACCAGAGAGGCTGGTGTCTTTTCCTATAGTGTGCAAGCATGGCCACCACCGCTGGATTTCAGTGTTGGCGTAATGCCTGGATACCAGCAGTGAAAAATGAATCACGCCAGCAAAGGAGGCAATATGGACAATTGCAATACATTAATAGGTGCAATACCTTAAATCTTCTTTGGGTACCCTGAGACGGCCAACCATAGGCTGGGGAAGATGTCTGGACAGTGTCCTTTGAGAGCTAAGGAGTGCAAGCATGTCCTACGCCAGACACAAGAGACCAGGCGAGCAGGCCATGTAATGAAACACAAGAGGTTCCAGCTGGGGTGGCAGCAGGTGGGCAGAGGAAGACCAGCAGGTCCAGCCTGCGGGATCCTGTGAGCCAGTAGCATGGTAAGAGATGTAGTGCCCATTCCTGTCCCAGATAGCAGATTCAGTATAACCTGCTTTTCATGCATTTAAATTCCTGCTCATTTTGATTTCTATTGCATATAGAATGTCATCTCTTCATGAGAGAAGGTTGCACCCCTCTATAACTAAGCACTTAAAGAGGCCCTTTCACCGCTCCTGACATGTCTATTTTAATAGTTTCATGCATTCCCTACGTAATAACAATTCTTGAACATCTATTCTTATGTCTGTATGTTGTGCCATTCCTTTATTATTTCTACTAGAATTTATGAATGAATTACTATTAGCCTTCAGTAAGGGTTGTTATTACATTGGGAATGCATGAAGCTATTAAAACAAACATGTCAAGAGTGGTGGAAGGTCCTCTTTAAGGTAAAGCTGCTTTCACATGGCTATGTCTGGTCTGTGAAAAACATTCAGCGTGACAGCCACATTTGCCAGACTGATCGCAGTTCATAATAATTAGAAATGAGCGAAGTTTTCAAAAATTCGATTCAACACTTCAATGATTTTTTTTCCAAAAATTTGCTTAGTTCTGAATTAATTAATCACAAAGCTCATTTAATCAGTTATATCCGTGATGCAGGTAGAGTGTATCTCGGTGTACATGAATGTGCATTGCGGCAACATGCATAGCTAGTCCTATCTGGTAGTGAAACAGTTACTGTGCATTAGTATGTCGATCAGCTACATCATCATCCACTACTGTTATGTCACTAGTCTCATGGCCGCATCCCTGATCGCTCTCAACACCTGCTCCCATGCGACTCTCATTGTCGCTACTTGCATGCCTGCAAGAGGAAGCATCAGACCTCTCCTCCATCTGGGCTGGGCAGTTGCTGCTGACTGTCCTTAATATATTGCTTGTTGAAAAGCGCTGCAAAGCCGGCAGCATACATGACTTGCCTGGCAGAAAGAACATCAAAGGAAGGAGGCAGGGTCAGGATAGGTGAGGATCTAAAATGCCGGTTTTAAAAAATGGCCCGTAGAGTGTATTTCTCACAGACTCTAATGCTAATGCATTGTGTAAAAGTGTAAAAAAGTATATAAAAATTCAAATCACCCTTTTTCCCCAAAATAAAAATACATAATAAGGAAAAAAATAGAATATGTAAAAGACACATAAAAACAGCCAAACTAGAGACCGAGAGATTAATCGCCAAAGAGAGTAAAACTAACCCTAAAATGTTCTTCAATTATATAAATACTAAAAAGTATAAACCTGAAGGTGTTGGCCCCTTACAGAGTAATGAGGGGGGAGTAGCAGAGAGCGATGAGGAGAAAGCAAAGCTACTAAATAACTTTTTCTCTACTGTATTCACTGAGGAAAATAAACTGTCAGATGAAATGCAGAGTATAAAAGTAAATTCCCCTTTAAAAGTGTCCTCTCTGACCCAGGAAGAGGTGCAGCAACGTCTTAAAAATATTAAAATAGACAAATCACCAGGACCAGATGGCATACACCCCCGTATCCTAAGAGAATTAAGTAATGTAATCGACAGACCCTTATTTCTGATATTTAAGGACTCTATACTGACAGGGAGTGTTCCACAGGATTGGCGCATAGCAAATGTGGTGCCAATATTCAAAAAGGGTCCAAAAACAGAGCCCGGAAACTATAGGCCGGTAAGTTTAACTTCTGTTGTGGGTAAACTGTTTGAAGGTTTTCTGAGAGATGCTATCTTGGAGTACCTCAATGAAAATAAGCAAATAACTCCATATCAGCATGGCTTCATGAGGGATCGGTCATGTCAAACCAATTTAATCAGTTTCTATGAGGAGGTAAGTTCTAGACTTGACCGCGGCGACTCAATGGATGTCGTATATTTGGACTTCTCCAAAGCGTTTGACACGGTACCACAAAAGGTTAGTATATAAAATGAGAATGCTTGGCCTGGGAGAAAATGTCTGTATGTGGGTAAGTAACTGGCTCAGTGATAGAAAACAGAGGGTGGTTATTAACCGTACATACTCAGATTGGGTCACTGTCACTAGTGGGGTTCCACAGGGGTCTGTATTGGGTCCTATTCTCTTCAATATATTTATTAATGATCTTGTAGAAAGCTTGCACAGTAAAATATAAATTTTTGCAGATGACACTAAACTGTGTAAAGTAATTAACACAGAGGAGGACAGTGCACTGCTACAGCAGGATCTGCATAGACTGGAGGCTTGGGCAGAAAAGTGGCAGATGAGGTTTAACACTGACAAATGTAAGGTTATGCATATGGGAAGGAATAATGCAAGTCACCAGTACATACTAAATGGTAAAGCATTGGGTAACTTTGACATGGAAAAGGACCTAGGAATTTTAGTGAACAGCAAACTAAGCTTCAGAAACCAGTGTCAGACAGCTGCTGCCAAGGCCAATAAGATAATGGGTTGCATCAAAAGAGGCATACATGCCCATGATGAGAACATAGTCCTGCCACTTTACAAATCACTAGTCAGACCACACATGGAGTACTGTGTACAGTTCTGGGCTCCTGTGAACAAGGCAGACATAGCAGAGCTGGAGAGGGTTCAGAGGAGGGCAACTAAAGTAATAACTGGAATGGGTGGACTACAGTACCCAGAAAGATTATCAAAATTAGGGTTATTCACTTTAGAAAAAAGACGACTGAGGGGAGATCTAATAACTATGTATAAATATATCAGAGGTCAGTACAGAGATCTCTCCCATCATCTACAGTTAGGGCCAGAAATATTTGGACAGTGACACAATTTTCGCGAGTTGGGCTCTGCATGCCACCACATTGGATTTGAAATGAAACCTCTACAACAGAATTCAAGTGCAGATTGTAACGTTTAATTTGAAGGGTTGAACAAAAATATCTGATAGAAAATGTAGGAATTGTACACATTTCTTTACAAACACTCCACATTTTAGGAGCTCAAAAGTAATTGGACAAATAAACATAACCCAAACAAAATATTTTTATTTTCAATATTTTGTTGCGAATCCTTTGGAGGCAATCACTGCCTTAAGTCTGGAACCCATGGACATCACCAAACGCTGGGTTTCCTCCTTCTTAATGCTTTGCCAGGCCTTTACAGCCGCAGCCTTCAGGTCTTGCTTGTTTGTGGGTCTTTCCGTCTTAAGTCTGGATTTGAGCAAGTGAAATGCATGCTCAATTGGGTTAAGATCTGGTGATTGACTTGGCCATTGCAGAATGTTCCACTTTTTTGCACTCATGAACTCCTGGGTAGCTTTGGCTGTATGCTTGGGGTCATTGTCCATCTGTACTATGAAGCGCCGTCCGATCAACTTGGCAGCATTTTGCTGAATCTGGGCTGAAAGTATATCCCGGTACACTTCAGAATTCATCCAGCTACTCTTGTCTGCTGTTATGTCATCAATAAACACAAGTGACCCAGTGCCATTGAAAGCCATGCATGCCCATGCCATCACGTTGCCTCCACCATGTTTACAGAGGATGTGGTGTGCCTTGGATGATGTGCCGTTCCCTTTCTTCTCCAAACTTTTTTCTTCCCATCATTCTGGTACAGGTTGATCTTTGTCTCATCTGTCCATAGAATACTTTTCCAGAACTGAGCTGGCTTCTTGAGGTGTTTTTTCAGCAAATTTAACTCTGGCCTGTCTATTTTTGGAATTGATGAATGGTTTGCATCTAGATGTGAACCCTTTGTATTTACTTTCATGGAGTCTTCTCTTTACTGTTGACTTAGAGACAGATACACCTACTTCACTGAGAGTGTTGTGGACTTCAGTTGATGTTGTGAACGGGTTCTTCTTCACCAAAGAAAGTATGCGGCGATCATCCACCACTGTTGTCATCCGTGGACGCCCAGGCCTTTTTGAGTTCCCAAGCTCACCAGTCAATTCCTTTTTTCTCAGAATGTACCCGACTGTTGATTTTGCTACTCCAAGCATGTCTGCTATCTCTCTGATGGATTTTTTCTTTTTTTTCAGCCTCAGGATGTTCTGCTTCACCTCAATTGAGAGTTCCTTTGACCGCATGTTGTCTGGTCACAGCAACAGCTTCCAAATGCAAAACCACACACCTGGAATCAACCCCAGACCTTTTAACTACTTCATTGATTACAGGTTTACGAGGGAGACGCCTTCAGAGTTAATTGCAGCCCTTAGAGTCCATTGTCCAATTACTTTTGGTCCCTTGAAAAAGAGGAGGCTATGCATTACAGAGCTATGATTCCTAAACCCTTTCTCCGATTTGGATGTAGAAACTCTCATATTGCAGCTGGGAGTGTGCACTTTCAGCCCATATTATATATATAATTGTATTTCTGAACATGTTTTAGTAAACAGCTAAAATAACAAAACTTGTGTCACTGTCCAAATATTTCTGGCCCTAACTGTATTTATCCTGAGGACTGTGACTGTGACGAGGGGACATCCTCTGCGTCTGGAGGAAAGAAGGTTTGTACATAAACATAGAAGAGGATTCTTTACGGTAAGAGCAGTGAGACTATGGAACTCTCTGCCTGAGGAGGTGGTGATGGTAAGTTCACTAAGAGAGTTCAAGAGGGGCCTGGATGTATTTCTGGAGGGTAATAATATTATAGGTTATAGTTACTAGAGATGGGTCGTTGATCCAGGGAGTAATTCTGATTGCCTGATTGGAGTCGGGAAGGAATTTTTCCCCCTAAAGTGAGGAAAATTGGCTTCTACCTCACAGGGTTTTTTTTGCCTTCCCCTGGATCAACTTGTAGGAAAACAGGCTGAACTGGATGGACAGATGTCTTTTTTCGGCCTTACAAACTATGTTACTATGTATAAACAATTACGAATACTAATCATCAAGGGCATAGCCGCATGAAAAAAATGCATGCACTGTATAAAAATATGTATCCCATACTGTGAAATGCCCTTTTTCCATATCCAACAAGAGGAGCGCACTGGGGGCTGCCAAAGGACCTGGAAGTTGTAACAAACCTCCACACATCTGGTAATGTCTCTGTTGTGTTGACTGGACATGATGCCAACCTGGTTAGGTGAAATAAGTGAATGTATAACTTTACACAGTCTTTTAGCAAATATCATGGAGAAAATATTGAGATCCTCATTGAGTATCTAAATTACTCTATAGATCTCAAGTATCTTTGGGTCTTTTTCTGGCTCTAAATGTATCTCTCACACCTTTTAACATTTTCTTTGGAAAAGAAGCATTCTTTAACCCCTTCATGCCCAGCGCCGCACTAGTATGACGCTGGGCGCGTTTAAAGATGCTTCCCGCTCCTGAGCGGAGGGGGCGTTATGGCCGCGGGTGAACTGCTGATTTATACAGAAGACACCCGCGGCTCATGTCCGTGACCGGCAGTAATGCCGATCGCGTACATTTAACCCTTTGGATGCCGTTGTCCTGACCACAGCATCCGAGGGCTTAAAATGTGGCGATGTGGCGATCGGGGGAACCGTAGTATGTATGCAGCAGCCCCTGTCATAGTCAATGACAGGAGGCTGCTGCATAGACATTCCTATGGAGCCCTTCTGTGTAATAGGGCTCCATAGGAAAGCATTAAAATCATTATAGACTCCAATGTAAGTGCATTTGAGTCTATGATATAAGCAATCAGACGATTGATTGTAATAATTCCCTATGGGAACTATAAAAAAGTGTAAAAAAATTAATAAAGTTTTTGTAATTTTTTTAAAAAAAAAACATAAGTTCAAATCACCCCCCTTTTCCCAAAATAAAAATAAAAGTAGTAAAATAATATAAAATACACATCATGGGTATCGCCACGTGCGAAAACGCCCATATTATAAAAATATAAACATTTCTTTCCCATACGGAAAACAGCAAAATGGAAAAAAGCGTCAAAATAGCAGATTCTCCATTTTTTTTGTCGCTTTTTTTCATAAAATTAAATAAAAAGCGATCAAAAAGTCATACACACCCCAGAATAGTATCAATAAAAAGTTTAGATCGCCCCGCAAAAAATGAGCCCCCATACAGCTCTGTACACATAAGTTATAGGGTTCAAGATATGACCAAAAAAAAAAAAGAAATTCCAACTTTATAATTATTTTATCACTATCAAAATGCAAGAAAAACTATACATATTAGGTATCGCCGGAATCGTACTGACCAGTAGAATGAAAGTAACTGGTCAGTTTTAATGTACATTGAACACCGTAAATTAAAAAACCCGTAAAACTGTAGTGAAATTGCGGGTTTTTTTTGCAATTTCACCCAGTTTGGAATTTTTTCCCCGCTCTCCACTACACCATATGCAATATTAAATGGTGGCGTCGGAAAGTACAACTTGTCCCGCAAAAAAACAAGCCTTCATACAGCTATGTGAACAGAAAAATAAAAAAGTTATGCTGTATGAAGGCAGGGAGCGCAAAACGAAAACGAAAAAAAAAAAAAAAAAAACTCCGGGTGTGAAAGGGTTAATTATAATTAATAGGACAGCCATGCCAGGGATTAGGACTAGAGATGAGCGAGCACTAAAATGCTCGGGTGCTCGTTATTCGAGTCAAACTTTTCCCGATGCTCGGGTGCTCGTTTCGAATAACGAACCCCATTAAAGTCAATGGGAGACTCGAGCATTTTTTGCAGGGGATCGGGGCTCTGCCTAGGGAAGGCTGGGTGAAAACCTGGAAACCTCAGAAAATGATGGAAACACCACAGAAATGGACAGGAAACAGCAGGGGTAGCATGCATGGATGCCTCTGAGGCTCCCTAATTGCACCATTTTTTCTAAATCTGGCCAATAGTCTGGGGATGACCCCAAGGCAATTTTCAGGTACACGGTAATGGTGACCCACTTAAAAATGCTGCCTGACAACCTAGCGGTGAACCCCAGATTGTTTGTCTTTCAATAAGATTGCAGTGTAAAGCATGGTGGTGAGCCTCAGTAA
>ONZH01028809.1:0-19414 GCA_900303285.1 Rhinella marina
CACATGTTAGACATGGAGCAAGGAACTCTGGGAATGAGGGATCACCCACAATGCCATGCATGCAGCCAATCAGCAGCCAGACAGCCTTGTGATGTTACATGCCCTATAAATAGCCTCAGCCATCTTAGATTTAGCCTTTTTCCAGTGTACTTAGTGCTTGGAGAGACGTTAGCAGGCGCTAGGGAAAGTGGTAGGAAAGACTTGAAAACTTTTATTTTGCTGAATAGAAGTTCAGGGACAGAGCATTAGAACTGTAGGGAAAGGATGGGGAGGAAAGTATTGAAGCAGAACAGGGTTCAATAGGGGTGTTTACAGCCTGGGTAATAAGATCAATCCTATTACACCTTGCTGCACTGACTGGGGATCCAAATTGCCATTATACAGCTCTGTAATTCCAGCAAACCGTTCTTGTTATTGGGGTGCAAGTGCTGTTTGATACAGCCAGTAACAGGGTTTATTACAAGGAAATATTTATATGTCTTATTTGCCATTCAGCGGTGCAGTTGTAGGTTCTAAAGCCTTTTTGGTGAGTAGTGGCAAAAAAAGGATTTGAAGTGTGGTGAAGTAAGAAAATTACAGCCCTTTTTGGTTTGTATTAGTGGCAAAGAATATATATTATTTGCCGTTCAGTGGTGCAGTCAGTGGCGTACCGCCCATATAGGCAGACCACGTCACTGCTATGGGGCCCGCGGCACAGGGGGGCCCGGAGCGCACGGGAGGCCCCGCCCCCTACTCTGCATCATTAAGATGCGTCCCATCCCTGCGCTCCGGGCCTCTCCTGGCCCCCCTCACTGCCGCAACTTTTACCCTGATGAGTCCTGAGAGCGCTCCTGTGCGCTCCCAGCTGGCCCCGCCTCCTCCCTCACGCCACGCTGCTGCTCCTGGACAGGGAAGGAGCAAGATGGGAAAGAAGACCAAGGGCCAACCCCCTCCAGAGTGGCGTCAGGACAAGAAACTGTAAGTTTTTATGTGTTTCATGTGTGTGTATGTGGTGTTGTATGTGTATTGTATGGTGTATGGGTATGTGTATGTATGTGTGTGTATGTGTGTGTGTATGTGTGTGTGTGTGTGTGTTGTGTATGTATGTGTATTGTGTGTATGTATGTGTATGTATGTATGTGTGTGGGTATATGCATACACTGTACGTACTGTATATTGTACAGCGTGGCGCAGGGGTTATATTGTCCGGCATGGTGTAACCGCTACGCATTTGTTGTACAGTATATATTATAATCCCTGTACCATGCTATACAATGTACAGTATAATCCATACACCATACTGAATAATATACAGTATAATCCGTACAATGCCGTACATGCTGTGTATCCGTACACCATGCTGTATAATATACAGTATAATCTACTGATAATATACAGTATAATCCGTACACCATGCTGTATAATATACAATTATAATCCGTAACACCATGCTGTATAATACACAGTAATCCGTACACCATGCTTATATATACAGTATATCCGTACATGCTTATGTATAAGGTATAATCCGTACACCATGCTGTATATACAGTATACACCATGCTGTATAGTATATATATCCCTAACCATCTGTATAGTATACAGTATAATCCAACACCATGCTGTCTAATATACAGTATAATCCATACACCATGCTGTCTAATATACATAATCCGTATGCATGCTGTATAATATACAGTATAATCCGTACACCAGGCTGTATAAATTGCAGTATAAATCCATACACCATGCTGTATAATATACAGTATAATCCATACACCATGCCGTATAATATACAGTATAATCCGTACACCATGCTATAATCCGTATATAATAGTATAATCCGTACACCATGTACTGTGTATAATATACAGTATGGTACACCATGCTGTATAATATACAGTATAATCAGCGTACACCATGTGTATAATATACAGTATAATCATACACCATGCTGTATAATATACAGTATAATCCGTACACCATATAATATACATACACCATGCTGTATAATATACAGTATTACACTGCTGTATAATATACAGTAATAATTCCCTAACATGCTGTATAATATACAGTATAATCCATCCTTGTGGCTGCCCCCATTCAGTATAACGTCTCCTTAATTTTAAAAAAAATAAAAAATAAATCAGTAGCTCATGTATACATTTCTTTAGTGGCAAAAGGGGGTGTGGCATGGGAGGAGCCAGGGTAGCATGTGGGATGGGCCAGGGTAGTGGGCGGGGTTAGGGGCCCCATTCAGATTCTTGCTATGGGGCCCAATGATTTCTATGTACGCCCCTGGGTGCAGTTACATGTTCCAAAGCCCTTTTTGGCGTGTATTTGTGGCACAAAAAAGTATTATTTGCCATTGTGTGGTGAAGTGAGAAAATGACAGCCCTTTTTGGCGTGTATTAGTGACAAAATAAGTATTTGCCGTTGTGTGGTGAAGTGTGAAAATTACGGCCCTTTTAGGTGTGTATTAGTGGCAAAAAAAGAAAATATATTATTTGCCATTCAGTGGTGCAGTTACTCTATATGTTCCTTTTGTGGTGTGTATAAGTGGAAAAAATAAGGGCTTATTTGCCATTCAGTGGTGCAGTTATATGTTCTAAAACCTTCCTTGGCGTTTATTAGTAGAAAAAAAGGGCTTATTAGCTGTTGTGTGGTGAAGTGAGAAAATTACATACTTTTTTGGGGTGTTTTAATTTCCTTTTTATTTATTTATTTGATTTAACATTATGTCAGACAGAGAAGTGACAGGCCTTACACAGGGGAGGGGCAGAGGATCAAATGTTTCTGGTGCAGGCACAGGTCACAGAAGAGTAAGGGGGCGTGGCAGCCGTCACTTCGAGAGGCCTGAGCTCCCGGTGTCAGCTAGCGGTCGTGTCTTGACCAGCACCCAGCGGTTCTTGAATGGTTGACTCGGTCTTCGACTTCGTCGCAAGTGACATCAAACACACCCAGCCAAGAGTCAGTGGGTTCCTCTGACACAATGGTTAGTTGGCATGGCCTGGGAGCAGGCCCTGGGCCCCCACCTATCCTGAACCTTCCTCTGTCATTTTCAGTTCTCTAAGCGCGAGAAGTATTATATGCCATAGGCTGGGTTCCACTTTGAAGTGAGGATGAGCTACTAGAGGGCAGTCAGCAGCTACTGCCCAGCCAAGATCTGGAGAAGACATCCGTTGCTTCCTCTGGTAGGCAGGCAAGTAGTGATGAGGAGAGCGGAGACAGCGGTGGTAGCAGTCAGTCAATGCAGAGTGTTGGGGGTAAAATCACCTACTTAGCGGTTTGGAATTTTTTTGTTAAGCCGCCGTAGGAGGTGAACATAGCCATTTGTCGAATCTGTGGGCAGAAGGTGAAGTATGGCCAGGGTACCAATGTTAGTATCCTTGGCCCTACATATGCAGCTTTACCATACAGTGACCTGGGAGAACCGTGGCTCCAATGTGGTGGTCCAACCTGCCGCAGCAACTGCTGCATCACCCAGTGGCATGCACCTGATTTAGGCAGTCAAGGCTCCACCACCTCAGCCCGAAGGGAGCTGTCTGTCCTTCCCATCATCTGCTGGTCCTGATGCTCCTGCTCCTACTCCTCGTCAGTCATTCCATCAGCAATCAATCACCAAAGAGATTGCCAAAACCCAACAGTATGTGTGCACCCATCCAATGGCGCAGAAGCTGAACGTGCTCCTGGCCAAGTTGCTGGTGCTGCAGTCCCTCCCTTTCCAAGTGGTGGACTCTGCACCTTTCAGAGAACTGATGGCTTGTGCTGAGCCAAGGTGGAGAGTCCCAAGCCGGCATTTCTTTGCCAAAAAGACAGTACCAGCCCTGCACATGTATGTAGAACAGATGGGCCTGTCCTTGAACCTGTCAGTGTCTTCCAAAGTGCACGGCAGTGCCTACGTGTGGAACTATAACGAGGTTAGGGACAATACATGTCCTTTACGGCCCACTTGGTAAATGTGGTTCCTGCACAGCCACAGCAGCATCTTGGCCAGGTGATGCCGCTTCCGCCTCCACGCTCTCACGCCATTGGTCCTGCAAAAATGTCCGCCTCTGCCTCCTCACCCTCCACAATGTCCTCAGCCTCCATTGCAGGGACAATTCACAGTGCCCCTCCAGCATACCACATGTGCAGGGTACAGCGGTGACATGCTGTTCTTTACTTCGTTTGCCTATGTGAACGGAGTCACACAGGGGAGGAACTGTGTCCTTCATCAAAAAATTGAATCCTGACTTTCTCCGCAACAACTCAAAATTAGAACCATGATGACCGACAACAGAAAGAACATGGTGTCAGCACTGCGTCAAGGAGGGATGAGCCATGCGCCCTGCATGGCGCACATGTTCAATCTCGTTGTCAAGCGGTTCCTGAAGTCTTCCACCCATCTGTAAGACATCCTAAAAATGACCAAGAAACTTTGCATGCACTTCAGCCACTTGTACACCGCAAAGCAAACTCACCTTGAGCTGAAGCAGCAGAACCTCACCCCCCAATATAGGCTGATATGCAATGTTTCCACCCATTGGAATTCCACCCTACATATGTTGGACCGATTATATTAACAGAGAAAGGCCATAAACGATTTCTTGATGATCCAAGCAGACAGAGGTACTCCCTTGTGTAACTTCAATGTTAGCCAGTGGCAGCTCCTGCGTGACACCTACCGTTTTCTCGTGCCCTTTGAGGAGGCCACTTTGTCAGTCACCAGGACTATGGGATGAACAACATCATTGCACTGCTTTATGTCCTGGAAAAGATGCTGCTAAATCTTGCTGGTCAGGGGACTGGAGACGTGGCGCCTACATCTTACAGCCACATAAGCCCTGTGGGGGCTGAATTGGAGGAGGAGAAGGACATTGGAGCACAAGCAATGTATAGCAAAATGGGTGGTTTTTATACACAGGTGACAGGAGAGGAGGAGCAGGATGAGCAGGAGAGGCCAGAGGAGCTACAGGGCGATGAATAAGAGGACCACGACACACCGTGACAGTATGTAGTGGCGATGAAGGCAGGGAGTCCCCCCGAGTCACTTGCGCAAATGGCCCTATACATGCTCGCTTGCGTAGTGATAGCCGAATTGTCACCATTCGGCAGAGAGATGACTTCTGTCTAGAGTCGATGATGAGCTGCTTTCTTCACCCGCATAGTGAAGAAACTACTCACTGGCATCAGCAGCTAGACCTGAAGCAGGACCTGAACCAGCAGGTGGTGGCATACTTGGACAGCTCCATGCCACCCCGCATTGAAGATATGCTTGATTACTGGGAAGCCAAACTGGATTTGTGGCAGCAACTGGCAGAGTTTGCCCTTGAAAAGCTGTCCTGCTGGACATTAGTGTGGCATCAGTGCACGTGTGTAGAACTCGCCTATCCACCCAAAATGTGGAGAGTCTGACCTTTGTCAAAATGAATCGGGCATGGATCAGCCAGGATTTCCACCCACCAATGCCTGATGCATCAGACTAGATCATCCATGGTTCTACACCAACACTTTGACTTTTGGCTACCTGCCTCAGCTACTATTCTGATGCTGCCACACATCTGAAGCCAAGTGCTCCTTTCACCCACCATCTTCAGCTGGTACTCGTATTGCCACCCACCTCCCCACTCTGTCAACGGGTCACTTTGTGGTCTCCTGATGCTGCTGCCACCTCACCACTCAGGTCTACTGATGCTTCTGCTGCCACCTCCACACTCTGTCATTGTGCCACTCTGTGACCTCCTCCTGATGCTGCTGCCACCTCCACACTCTGTCATTGTGCCACTCTGTGGTCTCCTCCTGATGCTGCTGCCGCCACCTCCATACTATGTCATTGTGCCACTCTGTGGCCTGCTGATGCTGCTGCTGCCACCTCCACACTGTCATTGTGCCACTCTGTTGGCTCCTCCTCATGCTGCTTCCACCTCACCATTATGTCATAGGATCTGTCAGAAGGAAGGAGAAATGAGACACACAATGGATCCTGTCTATGTAGCAGCTGTAAGGCTTGCATGACATGGTCCCTATTTTGCATCAGAATTGTCTTATGATTTGGTAGCCAAAAGCAGGAGTGGGTACAAAACACAGAAGACATGCAAATTTTCCATTCACATGTCATCTCTGTTTTGGATCTACTCCTGTTTTTTTTTTTTTTGTTGGCTTTAGCAATACTGATGGATTACTGACCAAATGCTGACCAAGTGAAGGCGGATGTTGCACAGATAGGATACATTTTTTGGGGTTATTGTTCTGATGGATCAGAGGAAGGGAAAAATAATCAGTGATGTCAACCCAAACTTATGGTTGACACCCACTCCACTCTGTTGGGGGGCTCTACTTGTATAAGCATTTAATAGAACAGGTTCTGTAGAAATCAGTGAATCGGTGTAAAAGGAGTGTGTTCTTCCACGCTATAGTAGGATCTTGAGCCTCTGTACGGTTCTTTATACCTGGTGCTAACACTGACCTGTAAGGCTGAGTTCACACAAGTTTTTTGATTAGTTTTAGTCCTGTAACTGCCCAAATAAGTGAAGTGTGCAATGATTCTAAGAGTGACACCTGTCATATGCGTGTCATAATGACTCATGGTATTGTTGCACTACCACAGTAGACTCCCTATACGTGTCACTGCAAGGCACAGTGTTCTACACCACTATACAGGCTCTCTGCAGCCAGAAAATAGCCATAATTAAATTCAGATCGAATCAATTTTTTTCAGAAAATTCACCGAACCGGCCGAATCAAATTTTTGAGAAATTCGCTCGTCTCTAATGGCAATATATCAAACCGCCCTTTAATACTGAATATGACGCACAGTAGGTCTATGTTTAAAATGGCTGATTAACTATGAATGTCGCATCTGTTGAACAAGATAAACACAGCAATATATTAGACCGCCTTTTCATACTGAGTCTGATGCACAGTAAGTCTATGTGTAAATTGACAGATTAGCTATGAATGCTGCAGCAGTTAAACAAGATGAAAACGGCAATTACACTACACCTAAAGTCTCCCTATTATCTCCCTATACTCTCCCTACATTCCCAAAAAACTCGATCCTACGATCTACCTGCACTGTCCCTACACTCTCCCTCTCCAACATTCTTTTTTAACTGTTTGCAGCAACACTGTCCTTAACGCATTCACGCTTGTCATGTCTCTCCCTATGCTCAGCTCAGTGAAGGCTGAGGCTTTTATAGGGCTGTGATATCACACGGGATGGCATTCTGTGAATTGGTTGGCTGCATGGAACTATGGTTGATCTCACATTCCCAGGCTTCTTACTTTCACTTTGTAACACCTGTAGCAACCGTTTTATTTTAAAAAAATGATTTGTTACCACAAAACGCTTGGGAATTCAGATTTGCTCAACACTACAGTAATTTTGGGATGTCACACTGTTTTTTTTAATCAATACTGTGACTACAACATGCCATTCAATGTCAGCGGGGGCTCTTGATCAAGTTGTTATGGATTCTACCTGTAAAGCTTTCATTTAATTTTCCTATGGTGTTCTTTTCCCTGAGTGTAAGTGTAATCCTCTGCAAGGTTTTAAGGATAAATGAGAGGTAGATGTGGAACCTATTTCTGATGTCCAATGGGAGGATATTTTGGCCTACACTCTGCCACCTTCATTATATTTGGTGCAGCATAGGTCACAGTTATTCCTTCTGAATTGAGCATATAACTCCTTATCTACTCTTCAAAATGGGTGTAAGAACTAATGCTAAATTTCCCAGATGTGTACATTTAGAGGCCAATATTGTGTATATGCTTTGGTCTTGCCCAGTATTGGGAGAATTATGGTCTACTGTGTTTACTCTTCTGGAAAGAGTCTATGTTGTTCAATTGTCGAGAGTCTCTAGGGTAGGACTTTTAGGCCATTTGGCAGAAATCTCTACAGATGGCATTTTCCAAATGGCCATTGCTAAGATTTTCTATTTGATGAGGAAACTCACTGCAGCCCACATCTATGGTGGAATTGGTTAATATTGCAAATAACATGATTCTAATGTAGTGAAAAGTATATTTGAAGAGGAGTGCTCTGGAATGCCTGGATAACTAAGCCAGGATTGGCTTCTGCGGCTTTGCTACGGTACGTGCATGATTATTGTCTTTATGTTGATGACAGATTACTAGGGATAATGAGACCTATCAGGTGACTGCACGGAGGGAAAGTGGGGTGTGGTTATAATAGGGTTGTGTCATTTATTTTGTACTGTTTTCTCTCTTTTTTTCCGTTATGAAAATCCAATAAAAAAATAATTAAAAAAAATCAAAACAGCAAACATCCCACTGGCTGTTACCCCACCAACTCCAACTGGGCAGGGTGGTCAGTGACAATGGCTGCAACATCGTGGCTGCCCTGAACCTGAGGGAAATAACATATGCTCCCTGCACTTTTTAAAAATGGCTTGTGCTAGGTGCTGGCAATGTCCAGGAGACTGTCCTCACATTTCAACCATTCTTACTTAGTAAGGAAGACTCTCCTGAACATGCAGCAACAGAACTGTCTGCCTCTACACTGTTTAATTTGCAACGTTCCAACTCACTGGAATTTACGTAACATTGTACATGCTAGAGCATCTGTATGAGCAACAGAAACTGTGAATGATTTTATCATGAACCTCCTCAGCAGGAAGAATGTGTTGTTTTGAGTTCAGTCAGTCGCAGCTTATGCTGTTCATTAGGGATGAGCGAACTTTTGAAAAGTTCGGTTCGGTTCGCTTCGGCGAACTTTCTTGAAGTTCGGATTCGTATGAACCGAACCTAAAACGAACCTTATACGAACGAATATACGCATATTTGAGAATCTACACTAATACGTACGCTAATGCGAACATTCCCGCACAAATAACGAACATACAGTCTAGCGTTGTCAAAGGTACGCTACTTAACTGAATATGTACGCATTTGATGTGCCGTTTTTATTTTAACCAGATTCGTCTTAAAAGTTCTTAAACGAATCTGGTTCGTTACGGTTCTGTTCGCTCGTCCGAACGAACGTTCGGACGAACGAAAATAATAACCCATCTCGGCCATTCTCCTCCCAAAAGGGTGGTTTGACACGAGGGTCACACCAGGATACAAGGGATTGTAGGAGTAATAAATAATCCCTTGTATCCTGGTCTATTCTGTGAAAACGGTACAGTTTTGATGTGCCGTTTTTATTTTAACCAGATTCGTCTTAAAAGTTCTTAAACGAATCTGGTTCGTTACGGTTCTGTTCGCTCGTCCGAACGAACGTTCGGACGAACGAAAATAATAACCCATCTCGGCCATTCTCCTCCCAAAAGGGTGGTTTGACACGAGGGTCACACCAGGATACAAGGGATTGTAGGAGTAATAAATAATCCCTTGTATCCTGGTCTATTCTGTGAAAACGGTACAGTTTTGATGTGCCGTTTTTATTTTAACCAGATTCGTCTTAAAGTTCTTAAACGAATCTGGTTCGTTACGGTTCTGTTCGCTCGTCCGAACGAACGTTCGGACGAACGAAAATAATAACCCATCTCGGCCATTCTCCTCCCAAAAGGGTGGTTTGACACGAGGGTCACACCAGGATACAAGGGATTGTAGGAGTAATAAATAATCCCTTGTATCCTGGTCTATTCTGTGGAAAAAGTAAACTTTATTTACGAACCTGATTCATACGAACTTGACGAAAGTTCGGTTCGGGGACGAACCGAACGTTCGGTAAAGTTCGTAACGAATCTGGTTCGTTACGGTTCGGTTCGCTCATCCCTACTGTTCATGCTGCAGATGCCCATCATATTGACGAATGGTGAGCTGCATACTTGCTTGCTTACTACCATGACAGGCTTATCATTGATATCAAGCAGTCTTATGATTAGTGGTTAGCCATGCTTTTAGACCCTCCCTATCAAAGCAAAATGGGGTAATGTTTTCCTTACTCTAAAAGGGAGACCAAATTACGTTATTACCAGGAAACACTGTGCATGCAGCTTGCCACAGCTTTCGGTGAGCAGACATCTACCTCCAGTGTGTCTGAAAGGAAGGCCCCTCTCCACCCCCCACAGAGCCACCTAACTCCCACTGCCACAAGCAGTGGAAGCCGCAGTCGCAGGTTCAGTCTCCTCAGCATGATGGAGCAGTTTTTTTCAAGTGTTGTGCCAGGCTTAGGAAAATCGGCAAGTGGAGATCTCTTGCTTCAACACCCAGGTTCAGGCCTACCTAGACTGTTCTAGGCTTTTCTCTGGCACATACCCTGTTCGCTGCTCCATGGACTTCTGGGAAGGCAGACTAAATAGTGGTCCAGTATGTTCTCTGACATGTCTTCTTCTTGCCCAGCCTCCAGTGTAATCTTGGAGGGGCTTTACAGTGCCGCAAGCGGAGTAGTAACACCAAAATGGACCAAGTTGTCCCCTGCTAGTGACCAAAGCATCACTCTTGTCAGTATGAATGAAGCCTGGATTCAGAAGATTTTCACACTCCTGCCTGCTGCTGAGGCCGATGAATAGATCTAGTGTTGTTGGCGGTGCCCCATCTTGCCACCGTTGCTGTATGCCTACCTTCCATCATATTCCGTATGGCTGCTGCTGCCTCCATCATACCACTGCCACCTGCCTGCCTGCCTACATGTACAAATACAGCAATATCAATTTCTTTTTTGATTTTTTCCTCCCACATTCCAAAAGCCACAACTTTTTTATTTTTCTATTTATATAGCCATATAGGGGCTTATTTTTTGTGGGACAAGATGCATTTTTAATGGCAACATTTAAGTTACCATATTGTATTGGAAACGGGAAAAATATTATTTGTGGAGTAAATAGTAACAATTCTGCCAAGGTTTTTTGGGTTTTGACATCAAAGCGTTCAATGTGCACTAAAAATGATGACATTCTTATTCTACTGCTCAGTGCAGTTATGAGAATACCAAACTTGCATAGTTTTTATTTTGTTTTACTACTTTCAACAAAATAAAACACTTTGAAAAAAAAATCTAAATTTTCTTTGCATGACCATTTTTTGACCGCTAGAACTTTTTTCTATTTAGGTCTAAAGAGCAGACCTAAGCAGAACAAACTACAATTTTTATTGGTACCATTTTTGAGGTATGTACGACTTTTTAATCACTGTTATTAAATTTTAGGGGGGGACAGGCCGACTGAAAACGGTGAATCATGTTTTTAATTTTTTCGGTTATGGCATTCACTGCACAGGAAATTTTAAAAATATTTTAATACATTTTCATATGCGACAATGTCTAATATGTTTTTTATTGTTTAGATATTTTTATTTGTAAAATTGGGACAGGGGGTGATTTAGATTTTAAATATTTTTGTGCTTTATTTTTTTTTTTTTACTTTTTTTACTTAGGGGGCTAGTACATGGGATTTACATGACATGCATGTAAATATACTACATTATGCGTTAAGGGATTAATATAAACATTGACGTGGAAAATGAAATATAACCAAAAAAATCTTTAAAAATATGTTTAAAATAAAAAACGCAATTTAAACATTGTCATTTTTGATGACACAATCCCACTCACTTTATTTGCTCCATTTAATATCATGCATCTGAAATCATTTGTCACACCATTCACTTTATGTTTTATAAGCAGATATTTTGATTCTCATCTTCCACATAGGTCTGCTTATTTCATGCAACAAACTAAATGCAAACTTTCTTTGTAAAAGTATGTTCTTAGTACTTTGGCCCTGATTTATGAAACTGGTGGTGTCTTTATTTTATTGTAAATTGCGACTTTTCTGTCATTTTACTTAGACAAATGTATCAATACTCTGTAACAGGCCAAACTTACTTGTTCTCCTACTATGTCAACTTCAAAAATCCAGCTGCTTGTGGATGTTACTGTGGAGTAAGTTGTTATTTGGTCTTATTCATCATAGAGAACAAAAGGACAAGTATCAAAAAAAAATCTCAGTTGCACTCTTCTCCTAACCTGGCTTAGCTTTGTCAGGTGAAAATAAGTCAGAATTTGATAGTTTGCTTGCTCTATATTAAACAAGTGCTGTGCGCCACTTTCATAAATTTTACTCACATAATTTTACTGAATTTTACACAAATAAATTTCAAATTGACCACTGTTGATAAATCAGGGTCTTATGTATACAGATCCAACATGTTAGGCCCCATTCAAAGTTATGTTTGTAATTCCGGTGACCTGATTTGGCTGAGGATCAGTCTACTGGAGCTCACTGTATCCGGCATTGTTGTGTACAACCGTATACAGCATTTCTCGTTACGACCATATATTGCAGAACTGCCGAACCCCTATTGATTATAATGGGATCCAGCAGTAATCTGGGTGCTTTTTGGCAAAAATGCAAAGTTTTGACCAAACAAATAATGCTGCATCCAGCGTTTTTTTTGTCCAGCCGACAGCTGGAACAGTCCATTGGATCAGGCAACCAGATTTACAATGCTACTATGAACGTAGCCATAGCCACTGACTTCTGAATGCTGGCAATATGAAAACATAGATGACTGGAGACTAAATCACTTAAAGGAGTTGGTCACTTTGTTAGCACTTATTAAAACTGTAAACAAAGTAGGGAGACAATACACTTAGTAATATATCTTCTTAAGCAGAGCTGCCTGGTTTCCTTGCTATTGGAAGCCACACCCCCTCCTATCCTGCTCTCACAGCTGCCTGTCTCATCCATGCCTGCACTTGTACTAGTCCATGGCTGAAGGAGTGTGCTGCTCTCTGGGTCCTAAAGGCACCCTGCTTGTGTCAGAGGTTCTTTCCTTCTGCTGTGACTGCAGTCCTGACTATACAGGGCTTACAGGGGCTTACCAGGGACACTTGTTAGAAGCTGAAATAAAAAACTTTGCAGGAGGAAGAGAAACTGAGGAGAAGCTATGATGGACCTCACTGACTGCAGTGATGTAGCAGAGCCAGGAAGGTGCTGTGTACAACAAAGTGTGAGCAATCCTAGTGCCTGTCCTGTCTATGACCACTCTGCAATGTGATCTTATCACAGACATGTTTATTCCAGCCAGACCAACAGGTCAGGAGCTTTAACCCCTTCTGAGCTGTCAGTATGGCTGGGGTCAGTGATAGCAGCAGTCACTGATGTCATCTGTAAATATGTGCCATCTCCTTCCTGCACACTGTATATAGTGATATATGATGCCCCCCATACAGTGATATGTGACCTCCACCACTGTATACTGTATATAGTGATATCTGACCCCCTGTATACTGTATACAGTAATAGTTGACCCACCACCACCACCATACACTGTATATACTGATGTGTGACCCCCCAACACTGCATATAGAGATCTGTGAACCCCTGTACACTGTATACAGTGATGTCTGATGCCCACCACTGCATATAGAGATCCATGAACCCCTGTACAGTGACCCCCTTTATACTATATATACAGATGTGTGACCCCCTGTACATTATATATAGTGATGTGTGACCCCCTGTACACTGTATATAGTGATGTGTGATCCCCTGTACATTATATATAGTGATGTGTGACCCCCTGTACATTATATATAGTGACATGTGACCCCCTGTACATTATATATAGTTATTTGACTACACTCATTTTCCCTTTTTCCCCAGATGAAGGGTAGTCATATATTCATAGATGATTGATGGGCTGTCAGCTGGGAGCAGGTGGTATGATGATAGACAGGAGTCTCCTCTGTATGTCAGCAGATCGATTTGTACAAATTTATTCATCAGACCCCTCCCCCCCTCCCCAGTTGTACAGCCCCTCCCATTCAGCCCCCCCCAGCAGTCCATGCCCTTTAAAAAAAAAAAAAAAAAAAAAAAAAGAGCAGTTAAAAATGTGCAAACACATAGGGTGCTTTGAAAGGAGCTTTGAAAAATGAAAGGTGGAATCTGATTGGTTGCTATAGGCAACCAAGCAAGTTTTCCTTTACACCAGTTTTGATAAATCTGTCCCATAGTTTGCAACTTTTTAACGCCACTTTTTAGGAACAAGGGAAATGATAAATCCCCCCCTCATTCTGTTCATGGCTTACATCCAGTGGCACAACTAGAAATGACTAGGCCCCACAGCAAATTTATGAACAGAATAACCCCCCCTCCCCCTTTACTGTTGGGACTGGGGCGTTCTTTCTATTGCTATGTCTGTACAGCAGTTATTCACTGATAACTGAGTTATTGGTATTATCTAAGGGGTTCTTGTCTCTATGGGAACACAGGTGGGCGGGAAGGTCATGCGACTGCTCCTCTGAACACACTTGCTGCAGGGCATGCTGGGATTTTTACTTTCACTTTGCAGCTGCTCCGCCCACACAGCCTGTCTGAGGGAGCTCCTCCAGGGAAGTGTGTCATGGTGAACAGGTTAGATAAATGACATACAGCCAGTACATGTCACCTGATAGAAATACTTCATGGTGTTGGCTATTGTCTGGGGCACTTTGGATTTTTGATACTTAGAGTAGTCAACCCCTTTAAGTTCTGTGTACAGACTTAGGCCTTAAAGGGGTTGACCACTTTCTGGTTATTGGTGACCAATGTGGTTGTGAGCTGATTATTAAATTGCACTTAATGATATAGCCTTTGTTGACATTCTGCACAATTTCCTATATTTTATAAGGTATGCCTTTTGTCTGAATGGAGGAGAAATAACAGAGGTGATTTGCCTGGTCAAATGACCCTCCATCAGCGGCCCTCTTATGGACAAGACCTCTGTATGGACAAGCACAAAGGACTGTATACAAGGGGGCATATCTTATAAAATATAGAAAATGGTGCAGAATTTCAACAAATGCTAGATAAATAAGTGCCATAAAATCATCTCACAAACACATTGGTCAACAATAACCAGAAAGTGGCCAGTACCGTTAAGCACAATACAAGCAAACTTCCTTATTTTAATCTTGTATATCGTTTGTAATACATAACTGTGTAGTGCATTGCTGTCTGTAATACTCCACAGTATTCATTTCTTTGCTATTACACTTTCAAAGCAATTAAAGATAATTAAAGTAATTAAAGGTATGTTCACACATGAATGATTCATTGCTGCTGCAAAATCCATAGATCTGAATGGGACTGTTTCTACAGTATATGCATGTGATTTTTTTCAAACCCCATTTAGATGTCTCTGACTACTTTTGCAGTCATACAACTTTTTGCAACAAATCTGCTGGGTGTGAACAAAGTCTAACACTATATTGAAAATGATTCATTAATCATTTACTTACTTAACATTACATCTTTAAACAAAACAACATTTTTTAGAACTAATATACTGTATCTAAGTTTTCAAATGAAATACGTTTTTGTATTTGTTGTTTTCTAATGTTAAGCTTTAAAGAAATTTAACATTTTTTAAAACTAATATCTCTAAAAGTATAAATGAAATATTTTTTTTATTTACTTTGGCAGCTTTTATGATTTTTATTTTTCAGTTTAAAATTCTGCTCACTAAGCTGAAAAATTCCTTTAATTTTGAGCTTGTAAATTTATAGCTTGTGCCGCAGCATGGAACTTGACCTATTTGTGAATACTTCTGAAATATTTGTCCCTGATGAAAGCCAATACAATCAGCAAAGCTGGCGTAGATCTAGAGCCGCAGAGAGTTGTATTATAGTGGCAAGACTGTTTTGTGACCATGTTCTGCAGGCACACTTGAGGTGACAGTATTATTTACTTTTGTTGCTTGGGGTCTAAAAAGAGGATAAATTGCTATTGATTTTAAGACATTTCACTAGAATTGCTGAAAGGTTTTAGAATAGCTATATGGCAGGATAGGCAAAAATTGTTTAGACACTGACTCTCAAAATGAAAATTAATTTTCCTTGCTATTGTTTAAAAACTGGTTTTCTATTTTCCTAGTAAGTATTTACTGTGCCCAATATTGTGTATACATCCTCCAGATATTTTGCTTCCTATTCTTCTACTTGTTAAAAGCTTATTCTAGTTCATGTTTATATACAGTATACAATTTAGTTACACTGTTTACATCTGCATTGTGTATAACAGATACAATCATGGGTTGTATTAGTCTTCCTAATACCCGTGGCCATTTTTGGGAGCTGTAAAAAAAGTCATGCAAAAACATAGAAACATAGATGATTGACAGCAAGAAAAATACCACAAGGTCCAACTAGTTTCCCCTTATATTATTATTTATCTTAGGATAGTCACGTGTTTATCCCAGGATTGTTTCAACTCCCTACTGTAGATTTCCCAACCACATTTGCTGGTAGTTTGTTCAAAACATGAACTACTCTTTCAGTGTAAAATTATTTACTGACATTGATTCTGCCCCCCTCCTTGAACTGATTTCATATTGTGCCTCCTTGTTCTTGTGTTTTTTTTGTATTAAAAACATTTCCTTCCTGATCCTTATTTTGCCTTTAAAGTGTACATATGATTTGTACATTCTCATAAACGTTGCTGGTACTGTAATATGCTGTGATTTTTCTGCACAGGAATCCACACAGAAAAAACACACGTAGTCCGCAACGTGTAGTGGCCTAAAGATTTAGATCATGTCCCCTCTTTCCCTTCTTTCCTCAAGGCTATACAGATTAAGGGGCACATTTATTAAAACCGGCATTTTAAAAGCTGGCCTTAATAAGCCCTATAGCTGGCAGTGGATCACCGAAGTTATGTAGAGGCATCGGCCTCTACATAACTTTGACGCATCCAGCGCTGAACCTAAATGTAAGACAGCTTCCTTGCTGTCTTACATTTAGATTATTTTCTACTTCTAAACCAGGCCTACAAGATGATGAATGAGATAGGCCTGCGAGCCTTCCCCCTTCCCCACCCACACCATGCCTGCTTTTTTAGACATGGAGAAGACACAGAGTCTGCCACACCATGGCATGCAACAGTCTCTGTGCCAGATACTTTCCACATAAGTTGTGTATATCTGGTCATAAATGACCCCCTAAGTTCTTTGTCTCTCCTGATATATTTTATGTTTCAAGCCCTCCACCAATTTGTGTAGCCCGCTTTTGCACCTGTTTCACTTTATCTATGTCTTTTTGTAGGTGGGGTCTCGAGAACTGGACACAGTATTCTAGATATAGTCTCCCAAGTGCTCTTTACAGCAGGATCACAATCTCTCTCTTCTTACTCTAGCTACACAACAAAGCATCTGACTTTCTTTCTCAGCTGCCAGTCCACACTGTACACTCATTTTGAAGTCTGATATCAGGACCCCTAGATCCTTCTCTGCTCCTGGAACAAGTCCTGGAACACAGAACTGCCATTGTGACACTGAGATAGAAGTCTCTTTTCCCCCAAATGCATTATTTTACATTTGGACACATTGAACTGCAGTTTCTATTGTTTGGCCAAAATAAGCAAACCTTGCTTACCAATCCCTCTTCTATGTCACCTACAAAAATATTAAACAAAACTATTAAACATAACAGGACCCAAGAAACACCCCTGGGGTACACCATGTGTAACTTGTTTCTCCTCAGAATGCACACCAGGATTTTGGTGTCTATTCATTAATCAAAAGCGAATCCACTGAACTATCCAGGGATTAAAGGGATTCTGTCAGCAGGATATGTGGTATATAATTACATCTCTGTATCGGCCTTAGTGCTGTCATTCCAAATATGTTACTCTTACTGTTATGAGAGATGTATTTTGCTTAAAAAAGTGTTTTTATTCATGTTATAATTACTTACATAAGGAGCCCAAGGGGATGTCCTGTGGGCCGTTGGAGCCCGGCCACACCGCATATTTTCGAGCCCAGCACCGCCCCCTGCTGATTATTCATGCCCCTTCATCGCTGTTTCCCCGGCTGCGGCGCATCTCACGTATGCGCCGCAGTGGGAGGAGAACACAGCAATAAAGGGGCGTGAATAATTAGCGGGAGGGCGGTGCTGGGCTCAAAAATATGCGGCGTGGACGGCCCACAGGACATCCCCTTGGGCTCCTTATGTAAGTAATTATAATATGAATACAACGCTTTTTTAAGCAAAATACAGCTCTCGTAACAGTAACATATTTGGAATGACAGCAGTAAGGCCGATACAGAGATGTCATTATCTCTATAACCCATATCCTGCTGACAGAATCCCTTTAAGTCCAATCTTTAAGAACTTATCTATCAGCTCTTTATGTGGCACTATATCAAAAGCTTTACCGTAGTCAAGGCAGGCAATATCTGCAGCACCTCCTTCATCCAACACTTTTGTTACGTCGTCAAAGAAATCAATAAGATTAGTTTGACATGATCTGCCTTCAATGAAGCCATCCTTTTTTAGATCTAACAAGTTGCTGGTTTTTAGGTGGTCAATAGCTTCTTTTTCAGGAGGGTTTGACATCAGCCTCTAAAACGCTGAGGCTGAGCCTTTACAGATAGCAGTAATGTCATTATTAGATTTGGACGGGTTGGCCGAATTTCCCAAAAAGATTTGTTTTGATCCAAAAATTTATTTATTTTGTGATGAATCACATTAAAACAGCTTTTTTTTCAGCTGCAGAGAGCCTGTATTTTGATGTAGAACATTGTGCTTTGCTGAAACATGTATAGTGAGTCTGTTGTGGTTTTGACACACAGATGACAGGCATCTTAGAATCAATTCACACTACATTTATTTGGCAAGCTATAAAAGTCATAAAACTATAGTTACTATAGAGTGAAAGAGCACACTCCTTTTCACAGCTGATTCCACATACATTTCTACAGAACCTGTTCTGTTATACGATGAGACAAATAGTGTCTCCTTGAAAGAGTGGATGAGGGTGTCAGGAGTAAGGGCTCATGCACACAAACTTATTTTCTTTCTGTTTCCGTTACATCTTTTTCTGTGGACCATACGCAGAACCATTCATTTCCAGGATCCGAAAAAAAAAAACAATGTTGCTCCGTGTACATTCCCTTTTCCGTATGTCCGTATTTCCTTTCCGGAAAAAAAATTGAACATGTCCTATTAGTGTCCGCATTATGGACAAGGATAGGACTAGTCTATTAAGGTCCAGCTGTTCCTTTCTGCAAAATATTGAATGCCCACGGATGCCATCCGTATTTTTTGCAGATCCATTTTTGTGGACATAAAATTTATCACATAAAAATTTATCGTGGCCCTGTATGGCTGTAACTACAGAGTGACCGAGTTACAGTGTAGGAGCAAGCGAAGCACATAAAAATTTATCGTGGCCCTGTATGGCTGTGACTACGAGTGACCGAGTTACACTGCAGGAGCAGGCGAAGCACATAAAAATTTATCGTGGCCCTGTATGGCTGTGACTACAGAGTGACCGACTTACACTGCAGGAGCAGACGAAGCACATAAAAATTTAGCGTGACCCTGTATGATTGTGACAACAGAGTGACCGAGATACAGTGCAGCAGCAGGTGAAGCACATAAAAATTTATCGTGACCCTGTATGGCTGTGACTACAGAGTGACCGAGTTAAAGTGCGGGAGAAGGCGAAGCACATAAAAATTTATCGTGGCCCCTGTAGGCTGTGACAACAGAGTGACC
>ONZH01028810.1:0-23386 GCA_900303285.1 Rhinella marina
ACCATTGACTGAGGCCAGAAAAGGAAAGGTGGATAAATAATTCAATTAGAGCATTGCATATTACACTGATACATGTAAATGCAATGCTCTTCTGTGAGCATCTTTATCTAGGTCTAACAAGAGAACAATAGAGCACTGCATCAGTAAACTACAAGTGGATTACATATATATCAGAGAGTTTTAACTTATAGTGCTTACTACTACAGAAAAACATTACTTTAAATTTGTTATCAATGGTATGGTATACTTTGCAGTAAAAAACTACAATATATAATTGTTTATTCACCAAGCATAACAACATTTCTTATGAGTCTTCTATACATAGCCCAGTCTGTTTCACTTTTCAATATTTTTTTGTGGCATACTAATGTCCAGACAAAGACAAAATGGACACTGTTTTTGCTTCTGTTTTTTGCATGTACTTATGGAGATTTTTTGAGCATTGACTGTCTTGAGTAAACTGAGGAGGTTACTCTATTACTCTATTTATAAACTCAGTTTAATATGAGAAGCATTGTAGTCTCCAATGTCAATAAGTATGCTGTGTTTCCACTAGAGAAAAGCTTCACTAAGCTGTCTTAAGAGATCTAATTAGTGATGATCGAGCACCCCGATGTTCGGGTGCTATGACCAAACACTAGGTGCTGCTCGAGTGCTCGGCCGAGCACCCGAGTATAATGGAAGTCTATGGGAGAAGACCAGGCACCCCCTGCTCTGCAGAGGGGAGGGTGTCTGGTTGATAGGGAAACGTGAGAAAATGGTTGAAACACCACTGAAATGGTTAGGGAACAGCATGGGGAGGATGTCTGGATGCATCTTGGACTCCAAAGTCGCTGATATTCACGATGATGTCCGACTATTACGCCACTTTTACGGAATGACAAAAATACCCCCCCCAACCCAAGATAACATCGATTTTACAGGAAATATTGTTAGGAAACATATATTTAGTTGTACGTTAAGCGCAAGTGCTGCCAAAAATTACACGGATGAAGCACTCCGACACAACCGGTATATCACATAAAGGAGGGCCTCATTCACATTGTGGTATAATTGTGGGACTCCTACACTCATAAAGCCTATGCACAAAGTGAAAGGGCTGCCAAAAATTACAATGAAGAGGCACTCCACACATAAAGGAGTGCATCAGACACACGCTTGAAAAATTCGGATTGATGGCCTGCTGCTGATACTCAAAAACAATAGGGGTGACATGCTGCTGCTGAGCTGACAGTGTTAAAAATTATGGGTGACATGCAGCAGAGCTGGCCATGTAAAAAAATTATGGTTTACATGCAGCTGAGCTTAACGTGTTAAAAAATATGGTTGACATGCAGCAGAGCTGACCGTGTTAAAAATTATGGGTGACATGCAGCAGAGCTCACCGTGTAAAAAATTATGGTTGACATGAAGCAGAGCAGAACGTGTTAAAAATTATGGTTGACATGCAGCAGAGCTGACCGTGTAAAAAAATTTATGGGTAACAGCAGCAGAGCTGAAGTGTGTAAAAAATTATGGGTGACATGCAGCAGAGCTGAGTGTGTAAAAAATTATGGTTGACATGCAGCAAAGCTGACCATGTAAAAAATTATGGTTTACATGCAGCTGAGCTGAACGTGTTTAAAAATTATGGGTGACATGCAGCAGAGCTCACCGTGTAAAAAATTATGGTTGACATGCAGCAGAGCTAAACGTGTTCAAAATTATGGTTGACATGCAGCAGAGCTGAACGTGTTCAAAATTATGGTTGACATGCAGCAGAGCTGAACGTGTAAAAAAAATTATGGGTGACATGCAGCAGAGCTGAGTGTGTAAAAAAATTATGGTTGACATGCTGCAGAGCTGGCCGTGTAAAAAATTATGGTTGACATGAAGCAGAGCTGAACGTGTTAAAAATTATGGTTGACATGCAGCAGAGCTGACCATGTAAAAAAAAAAAATTATGGATGACATGCAGCAGAGCGGAACGTGTTCAAAATTATGGTTGACATGCAGCAGAGCTGAATGTGTTCAAAATTATGGTTGACATGCAGCAGAGCTTCCCGTGTAAAATAATTGTGGGTGACATGCTGCTTCTGCGCTGACATTAAAAAAAATTATGGTTAAGGCACAGAGGGCCATGTAGAAAATCCGTAGCACTCCAAAAAGGTTGCATCAAACTTGGTATTTATTCATATAGTAATAACAGCATAGCGACGTTTTGGCTCAGTTGAGCCTTTTTCAAGCAATGATTTAGTATATACAGCAAACACTTGCCTTTGGAGAGCGTGACTAACAAGTGAACCAACACCCATCCACCTGTGTCTAGACACATGTAATTAACTATTAACTGTGTCCATCCTGGTTTTAAAACCACACAATACATGTGACTCATAGTGTGCTTAAATAACATACAATACATAGAGATATAGTCAGGCCACCATACTTACTATAGCTGATCTGTTAGAACATGGGGTCAGGCACTGTGGAAACTGCATGCGCCGGATCGGAACTAGAAGCGGCCATGCAGGGCAATTGTAAGTTAGGTAAGTAAGGCACAGAGGGATCGCTGAGGACGTTGACACGAGCAGCTACAGTAGGTATTCCTTCACCATCTTCCAAAACTTTTCCCTCCTTGTGACACAACACGGAGACTTAGACTTTTCCACATGTAGAGCATCCTCCCTTATTGTGAGCAGTGAGCTTTTTGCACACAGAAGTGGGATGGTTATGCTGATAATTGCATTATTGCCGCTCACCATCTGTGTAGATTCATCAAAGTGGCGTAAAACCTCACAGAGGTCAGACATCATTGCCCACTCGTCGCTTTTGAAGAACGGAAGCTGACTGGAAAGGCGCCGACCGTGTTGCAGCTGGTATTCCACCACAATCCTTGGCGTGGGTAGCACCTGTGCCATCCCAGGGTACGACTCGCTCCCAGCCTCCACAACATTCACTCAGTGTGCCGTCAGGGAAATGTAGCGTCCCTGGCCTGAAGCGCTTGTCCATGTGTCAGTTGTTAAGTGGACCTTCCCAGTAACTGCGTTGGTCAAGGCACAGGTTATGTTTCTGGACACATGCTGGTGTAAGGCGGGGAACACACACCAGGAAAAATAGTGGCTGCCGGGGACTGCGTAACGAGGGACAGCCGCCGCCATCAGGCTGCGAAGAGCCTCAGTGTCCACCAGCCTAAACAGCAACATTTCCAGGGCCAGCAATTTGGAAAGTTGCGCGTTTAGTGCTATGGCCTGTGGGTGGGTGGCAGGGTATTTGCGCTTGCGTTCAAATGCCTGGGGTAAGGATATTTGAACACTTTGCTGGGACACTGTAGTGGAAGTGCTGGCTGATGGTTCTTGCGACAGTCCAGGTGCAGGGCGGGAGGCATCTGGGCCTGCATCTTGGACAGCAGGTAACAGAGGGGAAGAGGAGGCAGTGGTGTGACGGCAGACACAGATTGTGAACCCAGGCGTTTAGCCCACCTTTTAGGGTGCTTTGCTGACATGTGGCGGATCATTCTGGTGGTGGTCAGGTTGCTGGTGTTTACGCCCCTGCTCATCTTGGTAAGGCATAGGTTACAAATTACAATCCATTTATCGT
Source organism: Rhinella marina (assembly GCA_900303285.1). Classification (NCBI taxonomy): domain Eukaryota; kingdom Metazoa; phylum Chordata; class Amphibia; order Anura; family Bufonidae; genus Rhinella; species Rhinella marina. The sequence goes on from ONZH01028810.1 coordinate 3,577, forward strand.
CAACACTTTCCTTAAAAAATGTCAAACTGCAGAACACATAACCCTTGGCAAGGGAGCTTGCTGCAAGGGGCTGCTCAAGCGATTTCATCATCCACCACCTCCTCTTCCACTTCCTCACTCTGTTCCTCCTCCTGACATTGTGAGCTAACAAGAACCTGACTTAACTGCGTCTCATCCTCATCAACAACCTCTTGAGGCACTAGTTGCCCTTGACGTATCGGCAACTGTGTCGTATCATCATCCTGCACCTCGTGAGATGCTACTTGCCATTCCCCACCGTCATCTTCTTCAGACTGTAATGCTCAATAGACTGGGTATCAGGCTACAATATCTCCTCATGTCCCACTTCAAGCGGCTTTGGCAAGAGGCCCAAGCGAAGGAACGGTGATAGAAAAAAATCTCCTCGGAATATCCGAATGTGGGATTAGTTCTTTGCCCAGACTCTGCATGGTGGGAGGAAGGAGGATCAGGGTGAGGATGCGGTTGTCCAGACTCTTGGCTACTGAGACAGGACTTTGTGGAAGAGAGGGTGGTGCTTAACCGACTGAAAGCATAATCAGCTGAAATCCAACCGACTAGCTGCTCGCACTGGTGTGGCGACAAGAGTTGTGTCTTATGCCGCACTGCAGCTGTGACATGAGTTTAGGAGTTTTGGATGACTTTGTTTCTTGTGCTCTGCCAGCAGGCACAGTTTCACTGCGCCCAGAGCCATGGCCTCTGCGTTCACCATCAGCAGCACGCCCACTTCCCCGTCCCTTACTGCTCGCCTTGTGCATATTATATAGTATATATGCAACTTTGTCACAAGTACAGTAGTGCAGATTTTTATTAAGTGTAAGATCAGAAAAATTTCCCCGAATGTCAAATATTTAGTATACGTTATAGAGCAGCTTCAAATGAGGAACAACGGCCTAAATTAACGGTAGAAAAAATGCCAACGGATGTCAGGTATATAGACTTTTGAAAGGTTCTAATACACACGCAAGGTTAGTATACAAAAAAGGTTAGTATACAAAATGAGAATGCTTAGCCTGGGAGAAAATGTCTGTATGTGGGTAAGTAACTGGCTTAGTGATAGAAAACAGAGGGTGGTTATTAACGGTACATACTCAGATTGGGTCACTGTCACTAGTGGGGTACCACAGGGGTCTGTATTGGGTCCTATTCTCTTCAATATATTTATTAATGATCTTGTAGAAAGCTTGCACAGTAAAATATCAATTTTTGCAGATGACACTAAACTGTGTAAAGTAATTAACACAGAGGAGGACAGTGCACTGCTACAGCAGGATCTGGATAGACTGGAGGCTTGGGCAGAAAAGTGGCAGATGAGGTTTAACACTGACAAATGTAAGGTTATGCATATGGGAAGGAATAATGCAAGTCACCAGTACATACTAAATGGTAAAGCATTGGGTAACTCTGACATGGAAAAGGACCTAGGAATTTTAGTGAACAGCAAACTAAGCTGCAGAAACCAGTGTCAGACAGCTGCTGCCAAGGCCAATAAGATAATGGGTTGCATCAAAAGAGGCATAGATGCCCGTGATGAGAACATAGTCCTGCCACTTTACAAATCACTAGTCAGACCACATATGGAGTACTGTGTACAGTTCTGGGCTCCTGTGAACAAGGCAGACATAGCAGAGCTGGAGAGGGTTCAGAGGAGGGCAACTAAAGTAATAACTGGAATGGGTGGACTACAGTACCCAGAAAGATTATCAAAATTAGGGTTATTCACTTTAGAAAAAAGACGACTGAGGGGAGATCTAATAACTATGTATAAATATATCAGAGGTCAGTACAGAGATCTCTCCCATCATCTATTTATCCCGAGGACTTTGACTGTGACGAGGGGACATCCTCTGCGTCTGCAGGAAAGAAGGTTTGTACATAAACATAGAAGAGGATTCTTTACGGTAAGAGCAGTGAGACTATGGAACTCTCTGCCTGAGGAGGTGGTGATGGTAAGTTCACTAAGAGAGTTCAAGAAGGGCCTGGATGTATTTTTGGAGGGTAATAATATTACAGGTTATAGTTACTAGAGATGGGTCGTTGATCCAGGGAGTTATTCTGATTGCCTGACTGGAGTCGGGAAGGAATTTTTCCCCCTAAAGTGAGGAAAATTGGCTTCTACCTCACAGGGGTTTTTTTGCCTTCCCCTGGATCAACTTGTAGGAAAACAAGCTGAACTGGATGGATAGATGTCTTTTTTCGGCCTTGCAAACTATGTTACTATGTTACTATGTTACGCTGTGCACGTGCTGGTAGTGTCAGGCACACTTGCGTTCTTTTTGCCCCAAAAGAAAAAAAAATGTAGCCAGATTTAACAATAGACTTTTGTGTCTTTTGGACAGAACTACTAGCCCTACCTAGCCAAATCTTATCCATACAGTATAAGTCCCTCCTTGTGCAAATGTTATATAGCAGACGCAAATGAGGAACTGCGGCCTAAATTAACAGTAGAAAAAATACCAACGGATGTCAGGTATATAGACTTTTGAAAGGTTCTAATACACACGCTGTGCACATAGTGGTAGTATCAGGCACACTTGCTTTCTTTTTGCCCCCAAAGAAAAAAAAATGCAGCTAGATATAACAATGGACTTTTGTGTCTTTTGAACAGAACTACTATCCCTGCCTAGCCAAATCCTATCCCTACAGTACAATTCCCTCCTTGTGCAAATGTTAAACTGCAGACGCGAATGAGGAACTGAGGCCTAAATTAACGGTAGAAAAAATACCAATGGATGTCAGGTATATAGACTTCTGAAAGGTTCTAATACACATGCTGTGCACGTAGTGGTAGTGTCAGGCACACTTTCGTTCTTTTTGCCCCAAAAGAAAAAAGAAAATGCAGCCAGATTTAACAATGGACTTTTGTGTCTTTTGAACAGAACTACTAGCCCTACCTAGCCAAATCTTATCCCTACAATATAGGTCCCTCTTTGCGCAAATGTTATATAGCAGACGCAAATGGGGAACTGCGGCCTAAATTAATGGTAGAAAAAATACCAACGGATGTCAGGTATATAGACTTTTGAAAGGTTCTCATACACATGCTGTGCACATAGTGGTGGTATCAGGCACACCTGCTTTCTTTTTGTCCCAAAAGAAAAAAAATGCAGCTAGATATAACAATGGACTTTTGTGTCTTTTGAACAGAACTACTAGCCCTGCCTAGCCAAATCCTATCCCTACACTATAAGTCCCTCCTTGCGCAAGTTATACTGCAGACACGAATGAGGAACTGTGGCCTAAATTAACGGTAGAAAAAATACCAACGGATGTCAGGTATATAGACTTTTGAAAGGTTCTAATAAACATGCTGTGCACATAGTGGTAGTGTGAGGCACACTTGCGTTCTTTTTGCCACAAAAGAAAAAAAAATGCAGCCAGATATAACAATGGACTTTTGTGACTTTGGAACAGAAACACTAGCCCTACCTAGCCAAATCCTATCCCTATAGTATAATTCCCTCCTTGCACAAGTTAAACTGCAGACGCAAATGAGGAACTGTGGCTTAAATTAACGGTAGAAAAAATACCAACGCATGTCAGATATATAGACTTTTGAAAGGTTCTAATACACACGCTGTGCACATATTGGCAGTGTCAGGCACACTTGCGTTCTTTTTGCCCCAAAAGAAAAAAAATGTAGCCAGATTTAACAATAGACTTTTGTGTCTTTTGAACAGAACTACTAGCCCTACCTAGCCAAATCTTATCCATACAGTATAAGTCCCTCCTTGTGCAAATGTTATATAGCAGACGCAAATGAGGAACTGCGGCCTAAATTAACAGTAGAAAAAATACCAACGGATGTCAGTTATATAGACTTTTGAAAGGTTCTAATACACACGCTGTGCACATAGTGGTAGTATCAGGCACACTTGCTTTCTTTTTGCCCCCAAAGAAAAAAAAATGCAGCTAGATATAACAATGGACTTTTGTGTCTTTTGAACAGAACTACTAGCCCTGCCTAGCCAAATTCTATCCCTACACTATAAGTCCCTCCATGCGCAAATATTATACAGCGAGATGCAAAAGAGGTACTGCGGGCTTAACAGCAGAAATAATAGCAAAGGATGTCAGGTATATAGTATACAGAGAGTATCATACAGCATGCAGCAACTGCACATGTGGCGTTAATGGCAGGCCACCTAGCGCTATTTTTAACACCCCCAAAATTAAAAAAAATGTTTGCCAGCAAGATATAATAGCCCTTAAATGGTCTTTTGGGTATTTTCTGAACAAATTATATCCCTGTCTAGCGTTCTTTTGTCCCTACTCTATCTGTTCCTGCTTGCAGCAGCTCTCCCTGGCTCGGTATGAGCCGGTCACATGTCACCGGGTACTTTATAGCACCCCATGATGCGTTCCCAGCCAATCACTGTAATGCCAGTAGCTAACATGGCTACTGGGATTACAGTGAATGCCAGTACCTTCCCACACACTAATTGGCTAATTAGTGTGCGGGGAGGGGATTCAAGTATGGCGCTCTAGCACACGCGGTGTTTGGCAGAACACCACGTGGTCACGAGCACCGCCATGTTTGGCCGAACACCGCGTGTGCTCAAGCGTCATACTTGAATCCCCTCCCCGCACGCTAATTAGACAATTAGCATGTGGGAAGGTACTGGCATTTACTGTAATGCCAGTAGCCATGTTAATCTTTTGTGTTACAAGCTGTTCTATTAGAACATATGGATGACATGAACAGGGGTCACAAACTCTCGACCACTCTCTCTATTAGCCACAATTGAGAGATGCATTAAATAGTCACTTTGCAGAACTTGGTGAAGGGGTCAGACATAACCAAGGATCGTTTTGCCTAGTGAGCTGTGCACATGGGCTTCACACTCAAGGATGGCGGTTGGACATGGAACAATGGTTTAACTGATCTCACATGAGGCAACAAGCTTGGCGGTTACAACAATCTCACAAGTGGAAACTGGTTTAACGTTTAAAACGGTTTTACAAAAGGAAACTGGCTTAGTGGTTACAAGAGATTTTTGAGTACCAACAGTCTCTTTTAGTCAAAAGTCTCTTTTAGGCAGCAGCCTTATTCTCTCAATCTCTATTGGTGGCAAATGCCTTACTAGTTCCTCTGATGTTGCACACAACTCACAGAGGATCAAGAACTATACCCTGGAGTCTACCTCTAGTGATAGTGTTAAGGTAGACCAGCTGAAATACTGAATTTTCCCCTCACAGTATTATGTCATTTGTATATACATGTATTTAATGATATATATATATATATATATATATATATATATATATATATATATCTCAGCTTTGTAAATGCTTATGCAGCTGTGTAGAATGTCTATATCCTGGTATTGTGTCCAAGATGCTGCGGTGCAGTGTGTCACAAAGGAATGTGTGTATAATTTTATACCTTTTTATATTATATTTTTATACTTTGTAACTTTTATAAAGCTTGCGTATAATATATGTATATATTTAACTAGTCCAAGATGGCCCCCATACTCTTATCAATATGACTTTTTCAAGCTAGTGACGTAGAATGGAATGCAACTTCTATCCAATCAAGAATGATATTGTTTGCTATTTGCATGCTTACGCCCCCTTTCCTTTTTGTATCGAATAAGTACGTGTGTTAATAAAGAAAAAGCCCAGAGGCTGTAATGATTTTGCCACAGAAGCACGGCCAAAGGACTTAATACTGGAATCATAAGTCTGTGTTTTGTCCTTAATTATTGTGCGCTCCCATGTTCAAAACAATTCGGAATGACTGACTGAATTCCAGAAAGGACAGGTTTAAGTCTACCTCAACAGTTGGCGACGAGGATGGGATCCCTGAAAGGAGCACCAGCACTCAGCGTCCCAAACTTCGACCGATGCCACGGGCACCACTCCTTCCCGAAGGGGACTGATCACCCTAACCGACCACGGTAAGTTACATATACACTGTATGTGATAACTTGCCTGTGGATCGAGGGGGGAGTGGTAGTCTGGGGTTTAGGTTTTGTGGGGCCTGAGTGAAACGTCATGTGACCAGATGCCTGGTGGTCTCCGCCGGGGATTCCGGAAACCTACAGCCCCTCAGGAAAGGTCACGTGGGGATTCAGTCAGATCATGTTAGGGGCCCAGACTGACAGCGGAATCTGTGAGAACACATTGAAGTAGTGATTTAGGTGGCGCCTGGGTATTCCGACACGTTACGGACAAGTTACCCAGAGCGTGCGCCTAACACGTTAGAGTAGTTATCTAGGCGGCGCCTGGGTATACCAGCAAGTTACTCAGAACGCGCGCCTAGAGTAGGGATTTGGGCGGCGCCTGGGTATACCAGCAAGTTACCCGGAGTGTGCGCCTGGGATTTTGGTGACGCCTAGGTATACCGACAAGTTATCCAGAGCGCGAGCTGGGGTATACCAACAAGTTACCCGAGTCTCAGACCAGTTAGTTAGTTGTTAGGTTGTGCGCTGAGTGGTAACCGTTGTGCCCATTGTTGCAACTCCCTCACGGGCGAAGTGTTGTTTGCAGTTTGAAGTTTGAAGTTCAGCCGCTTGAGTCGGCGTGTAAATTGGGGAGATCGTAGTGTGTTTCTCTCTCCCCGGGGAAATCGTAGTGTGTTTCTCTTTCCCCTCCCCCCGTGATTTATTGGCTATTCGGAGGACGGTTAACTCAGGTTGGCGAAAGCGGCCGCGCCAATAGGGCACTGTAAAATATGCTTCAAATGTTCAAAAAAACAGCACAGTCTCTCGACTGGTGCTCAGAATGCTGTCAGTCTGGTGGAATAAAGAAGGCAAAAAAGATATGTGAAGGATGTGAAAAGCTTGTTTAAGATAATTGGGATGCCTCCAGGAGGCAGATTACAGCCCAGTGAAGGTTTGATCGATGTAGCAAGAGCCTTCTATAGAACTGCTTCAAATCAGAAAAAGAGGGAAAAAAAAAAGATGGACTGTGGAAAGTGTATTGAAGGGAAAGAGAAGTTGGTTAGAAGGGTAAATAGGCTGGTGCAGGAAAAATGGTTGATATGGTTTATGTAAGTGACTTATAGAAAGCTGCAAAATGGCGGATTTGGCTCCTAAAGTGAAACAGTAGGAAAAAAAAAAAGAAAAAAAAAGGATTTTCTTCAGTTTTAGTTCAGCTTTGTGTCTCCTGCAGTTTGCAGTTTCACAGCAGCCCCCCGCCTTTGGAATTTATGACTATGATAATCCACTTGTTATGTCTGTGTGGACCAGAAATCTGACCTTGTATGTTGCCAGAGAACCGACTAGTAGATGAAGGTCACACAGCCAAGTATACTGTGAGCGATATCTGCTCAACTGTGATGATGAGGCCAAATTAAGGGTTAAGTTGAGAATGGAAGAAATCATCGCTCACAGGGAAGTGTTCTGGCATTAGGCCAAAAAGGAGTGAACACTGGACATTCGGCCTTGAATTTACATTATATTCTAGATTTTGTGAAAAGAAAACAATGCGAGCATCAGCGGAAAATTATTAAATATAAGAAATTAGTCTGGGCAGAAATGTATAATGAAAAGACAAATGATTACTTTTACATGCCGCCAGCACAGCCCCTAAGATGACGCAGGTGGACCCTGCCGCGCTTCCGATGCAGACACATCCCCCTGCATATCACTAACCCCCTCAATCTCCCTCTTCAGAGGGGTGGACCTGTAAAGTACGTCAGTGCCAAAACCACGCCCGCGGCTCACCTCCTTGTATTCAGTTATCACACAAGATGGCACGTCCTACGCGTCCCAATTTCCGTTCCAGCAGCCATCTTAACTAATCCCATTCCCACTCCGGTGGCCATCTTAACTCCTGCAACTTCCTTTCCAGGTAGCCATCTTAACTGAGGGAACATCAGTCCCCGCCCAGCGGCCATCTTAGTTACTGGTATTCTCCATGACACGGCTACAAGTGGGAAACAATGCACATAGATGCAAGTAGAAGCACAACGAGTACTCGACTTAGTAAATGAAGGATATACATATACCTGTAATTAATTAATATTGTTTAATTAGAAATCAGAGATTTTATAAATTAATAACTTTTGTCTTTCTCTTTCTAGCAGCTTGTAAATGTCCAAGAGTCGAGACAATAGTTTAACAATGTGTTGTAGGAGTGAACAACCGAAGACAATGGTATTATGTGCCAGCAATTGATTCACTTAATGTTTCTTTCTACCCCCTCCGTACAGGATGGTTTTCTGTGTGTATCCGTATCCAGGAAAGCTGTGTCTCTGAGAGTTGACTTATTCAGTAGAATGTGAGTGAATGTAGCTTGAAGTTGTACTTGTGTGTGGACTGTGCGTGGATGCAGCAGAGAAAATGAAGGAATGTGTATGATGTACTACATTTGTTTTTCTTTATATGCGCATTGGGGATTTTTATGTTTCCTTGGTACCAAATATTTTGACCAAACTCTACATTTTATTTTTGAAAACAAGGCAATGAAACGTTTATGGGCCCTTCATGTTTTGTGTCTGTATTGTCAGATCTGTTTGTTTCTATGTTTGCTTTTTGTCGACTTGTTGTATGTCTAATGTACTAACATCAGAGATCTGACCTCATCGACAACCAAGACAAGACTGACTCAAATAGGGAAGCTCACAGTGTGGACTAAGGGGGGAGGGAGGAGGACAATGCTGACGTCACAGATACAAAGACAGCCCTTGTGCACATCTCCTAGTTACGAGTACTCTGTTCATTCAATGGAAAAAAAAAGGGTCCAATCATTTCCACATCCAGAAAAGCTGGGTACTGCTACAAAATGTGCAGAATACACAATATCACATCAAACATTGTTAGGTATCTCAAGAAGGTTGGTTATTAATAAAATATTAATGGTATTGTGTTTTATTTGGTTCAATAGTTTTACATCACACAAGATACCCGGGTATTGGTATTGGTATTGATTAATGTATTGAAATATGCAGGATTATTTGGAAAAAAAAATCATGAGAGTTTGTTTTGAAGTATCCTTTAATTTTAATTGAATTCAAGTCCATTTTGATTTGACAGTAGACCTCATTGGTCTCATTGGTAAGTGTTATTTACATACAGTGTTGGACCGACAAAAGTTCTAAGGACATTTGTTTATTTGATCAATGATGGAGAGGAAACCACCTCAGCAACGGCTTATTCTAACATGCACTGAGTTTTTTGAGTTGACTTTGATTGTGTGGAACTGTTCCTGTGTGCAGCTAAAAAGAGCTGGGACTAACAACCTCGGGGAAAGTTCAGGAGCTGCTACGTCCAGTCTACAAGGTGTGGTAAGACACAGTTGTCAGTAACCTGTCACCCAACAAGAAACAACTTCGACTACGGGTCTGCCATGCTGAACAAGGCCTTGCTGTTCGTACTATGGTGGACCTTAACGGTAATCTGTGTGCCTAACCAGCAGAGCTGATGCAGACCAGTGAGGGTGGGAGGTCCTTGTGTCAAAGCTCCTCCCACAGTCAAGGTAACAGACTGTTTATCACCCACTGATAAGAGGCTCTAACATCTACACTGACACCTACACCTGCAACCCCTTCACATACATAAGGAGGGGTCATAGACTGCACTTTATAATAACAAGCATTACGTGATGGACAATTGACTTTACACCAGAGACTTTTGTTATTATCCAAGAAGATCGAAGAGGAAACGACCACGGAGAGACACTTCTTGCTAGTCCAACACACAGTTTTTGTTTTTTTTTAGAAATCCAATGGTCCACAAATAGGTTTCTGTCAAATGATTAGGATAAGCCCAAGGACATGGGGGGTGCCTGTTGGGTTTCAGCCTTGGTGAAGACTACCTTTTCCCCATGTCCGTCTAGACACTCTTGACAATTAGAAAATCAAATATTAGGGAAAAATTCAGTCTTTAGGGGGGACTGTGAAGGTAGACCAGCTGAAATACTGAATTTTCCCCTCACAGTATTATGTCATTTGTATATACATGTATTTAATGCTATATATATATATATATATATATATATATATATATCTCAGCTTTGTAAATGCTTATGCAGCTGTGTAGAATGTCTATATCCTGGTATTGTGTCCAAGATGCTGAGGTGCAGTGTGTCACAAAGGAATGTGTGTATAATTTTATACCTTTTTATATTATATTTTTATACTTTGTAACTTTTATAAAGCTTGCGTATAATATATGTATATATTTAACTAGTCCAAGATGGCCCCCATACTCTTATCAATATGACTTTTTCAAGCTAGTGACGTAGAATGGAATGCAACTTCTATCCAATCAAGAATGATATTGTTTGCTATTTGCATGCTTACGCCCCCTTTCCTTTTTGTATCGAATAAGTACGTGTGTTAATAAAGAAAAAGCCCAGAGGCTGTAATGATTTTGCCACAGAAGCACGGCCAAAGGACTTAATACTGGAATCATAAGTCTGTGTTTTGTCCTTAATTATTGTGCGCACCCGTGTTCAAAACAATTCGGAATGACTGACTGAATTCCAGAAAGGACAGGTTTAAGTCTACCTCAACAATAGTGATGAAGATTTATATGCTGATTGGTCTAGGTGGATCTCCTCCAAATGACACACACACACTCATAGCACATAGTACACTCTCGTTCGCATATGCACATAATGCCTCAATTTAGCATAATCCAGTATGCCACTCTTTCACAAGTGTTACACTATGTTGGTTGGTCTGTTTGTCTTGACTTGAGTTAACATAGGTCCTCTGAACTTTCCCAGGTGTAAGAACTGGAAAGTGCTATGGTTGGCTGCCCCTGCCCCAAGCTCCCCTCTGCTGCTGGTGTTGCTGAGTAGTGCACCATTCAGTAATTGTGGGTGAACATTTCCATTTAACATCTGAAAGCTAAAATAACAAATGCCTGCAAATCGATAGTCTAAAAGTAAAGTTTGAGTAGAACAATTAGATGAAATCAAATCATTTTAAGGCTATGACATATCATCAAATTGTGAAAGAGATAATTAAGTCTAGATACAGTATTTTCAAGAATATTACCTTAAAGTTAACTTGATCAGCAAAGTGGAGATTAAGTCTATGATTGATTAATTTCACTTAAATGAAAAGTTACTTTAGAAAGTCTGCCTCAGTAGGTAGTGGAGTCTGGAAAATGATGAAAGGATACTAACTAAGACATAAGCCTTCCACTAGACAAGACATCCAGGCATAAATATAGTGGACAGGAATTTTGTAAACTAATAGTCTCTGATGTTCAGGACAGAAATGTTTCTATACTGGGATCCTGACAGAAGTTATACATCAAATTAAAAATAAAAATGTATAAAATTGAATTTTACTGAAAACATAAGAAATAATTTAGATTGCTGAATTTCTATAGTTTATTGTACATATATATAAGGTTGACACCGCAGTTTACATTATTATATACATTACTGTGAAAAAGGTGTGGAAAGTAGGTATGGAAAAATGTAGCAAAGTAAGAGTGCTTTGAAAAATAGAAGTATCAATAGTTAAAATTAAAATGTATTCTGCAACAGAAAAAAAAGAACTCAAACATACAGCCAGTGTCATTAAAAGCTATATTCAGCATAAGAAAGAACAAGAAGTCCTAAAAGAGATCATATGGTACCCACAGAGATCTGATCTCTATATCATCTAGTCTGTCTGGGATTACTTGAAAAGACTGAAGTATTTGAGCAAGCTTACATTCACAGAAGATCTGGTTAGTTCTCCCTGCCTTCAAAGAGTGTGAAAATGAAACATGTAGAACTGATGCTGTTTTGAAAGCAAGTAATGGTCACAGCAAATATTGATTTGATTTAGATTTTTATTTTGTCCATTCACTTTTAATTTTGTTAATTAATAAAAATAAAAAACTATTAACACTTCAGTTTTTTTAAAAGCATTCTTACTTTGCAGAATTTTTTCATATCTGCCTAGAATAACTTATATGTAAGGAAAGCTGAGGAGCCAACAGGTCCCGTATGTTCTAATAAAATTTGCATTAGAAATGATGTGTTTTTTAACATAGATAGAAACATAGTTTGTAAGGCCAAAATAAAGACATGTGTCCGTCTAGTTTGTTAATTGTTTTCCGCGCGGGTGCGATGCGTATGGATGCATTTCGCACTTCTTGGAGTTCCTCAATGAAAATAAGCAAATAACTCCATATTAGCATGGCTTCATGAGGGATCGGTCATGTCAAACTAATTTAATCAGTTTCTATGAGGCGGTAAGTTCTAGACTTGACCGTGGCTAATCAATGGATGTCGTATATCTGGACTTCTTCAAAGCATTTGACACTGAACCACATAAAAGGTTAGTATATAAAATGAGAATGCTTGGCCTGGGAGAAAATGTCTGTATGTGGGTAAGTAACTGGCTCAGTGATAGAAAACAGAGGGTGGTTATTAACGACACATACTCAGATTGGGTCACTGTCACTAGTGGGGTACCAAAGGGGTCAGTATTGGGCCCTATTCTCTTCTCTATATTTATTAATGATCTTGTAGAAGGCTTGCACAGTAAAATATCAATTTTTGCAGATGACACTAAACTGTGTAAAGTAATTAACACAGAAGAGGACAGTACACTGCTAAAGAAGGATCTGGATAGACTGGAGGCTTGGGCAGAGAAGTGGCAGATGAGGTTTAACACTGACAAATGTAAGGTTATGCATATGGGAAGGAATAATGCAAGTCACCAGTACATACTGAATGGTAAAACATTGGGTAACTCTGACATGGAAAAGGACCTAGGAATTTTAGTGAACAGCAAACTAAGCTGTAGAAACCAGCGTCAGACAGCTGCTGCCAAGGCCAATAAGATAATGGGTTGCATCAAAAGAGGCATAGATGCCCGTGATGAGAACATAGTCCTGCCACTTTAGAAATCACTAGTCAGACCACACATGGAGTACTGTGTACAGTTCTGGGATCATGTGAACAAGGCAGACATAGCAGAGCTGGAGAGGGTTCAGAGGAGGGCAACTAAAGTAATAACTGGAATGGGTGTACTACAGTACCCAGAAAGATTATCAAAATTAGGGTTATTCACTTTAGAAAAAAGAAGACTGAGAGGTGATCTAATAACTATGTATACATATATCAAGGGTCAGTGCAGAGATCTCTCCCATGATCTTTTTATCCCAAGGACTGTGACCGTGAAGAGGGGACATCCTCTGCGTCTGGAGGAAAGAAGGTTTGTTCACAAACATAGAAGAGGATTCTTTATGGTTAAAGCAGTAAGACTATGGAACTCTCTACCTGAGGAGGTGGTGATGGTAAGTTCACTAAAAGAGTTCAAGAGGGGTCTGGATGTATTTCTGGAGTGTAATAATATTACAGGTTATACAGATGTAGTACAACCCCTGGCAAAAATTATGGAATCACCAGTCTCTGAGGATGTTCCTTCAGTAATTTTGTTGAAAAAAACAGATCACAGACATGACAAAAAACTAAAGGCATTTCAAATGGCAACTTTCTGCCTTTAAGAAATACTAAAAGAATTCAAGAAAAATAATTGTGGTAGCCAATAACAGTTACATTTTTAGAACAAGCACATGGAATCCATTATGGAATCACTCAATTCTGAGGAAAAAATTATGGAATCATGAAAAACAAACAAAATAACACTCCAACACATCACTAGTACTTTGTTGCACCACCTCTGGCTTTTATAACTGCTTGCAGTCTCTTAACATTGACTTAATGAGTGACAAACAGTAGTCTTCATCAATCTGGCTCCGGCTTTCTCTGATTGCTGTTGCAAGATCAGCTTTGCAGGTTAGAGCCTTGTTATGGACCATTTTCTTTAACTTCCACCACATGTTTTCAATTGGATTGAGATCCGGACTGTTTGCAGGCCATGACATTGACCTTATGTGTCTTTCTTCAAGGAATGTTTTCATAGTTTTTGCTCTAGGGCAAGATGCATTATCATCTTGAAAAATTATTTCATCATCCCCAAACAACCCTTCGATAGATGGGATAAGAAAAGTGTCCAAAATGTCAATGTAAACCTGTGCATTTATTAAAGATGTAATGACATCCATCTCCCCAGTGCGTGTACCTGACCTGCAGCCCCATATCATCAATGACTGTGGAAATTTGCATGTTTTCTTCAGACAGTTGTCTGCATAAATCTCTTTGGAACGGCACCAAACAAAAGTTCCAGCATCATCACCTTGCCCAATGCAGATTCGAGATTCATCACTGAATATGACTTTCATCCAGTCATCCACAGTCCACAATTGCCTTTCCTCAGCCCATTGTAACCTTGTTTTTTTTCTGTTTAGGTGTTAGTGATGTCTTTCTTTTAGCTTTTCTGTATCTAAATCCCATTTCCTTTAGTCGGTTTCTTACAGTTCAGTCACAGACTCCAGTTTCCTTCCATTGGTTCCTCATTTGTTTTGTTGTAAATTTTCTGTTTTCAAGGCATATTGCTTTAAGTTTTCTGTCTTGACTCTTTGATGTCTTCCTTGGTCTACCAGTATGATTGCCTTTAACCACCTTCCCATGTTCTTTGTACTTGGTCCAGGTTTTAGACACAGCTGACTGTGAACAACCAACATCTTGTGCAACACTGCGTGATGATTTACCCTCTTTAAGGAGTTTGATAATCCTCTCCTTTTTTTCAATTGACATCTCTGGTGTTGGAGCCATGATTCATGTCAGTCCACTTGTTCCAACAGCTCTCCAAGGTGTGATCATTCCTTTTTACCTGGATACTAACGAGCAGATTTAATCTGATGTAGGTGTTATTGTTTGTAATGAAAATTTGCAGGGTGACTCCATATTTTTTTCCTCAGAATTGAGTGATTCCATAATTTATTCCCTGTGCTTGTTCTAAAAATGTAACTGTTACTGGCTACCACAATTATCTTTCTTGAATTTCTGGAATTTAGTATTCCTTAAAGCCAGAAAGTTGCCATTTGAAATGCCTTTAGTTTTTTGTCAAGTCTGTGATCTGATTTTTTTTTCCAACAAAATTAAACAACTGAAGGAACATGCTCAGAGACTGGTGATTCCATAATTTTTGCCAGGGGTTGTAGAGTTTGCGCTCACTGTATTCACAATACGTAGAATACGAAGCGCAATACAAGAAATGAAAGTGTAGTTACATGTAACCACCACCATATGACACATGGAACTACAGTATCAATGGCAGAGTTAAGCGCAGCTCCGATCCCCTTGAGGAAATAGGGGCTGCGCTGGTGTTTTAATACCCCCTCCTTAATATTAAAACATTGGTGGCACAGTGCGCCCTCCCCCCCTGTATTAAAACATTGGTGGCGCAGTGCGCCCTCACCCCCAACCTTCCACCCCAGTACAAGAAACATTGGTGGCAGTGGTGATCGGAGCCCAGCAGTGTAATCGCTGGGCTCTGATCAGTTACCATAGCAACCGGACGCCTCCAGCTTGCCATGGTACTCTTTACTGTGCGCCCTGCCCCCTCACTATTAAGACATTGGTGGCGCAGTGCGCCCTCCCCCTAGCCAGTATAATAAACATTGGCGGCGCAGCGCGCCCAACCCCCCTCCCCAGTATTAAAACATTGGTGGCGCAGTGCGCCCTCAACCCCAACCCCCCCATATAATAAACAGCGGTGGCAGTGGCCACAGGCGCCCCCCTTTCATTGGTGGTGCTGTTACCATGGCAACCAAGACGCTTTTTTTCCCCATAAATAAATAATTTAAAAAAACAGCGTGGGGTCCCCCACTTTTTTCATTCTCCAGCAAGATACAACCAGCAGCGGCAGCCTGGCACTACTAGGGTGGGAAGGGACACGGTTATTTGCCCTTCCCAGCCTAATGGTACCAGCCTGCTGCCGCCCCAGAACCAGACCCTCAATTTAGAAGGTCCGGTCCTACGGGTACCTGGCTCTTCCCGACAACCCTGGTGTGGGTGCCGAGGTAATAGATGTTGGGGTAAGTGCTGGCTATACTGGCAAGCACTAAACCCAGTATTAGTAATCAGGGCCATTTGTAGATAGCCGTGATTATTAATACTGCAATGTTGTAAAAAAACACACACACACACTTATAAAATATTTTATTGAAATAAACACTCCCCAGACCCCTGTTTGACCATTTTATTTAAAAAATAAAAAAGCTGTACCGACGTAATCCACCGAATTCGTCGTAGTCCTCAGCATTCACGATCCTGAAAAATAGAAAAAAAACAAACAAACAAACAAGCACAAACCACTTACCTCCTCAGGCATCTTCTCCTCAGCAGTGGAGCCTCTTCCTTATTCTGCTTCTTCTCAGGCTTGTGCTGCTGCTGCTCCTCAACCTTCTGGGGCTGGACAGGAGCCGCAAAAAGATGCAAAAAAAGCACACATGTTGTGTATCGCCGCGTCCGTATCAACCTGCTCTACAAAAATCTCACATGACCTGACCCCTCAGCTCAAAGCAGTAAAAAAGATAAAATAAAAACGGTGTCAAAAAAGCCATTTTTTTCACCTTACATCACAAAAAGTATAATACAAAGCGATCAAAAAGGCGTATGCCACCCCAAAATAGTACCAATCTAACCGTCACCTCATCCTGCAAAAAAATAGCCCCTACCTGAGACAATCACCCAAAAAATAAAAAAAAAACTACAGCTCTCAGACTATGGAGACACTAGAAAATCTTTTTTTTTTTTTCAAACAGGATATTATTGTGTAAAATAAAAATAAATAAAAAAAAGTACACATGTTGGGTATCGCCACGTCCGTATCAACCTGTTCTACAAAAATATCATATGACCTGACCCCTCAGCTTTTTTATATTTATTTGCGTTTTATGCAATAATCATGTTTGAAACAAAAAATCATGTTTTAGTGTCTCCATATGTCACAGAGGGCACTTACCAAAACATAGCTTTTATTAAGTACTATTAAAATAAATAACTGGTACAAAAATTCTTAATTAATAAAGAGTCCAAGACAATGCAGTGAGCGGGATTTCTATTCCGTGATTGATAGAGCAGACAAAGGAGAGACAGGGGAGGATAGCTGATGAATGGTTTGACTGATTGGAACGCATATCCCTAATCCTCACCCTATCTGTCAGAGCCCTGCCTAAAACGGAATAGCCGCCCCGATAGGGGCGATCCCGTATCAGGAACCTCCTAATATTCCTCACTAGCCCTGGCAAAGATAGCACCACCACCACTGATATAATCACCACACCAGTGAAAATTTAATTACACAAAATAACAAAACATATATTGCATATGGACTTGTCTTGGTCAACAGTCTCAATACTAATATACAAATCACGATATCAATGGTCTCTGTGATGCATTTGTCCAGTCCGTTATTAGATCAGCAAAATAAACCAACTAACCCAGAAACAGGGTCCCTACGCGTTTCACCTTCAAGTCATGGCTCATCAGGGGACCAAAGGAGAAGAATGATACTATGACCAGACCAAATATGTCTCAAACAAAAATAAATCAAAATAGTAAATACACCAGTGTCACTCAAGAGTATTGATAAATAATCATGATGGTGCATCGCCACTCCAGCGTAGTTCAACAGTGAATGACCATAACACCTGTATCACTCAAGACTATTTATAAATAATCATGATGGTGTATAACCACTCTAGCGTAGTTCAGACATGGAAAAAATGGAGGTAAAGTATGCACTTATGTCTGCAAGTATTGTACACATTAGTGACTATTAAAGGGCAAGGTGTGCCCGTATGTGTGCAAATGTTGCATACATTTGTAGATGCCCAAAGTATCTCCACTCTGATCTATTCAAATAGTGGAGATGTTACTTCTTATTATATAATAACGGACAGCTAGTATCCAGTGCATTAATACCATACATATATAACCTGTGATTAGAGTTGAGCGAGCATGCTCGTCCGAGCTTGGTGCTCGTTCGAGTATTACGGTACTCGTAAGTGCTCGCTGCTCAGACGAGTATCTCGCCATGCTCGAGGAAATGGCATCTTCCGCATTGTGCATTTTTGGTGCCTATAAACTCAGCCAAGCACAAGCCAGGAGACTCTGCGGTACACTAAGCATCACGTGGGGCCCTTACATGTCGATAGCAGGGGTTGGCTGGCCTGATCAGGTGAGCCTGGAATATACTAGTGACTGCCCGCGGTGCTTGGCTCAGATGTTGTCTGGATGTCGTTAGGGACAGAGCTGCTGCGTTTCAGGGAGAGTGTTAGGGCCTGCATTTAGTTCTTTGTTAGGCAGGAGTGATCACAAAAGAACCCAACAGCCCTTCTAAGAGCTACAAGACATTTATTTTTGTCTCCTGGCTGGGCTGGCTGGCTGGCACTAGTAGTGCAGCTATCGCCATATATAACACTTTTTTTTGTTATTGTTTTATCTCAGTGATACAAATCCATTTCATAAAGCAGTGTGGAACCATACTGTGAGTCACAGTTCAGCTGTCCACTCACCACAAACCACAATCCGTATTTTCTGTTCGGGTGACCCATACTGTACGTCACGAAATCAAATACGGTCTTTTGATTTCACTTATACAGCTACATTACAAAGATCTCTGTGCAACATTTGTCTGGGTTGCAGTCAAAATAGCCACCGTCAGCAGGGGCTGAGTTTGCTCTCTGATAGTTTCTGCACGTCACGTTAAAAAAAAAAAAAAAAAAAAAATAATATATATATATATATATATATATATATTTAAAAAATATATATATAAATAGTTTTTTGTTGTTTTATCTCAGTGATACAAATATATTTCACACAGCTGTGTGTAACCATTCTGTGTGTCACAGTTCAGCTGTTCAGTCAGCACAATCCGTATTTTCAGTCCAGGTGACCCATACTGTACGTCACGTAATCAAATACGGTCTTTTGCTTTCACTTATACAGCTACATTACAAAGATCTCTATGCGACAATTGTCTGGGTTGCAGTCAAAATAGTCACCGTCAGCAGGGGCTGAGTTTGCTCTCTGATAGTTTCTGCATGTCAAGTTAAAAAAATATATATATATAAAAAATATATATAAAAAAATAATTTTTTGTTGTTTTATCTCAGTGATACAAATCCATTTCACACAGCTGTGTGTAACCATTCTGTGTGTCACAGTTCAGCTGTTCAATCAGCACAATCCGTATTTTCTGTCCAGGTGACCCATTCTGTATGTCACGTCAGTAAAAAAGGTCTTTTGCTTTCACTTATACCGCTACATTACAAAAATCTCTGTGCAAAATTTGTCTGGGTTGCAATCAAAATAGCCACCGTCAGCAGGGGCTGAGTTTGCTCTCTTATAGTTTCTGCACTTCACGTTAAAAAATATATATATAAAAAAATATATAAAAAAAATATATTAAAAAATAGTTTTTTTATTGTTTTATCTTAGTGATACATATCTATTTCACAGAGCTGTGTCTAACCATTCTGTGTGTCATAGTTCAGCTGTTCAGTCAGCACAATCCGTATTTTCTGTCCAGGTGACCCATACTGTACATCATGTAATCAAATACTGTCTTTTGCTTTCACTTATACAGCTACATTACAAAAATCTCTGTGCGACATTTGTCTGGGTTGCAGTTAAAATAGCCACCGTCAGCAGGGGCTGAGTTTGCTCTCTGATAGTTTCTGCACGTCACGTTAAAAAAATATATATATAAAAAAAATATTAAAAAAAATATATAAAAAATATTTTTTTTGGTTGTTTTATCTTAGTGATACAAATCCATTTCACAGAGCTGTGTCTAACCATTCTGTGTGTCACAGTTCAGCTGTTCAGTCAGCACAATCCGTATTTTCTGTCCAGGTGACCCATACTGTACGTCACGTAATCAAATATGGTCTTTTGCTTTCACTTATACAGCTACATTACAAAAATCTCTGTGCGACATTTGTGGGTTGCAGTCAAAATAGCCACTGTCAGC
>ONZH01028811.1:0-18197 GCA_900303285.1 Rhinella marina
TATGGTATTAAACTGAGAAGAATCGATACCCGCACCGGCTGATGCTAGAGTATTTTCAAATGCATTCCGGCTGTTGTCACCACCACACACGCTAGCCCCAGGGGGCACTCCTCTGGCTCTTCCAGCGAAACCTCCTTCCCCCCAGCCTGCCACCCCACCTACAGGCCCTCTCTCCAAACAATTTACTTCTTTGTCCTATCTTTCTCTCTCTCTCTCTCTACAAACTATTTTTCCGGATAGCTGTCATATACGGTATTAAACTGATTAATATACATAGAAGTAGGGATGAGCGAACTTTTGAAAAGTTCGGTTCGGTTCGCTTCGGCGAACTTTCTTGAAGTTCGGATTCGTACGAACCGAACCTAAAACGAACCTTGCTATAACGGCTGAATAATTGCTTCTACAATAATGGGAGTCAGATAGGGTACAGTTTCGTTTATTTGCAGTTGCTATTACAATGAAAAAAGTGGAAAAAGTCCAAGTGACTTCAACAACGGCGACGCAAAATCTACGCATATTTTAGAATCTACACTAATGCGTACGCTAATGCGAACATTCCCGCACAAATAACGAACATACAGTCTAGCGTTGTCAAAGGTACGCTACTTAACTAAATGAATATGTACGCATTAGCGTACGCATGCACTGCGTCCGCAAACATTCCTACACAAGTAACGAACATACAGTCTAGCGTTGTCAAAGGTACGCTACTTAACTGAATATGTACGCATTAGCGTACTCATATACTGCGTCTGCGAACATTCCTACTCAAGTAACGAACATACAGTGTAGCGTTGTTAAAAGTACGCTACTTAATGGAATACGTACGCATTAGCGTACATTCTCAATAAATATGCGTATATTTTGCGTCGCCGTTATTTTAACCAGATTCGTTACGAACTTTGTCAAAATTCGGTTCGGTGACGAACCGAACTTTTGGGAAAGCTCGTAACGAATCTGGTTCGTTACGGTTCGGTTCGCTCATCCCTACATAGAAGACATACCACACTTCATCAATCTCATAATTTACGACTGTACCGGTTGATGCAAAATTTTTAAGTTGGCGTCCTGCGTCGTCATTCTAACTACACCCGGCTGTTGTCACCACCACACACGCTAGCCCAGGGGGCTCTCCTCTGGCTCTTCCAGCGAAACCTCCTTCCCCCCAGCCTGCCCCACACCTACAGACCCTCTCTACAAACAATTTATTTCTTTGTCCTATCTTTCTCTCTCTCTCTACAAACTATTTTTCCGGATAGCTGCCATATACGGTATTAAACTGAGTAGTATACATAGAAGACATACCACAATTGATCAATCTCATAATTTACGACTGTACCGGTTGATGATAAATTTTTAAGTTGGGGTCCTGTATCGTCATTCTAACTACATCCGGTTGTTGTCACCACCACACACGCTAGCCCAGGGGGCACTCCTCTGGCTGTTCTAGCGAAACCTCCTTCCCCCCAGCCTGCCCCCCACCTACAGGCCCTCTCTACAAACAATTTACCCGGATAGGGGACGTATTAGATATTGTACTGATGTTTTTTTTGGTTCTTATTTTAATTGCCTCCTGACCTGTGATAGGCAGCGCATGGACATGTCCCCTTAGCTGCAGTAGGAAAGACACTCCCCTGGCCAGAGCAAGCTCTTTTTCCGTTTTCCGTGGTCGGAAAATCCATAAAATATAAGGTCCCAAGATAGGGGACGTATTCGGTATTAAACTGAGAAGAACCGATACCATACCAGTTGATGCAACAGTTTCTCCAAATCCATTCTGGCTGTTGTCATCACCACACACGCTAGCCCAGGAGGCACTCCTCTGGCTCTTCCAGCGAAACCTCCTTCCCCCCCACCTACAGGCCCTCTCTCCAAACAATTTACCCGGGTAGGGGGACGTATTAGATATTGTACTGATTTATTTTTTAGATGCTTGGGAAGCAGCTATGCTCACCACTATACATCCAACAGCCACAGCAACTGATAAGAACAGATACTAAACTTGATTTTAGCTGCAGTGCCAGCATGAGCAGTGGTGTCACCTGCAGGCGGTGATGGACCTTCGTTGCACCTAGTTGGGTGCTTCCCTAACATGTGATGGGTATTTGCCTTGCCTTTCTTGGTCTGGGTGAGCACAATTGCCATGAGGGTAACCACCAGGCTGTTGCCTGAGAATTTGGGGTAATGGTGGGATTAGGCAGCCTCAGAGGCATCCAGGCATGCTGCCCCTGCTGTTTCCTGTCCATTTCCATGGTGTTTCCATCATTTTCTGAGGTTTCCAGGTTTTCACCCAGCCTTCCCTAGGCAGAGCCTTGGTCCCCTGCAAAAAATGCTCGAGTCTCCCATTGACTTCAATGGGGTTCGTTACTCGAAACGAGCACCCGAGCATCGGGAAAAGTTCGACTTGAATAACGAGCACCCGAGCATTTTAGTGCTCGCTCATCTCTAATCCCAACTCAACAGGAAAAAGGCCAAGTTCACACTTCAGTTATTTGGTCAGTTATGTCCATAAGTTGATGTGAGCCAAAAGCAGTAGTACAGCCTTCTCAGAGATAAGGTATAATGGAAAGAGTTTCACCTGTTCTGCGTTTTTGACCCATAACTTAAGTGTGAACTTGGCCTAATAGTTTTCTGCTCTTAATAGCACTCCATGGAGGTGTCAGATTCCCTTTAATAATCACCTTCTGTTTCCGCTTACTGAGCCATTTGTTAATTCATTTACACATATTTTCCCTAGTACCAGATTTTTATGCAAAACAGCATTAAAAACCTTTGAACCGTCTAGGTACCATACATATAGTGTATAGACACAGGTTAAAGGGAACCTGTCACCTCCTAGACAGTAAATAAACTGTTAGCAGTACCTTAATTTAGGGACCAGTGTGGGGCAGATGCATATCTTCATATGGACAAGTGATTCCTGTAACTGTTAAAAATCCATCTTTTAATCCTGTAGCGCGCGCTTTCTTGCGTCAGCTTGAAGTCAAGGAGGCAGTGGCCTCCTTGCTTCAAGTCAAGCTAACCACTCCCCTCTTGTAATTGAATGACAGGTCTGCCGTTCGGCGGGGATCGCGCAAGTCTCGCGCATGCGCGGTGCGCGATTAGTTCCTGCGCGATCCCGGCTCTGGCTGTTCAGTTTGCCAGCGCTTTTCACAGTACAGCACATGCGCCGCAGCAGCAAGCAAGCGCGCTTGCCAGAACTTCTTGCTTCTGCTTCTTGCTTCATCTCTAATCCAGATCTTGCTCTATTCTCACTAGCAGGAAATTCACACACTGAGCCAGAACACAACAATGAGAAATAATATTATAACAATGTGTAGCCAGCACCGTTAAAGGGGTTGTCTCATGAAAAATATTCAACATTTTTTAAACCAGCACCTGAATCTGAATGCTTTTATAATTGCATGGAATAAAAAATTTAGCAAAGCCAATGAGAAAAATACTATCCTGTCAGGAAACAATTAAAATGCAACTTTATTGAGACTTGATAAAACAAAGGCATACACTAGCCTATCAAAGATGTAAGGTGGACACAGGCTGTAAAGTATGGACTTTGATACAGGTAGAACCCCCAGGTGAAAGTATAAGGGATAAAAGCAGTAGAGCAATAAAGATCCCTGGCCCAGTAAATATGCTGGCCAGAATGACACTGCATATTCACTGCATGTAGTACTAGCACATGAGCACAGTACCCCTATGTATTCCACACAGCTACCACGTAGGTACACACATAGATATACCTGCACTGATTCAAATAAATTTGCCACCATCCTTTTTTTTTGTAAATCTCTTTTTATTAGGTTTTTCATATTATAATAAAGGTTTTAACAAACATCTTACCCCCACATAGAGTACAAATCTGTAGTATTTATACAATGTAAGAAAGTACAATGAGGAGCTTTTCATATAGGATAGTCGGGGGGGGGGGTATGAAAGGGAGGATGTGAGGGGGTGGGGAGAGGTTGGAGGGGGAGAGAAAGCGGAGGGACATCGGGAGGGGTATAGACAGAAACAAGAACTTGCCCCGTAAAGGGCGAAACATGTACATATGTTCATTTATAACAAGTTAGTTGGATGATTCACAGAGAGAGATAAAAGCGTAGTTAAAGTGCTTAAGTTCCTATAGAGTGGCAAAATTTTTTCCATGGTGTTCAGAGCTGAACAATCTGAGAATGAGAATGCGTCCTAGAAGCCCAGCTAGCTAGTTCCTCCATTAAGTATATTTGGTCAACTTTATTGCACCACTGCCCTACGGTAGGGGGTTGAGTATTCAGCCAGTTCAGTGGGACTAGCAATCTAGCCACTTGTCTTAATAAGGTTGATAAGTCTGACATCGCTGGGCGCCAGTTCCCTGACGGCAACCAGACTGATTGGGGGGATAGTCTTATTGAGGTCTTGCAGATCATGTTGACTTTCTGTTCTATTATATCCCAGTATGGGAGTAGCAGTGGACAAAACCGCATGATATGTACTAGGGTGCCTTTGTCTGCTTGGCATCTCCAGCAGAGTTCTGTCTCCGACAATCCTATATGAAACAGCTTACTAGGACCATTAAACCAACAGGTCATGGTTTTATAGGAGTGTTCTTGGATTTTTATGCACTTGGAAAAAACATGTGACCTGTTATGTATTTGATCAATTTCTGCTAATGTGAATGTCTTATTCAAGTCTTTTTCCCATGATCTGATATAGGCAGGGTTGTAGTTTCTTGGTCTATCATTTAAATGTTTGTACAAAAGTGCGATAACATGTCTTGGGATGTCGGTGCCTAAGGTGAGTTTTTCAAACCATGTCGGACCTGACGTAGAGGTATATGTATTAAGCAGTGTTTTGCAGGAGTGATGGAATTCTTGTCTGGCCAGGAAGTTACAATCTGGGATAATTTGGGAGCAAAATGAAGGTATATCTTCTATGGTTTTAACGTCTGACATAAGTTTAGAAAGAGGAATATCTTTTAGAAGAGCCCAAAAAGGAGGAGTACATGAGGGAGAAGTCTGCAACATATATGGGATGTATGTTTCTGGCATAGTTTTGGGGGGTGTGGAGAAGAGGGGAATGGATGAATGTATGGAGCGAACATTTAAGTAAACCCTTTTAGTTAATCCTGTAGGAACCGATGAGGGTTCTGTAAGGCCCTATAATCCTGCACAGTGTCTGTCTGATAAAAGGGTCAGCTCAATATTAGAATTTAAAGTTCTATACTGAGGTACTCAGAGTTGGAGCCATCGTTTCAACTGGCTTTGTAGTAGAGACGTATATCAGGTAGCCCAAAACCACCCTGTGAGCGAGCTCTTATGAGAGTATCATACGCTATCCTGGGTTTTTTACCTTTCCATAAAAAGGTTATAAATATGGATCTAACTTGTGCAAAGAAAGACTGTGTGAGGTGAATGTGAATCATTTGTAACATATATAGTAGTTTAGGTACAATGTATGTTTGTAGAAGGTTTTTCCTACCTATCCAGGAGACCCAAGGTATAGCTAATGCATGTAGTTGCTGTGTTATCTTTTTTAGAAGGGGTACGTAGTTGGATTTATAGAGGTTCAAAGGATCTTTGGTAATTACTGTCCCTAGATATGTAATTAAATCTGAGCTCCATTTAAAGGGAAAAGAGGATCTCAGGATCTGGGTCATCTGGGAAAGGAGGGAAACACCCAGTGCCTCTGATTTGGAGTAGTTTACTTTAAAGTTAGATAGATGCCCAAACTCACTGAAAAGGCTTAAAATCATTTTGTACTGGATTTGTGATAAGAAGGAGAAAATCGTCCGCAAATGCAGCACATTTATGTTCCACTGAGCCCACTTTCAATCCTTGTATAATTGGATCTTTCCTAATCGCCTGTAGAAGAGTTTCCATCACTAAAATGAATAGTAAAAGGGAGAGAGGGCATCCTTGATGTGTCCCATTTGTAATGTGGAAAGACTTGGACATGGTTCCATTGACTCTTACTCTGGCACTAGGAGATTTATAAGAAATTTAGTTAGTTGGTGAACACAATTGTGCTAGGGTTGTATTTCATTATCAGGTGGTCTCCATCTCCTTATATCCATATCTCTTATATCTTATAATCTCTAATCTCCATTAGATGTCACATATGCTTAAAAAATAAAAATGACTCATAATCACTTGATATGTCTGTAGGAAAACAGGAACTTAGCAGAAGTTGAAATATGCATATGGAATTTCCCAGATAGATGAAGTAATGTGTACGTGTCCTCATTAGCATTGGACGGCTACCATCATCATTATTTTGATTTGATTTGATGTTACATGTAGAGATGAGCGAGCATACTCGTCCAAGCTTGGTGCTCGTTCGAGTATTAGGGTACTCGTAAGTGCTCGCTGCTCGGACGAGTATCTCGCCATGCTCAAGGAAATGGCAACTTCTGCATTGTGCTTTTTTGGCGCCTAAAAACACAGCCAATCACAAGCCAGGAGACTCTGCGTACCACCCAGCATCACGTGGGGCCCTTACATGTCGATAGCAGGGGTTGGCTGGCCTGATCAGGTGACCCTGGAATATACTACTGACTGGCCGCGGTGCTCGGCTCAGATGCCGTCTGGATGTCGTTAGGGATAGAGCTGCTGCCTTTCAGGGACAGTGTTAGGGCCTGCATTTAGTTGTCTGTTAGGCAGGGATCACCCACAAAGAACCCAACAGCCCTTCTAAGGGCTAGAAGACATTTTATTTATTTTTTTTTGTCACTTGGCTGGCTGGCACTAGTAGTGCAGCTATCGCCATATCTAACCCTGTTTTTTTTTTTATTGTTCTATCTCAGTGATACAAATCCATTGCACACAGCAGTGTGGAACCATTCTGTGTGTCACAGTTCAGCACACTCACTCCAATCCATATATACTGTCCAGGTGACACTTTCTGTACGTCACAGAATACAACCAAGTCATTTGCTACCAATATCATCGACAGCTTTATCCAGAAAACTCTCTGTGCGACATTTTTCTGGGTCGCAGACTAAATAGTCACCGTTAACAGGGTGTCAGTCAGTCCTACCATAGTTCCTGCACGTCACGTTCCCAAAAAAACAAAATATTAAAAAAAAAATTATTTTTTCAGTTGTTTTAGCTCAGTGATACAAATCCATTTTACTCAGCTGCGTGTAACCTTTGTGTGTCACAGTTCAGTACACTAGCTCCCATCCGTATATACTGTTCAGGTTACACTTTCTGTATGTCACAGAATACAACCAAGTCATTTGCTACCAATATCATCTACCGCTTGATCCAGAAAATTCTCTGTGTGACATTTGTCTGGGTCACAGACTAAATAGCCACCGTTAACAGGGTGTCAGTCAGTCCTACCATAGTTTCTGAACGTTACGTTCCCAAAAAACAAAATTGTAAAAAAAATATAAAAAAACAAATATAAAAAAAAAATATTTTTTCAGTTGTTTTAGCTAAGTGATACAAATCCATTTTACTCAGCTTTGTGTAACCTTTCTGTGTGTCACAGTTCAGCACATTCGCTCCCATCCGTATATACTGTCCAGGTGACACTTTCTGTACGTCACACAATACAACCAAGTCATTTGCTACCAATATCATCTACCGCTTGATCCAGAAAACTCTCTGTGCGATATTTGTCTGGGTTGCAGACTAAATAGCCACCGTTAACAGGGTGTCAGTCAGTCCTACCATAGTTCCTGCACGTTACGTTCCCAAAAAAACAAAATTGTAAAAAAAATATAAAAAAACAAATATAAAAAAATATATTTTTTCAGTTGTTTTAGCTCAGTGATACAAATCCATTTTACTCAGCTTTGTGTAACCTTTCTGTGTGTCACAGTTCAGCACATTCGCTCCGATCCGTATATACTGTCCAGGTGACACTTTCTGTACGTCACAGAATACAACCAAGTCATTTGCTACCAATATCATCTACCGCTTGATCCAGAAAACTCTCTGTGCGACATTTGTCTGGGTCGCAGACTAAATAGCCACCGTTAACAGGGTGTCAGTCAGTCCTACCATAGTTCCTGCACGTTACGTTCCCAAAAAAAACAAAATTGTAAAAAAAATATTAAAAAACAAATAAAAAAAAAAATTATTTTTTCAGTTGTTTTGGCTCAGTGATACAAATCCATTTTACTCAGCTTTGTGTAAACATTCTGTGTGTCACAGTTCAGCACATTCGCTCCCATCCGTATATACTGTCCAGGTGACACTTTCTGTAAGTCACACAATACAACCAAGTCATTTGCTACCAATATCATCTACCGCTTGATCCAGAAAACTCTCTGTGCGACATTTGTCTGGGTCGCAGACTAAATAGCCACCGTTAACAGGGTGTCAGTCAGTCCTACCATAGTTCCTGCACGTCACGTTCCCAAAAAAACAAATATTAAAAAAAAAAATATTTTTTCAGTTGTTTTAGCTCAGTGATACAAATCCATTTTACTCAGCTGCGTGTAACCTTTCTGTGTGTCACAGTTCAGTACACTAGCTCCCATCCGTATATACTGTCCAGGTGACACTTTCTGTAAGTCACAGAATACAACCAAGTCATTTGCTACTAATATCATCTACCGCTTGATCCAGAAAATTCTTTGTGCGACATTTGTCTGGGTCGCAGACTAAATAGCCACCGTTAACAGGGTGTCAGTGAGTTCTACCATAGTTCTTGCACGTCACGTTCCCAAAAAAACAAAATATAAAAAAAATATATATTTTTTAAGTTGTTTTAGCTCAGTGATACAAATCCATTTTACTCAGCTTTGTGTAACCTTTCTGTGTGTCACAGTTCAGCACATTCGCTCCCATCCGTATATACTGTTCAGGTTACACTTTCTGTATGTCACAGAATACAACCAAGTCATTTGCTACCAATATCATCTACCGCTTGATCCAGAAAATTCTCTGTGTGACATTTGTCTGGGTCACAGACTAAATAGCCACCGTTAACAGGGTGTCAGTCAGTCCTACCATAGTTCCTGAACGTTACGTTCCCAAAAAACAAAATTGTAAAAAAAATA
This sequence comes from Rhinella marina, assembly GCA_900303285.1. Taxonomy (NCBI): domain Eukaryota; kingdom Metazoa; phylum Chordata; class Amphibia; order Anura; family Bufonidae; genus Rhinella; species Rhinella marina. Next base: position 8,993 of record ONZH01028811.1, read on the forward strand.
TAAAAAAACAAATATAAAAAAAAATATTTTTTAAGTTGTTTTAGCTCAGTGATACAAATCCATTTTACTCAGCTTTGTGTAACCTTTCTGTGTGTCACAGTTCAGCACATTCGCTCCCATCCGTATATACTGTCCAGGTGACACTTTCTGTACGTCACACAATACAACCAAGTCATTTGCTACCAATATCATCTACCGCTTGATCCAGAAAACTCTCTGTGCGATATTTGTCTGGGTCGCAGACTAAATAGCCACCGTTAACAGGGTGTCAGTCAGTCCTACCATAGTTCCTGCACGTTACGTTCCCAAAAAAACAAAATTGTAAAAAAAATATAAAAAAAACAAATATAAAAAAATATATATTTTTTCAGTTGTTTTAGCTCAGTGATACAAATCCATTTTACTCAGCTTTGTGTAACCTTTCTGTGTTGTCACAGTTTCAGCACATTCGCTCCCATCCGTATATACTGTCCAGGTGACACTTTCTGTAAGTCACACAATACAACCAAGTCATTTGCTACCAATATCATCTACCGCTTGATCCAGAAAACTCTCTGTGCGACATTTGTCTGGGTCGCAGACTAAATAGCCACCGTTAACAGGGTGTCAGTCAGTCCTACCATAGTTCCTACACGTTACGTTCCCAAAAAAAACAAAATTGTAAAAAAAATATAAAAAAACAAATATAAAAAAAAAAAAAAATATTTTTTCATTTGTTTTAGCTCAGTGATACAAATCCATTTTACTCAGCTTTGTGTAAACATTCTGTGTGTCACAGTTCAGCACATTCGCTCCCATCCGTATATACTGTCCAGGTGACACTTTCTGTACGTCACAGAATACAACCAAGTCATTTGCTACCAATATCATCTACCGCTTGATCCAGAAAACTCTCTGTGCGACAGTTGTCTGGGTCGCAGACTAAATAGTCAACATTAAGAGGGTGTCAGTCAGTTCTACCATAGTTCCTGCACGTCACGTACCCAAAAAAAACAAAATATATTAAAAAAAAAAAAATTTTCAGTTGTTTTAGCTCAGTGATACAAATCCATTTTACTCAGCTGTGTGTAACCTTTCTGTGTGTCACAGTTCAGCACACTCGCTCCAATCCGTATAATCTGTCCAGGTGACACTTTCTGTACGTCACTTAATTCTACCGGACTTAATTTTTTTTAATCATACACCTATATACAAAAAATGTTGAACCCCAGGGCTAAGGGTCGAGGGCGAGGGCGTGGGCGTGGGCGTGGGCATTCAATTACTCCAGGGGGCAGAGGCCGTTGTCCTGGGCAGGGTGAGACAGTACCCGCTGATGAGGGAGCAGGGGAACGCCGCAGATCTACACTCCCTAGCTTCATGTCTCAACTTACAGGGACACCTGGTAGAGGACTGTTGAAACCACAACAGTACGAACAGCTGATCTCGTGGATTGCGGACAATGCTTCAAGTAATTTGTCCACCAGTCAGTCTTCCATGCAGTCCACCCACGTTACCCAAGGGAGCACTCCTATGGCTCCTCCACCTCAACCTCCTTCCCCCCAGTCTGGCCCCTCCCAGGAAAATTTAGAATGCGATCCGGCATACTCTCAGGAACTGATTTCTGGACCCTTCCCAGAGTCACAAACCACTTCTCAGGTTGCTGCTGACCTCGTTCCCGATGCCCAAGTTTTCCAACTGTCGCAGTCTGTGGGTGATGATGATGATGATGACAATGTTGACTTAGTGGAAGAAGTTTGTAAAGAGGTGTCGGACGATGAGGAGACACGGTTGTCAGACAGTGGTGAAGTTGTTGTTAGGGGAGGAATTCCGAGGAGGGAGCAGACTGAGGAATCGGAGGATAACGAGGTGACTGACCCAAGCTGGGTTGATATGCCGAGTGAAGACAGTGCTTCTGAGGCGGAGGCGAGTGCTGCACCAGAACAGGTTGTAAGAGGCAGTGGTGTGGCCAGAGGGAGAAGCAGGGCCAGGCCTGGTGCATCATCAGCAACTGTTTCACGTAGTGAAGCTCCCGTGGCGAGGCCTAGATGTTCGCAAGTCTGGAGGTTCTTTAAAGAAAGTGACGATGACCGACGGACTGTGGTGTGCAACCTGTGCCACACCAGGATCAGCAGGGGTGCCACCACTACTAGCCCTAACCACCACCAGCATGCGCAGGCATATGAGTGGCTAAACACCCCACTCAATGGAACCAAGGCCGTTCACCACCTCCTGCGGGTCACACCACTGCTCCTTCCCCTGTGTCACTCGCTGCCTCTGCTAGTCAACCCCCCGCGTCACTCGATGCCTCTGCTAGTCAACCCCCTGCCCAGGACCCCGGCACGAGCGCCTCCCACCGGAAAACCACACCTTCGCCTCCACGATCCTCCACAGCGTCCACCAATGTTTCCAAGCGCAGCATTCAGCTGTCTTTACAGCAGACGCTGGAGCGCAAGAGGAAATACAGTTCCACCCACCCACATGCCCAAGCCCTCAACGTCCACATCTCCAAATTGCTTAGCCTGGAGATGCTGCCCTATAGGCTGGTAGAGACCGAGGCCTTTCGAAATCTCATGGCGGTGGCTGCCCCTCGGTATTCCGTCCCCAGCCGCCACTATTTTTCCCAATGTGCCGTCCCAGCCCTACACCAGCACTTGTCACAAAACATCATCCGTGCCCTGACCAACGCTGTTTCTGAGAAGGTCCACCTAACCACGGACACGTCGACAAGTGCTGCCGGGCAGGGACACTATATCTCAATGACGGCACATTAGGTTAACTTGGTGGAGGCTGGGACCGAGAATGACCCTGGGGCCACTCATGTACTGCCCACACCGAGGATTGCGGGGCCTACCTCGGTCACGGTCTCTCAGACGTACTATGCCTCCTCCTCCTCCTCCGACCCCTCCTCCTCCACCGAATTACCATCCGTGGGCACGGCGCCTTCAGTCGGTAGCTTTAGGCACAGCAGCAGTGCCGTGGGTAAGCGCCAGCAGGCGGTGCTCAAACTGCTGAGCTTAGGTGACAAAAGGCACACCGCCCAAGAGCTGTTACAGGGCATCACGGCGCAGACCGTTGTGTGGCTGGCACCGCTGAACCTCAAGCCAGGCATGGTTGTGTGTGACAACGGGCATAACCTGGTGGCGGCTCTGCAACTCAGCAGACTGACACATGTGCCATGCCTGGCCCACGTGTTCAATCTATAGTTTCAGCGGTTCCTCAAGACATACCCCAATCTGTCTGATTTGCTCACCAAGGTGCGCCGCATCTGTGCGCATTTCCGCAAGTCGAGCACAGCTGCTGCCACTCTCAGGGCAGCGCAACGCCGCCTAAAACTGCCCGCTCACCGACTGTTGTGCGACATTCCCACGAGATGGAATTCGACATTAAACATGTTATCCAGAGTTTACCAGCAGCGCAGAGCGATTGTAGACTGCCAGATGTCATCTTCCACCAGAACTGGTAGTCATGTCTCTCAGATTCCTCAAGTCTACAATGAGGAGTGGACGTGGATGTCTGATATCTGCCAGGTGTTGAGCAACTTTGAGGAGTCAACACAGATGGTTAGCGGCGATTCCGCCATTATCAGCCTCTCCATCCCGCTGCTTTGCCTGTTGAAAAAATCACTGCTCAGCATCAAGTCGGATGCTTTGCGCTTGTCACAAGAGACGGTGGAGGAAGATACGTCGCTTGATAGCCAGAGCACCCTCCGGTCTGTTTCTCAGCGCCTATCGGAGGAGGGGGATGAGGATGAGGAGGAAGAGGAGGAGAATGTCGGCGAGACAGTAGAGGGTATCAGTGCTCAGTCCTTAACTCTTGAGCGTGTATGGGCTGAAGAGGAGGAACTTGGAGGAGGAGGAGGAGGAGGAGGAAAATGGAGAGTCAGGTCAGTGAGGAGAGGGAATTCTTGCGTGTTGGGACTCTGGCGCACATGGCAGACTTCATGTTAGGCTGCCTATCCCGTGACCCTCGCGTTAGAAGAATTTTTTCAAACACCGATTACTGGGTGTTCACTCTCCTGGACCCACGGTACAAGCAGAACCTTTCCACTCTCATCCCTGCAGAGCAAAGGAGTATGAGAGTGAATAGGTATCAACAGGCCCTGGTGCACAAGCTGAAACAATTCTTCCCATCTGACGCCGCTAGCGGCAGAGGGCATGGTTCTGTGGGCCAAGTAGCGGGGGAGAGGAGGCGAGCAGGCAGCTTGTCCAGCACTGGCAGGGGAACGCTCTCCAAGGCCTTTGTCACTTTTGTGTCACCGCAGCAAGACACTGTCACCTGTCCCCAGTCTAGGCAGAGTAGGGGGGAGCTGTACAGAAAGATGGTGAGGGAGTACCTAGCGATCACTCTGCTCCATACAACTACTGGGTTTCAAAGCTGGACACGTGGCCTGAACTGGCGCTGTACGCCTTGGAGGTGCTGGCCTGCCCTGCCGCTAGCGTGCTGTCAGAGCGGGTATTCAGTGCAGCTGGTGGCGTCATCACCGATAAGCGTACACGCCTGTCAACTGACAGCGCTGACAGGCTGACGCTTATTAAAATGAACAAAGCCTGGATTTCACCGGAATTCAAATCTCCTCCGGGGGAAAGCAGCTAAAGATTTAAATAACTTATGTATCCGATTCCTCTTCCCTACTCCTCTTCTCTACTCCTCCTCCTCCTCCATATCGTCTTTGCCTAACGCTGACCCAAAAAACGCCATTTTTTAGAGGTCCAACTGGCACTCTTTTAGCACAATTTTTCAGGAGGGCCCCCTACAGGCCCTCTCTTCAAACAATTTTTCAGGAGGGCCCCCTACAGGCCCTCTTCAAACAATTTTTCCAGAGGTCCACCTACAGGCCCTCTCTTCAAACAATTTTTCCAGGAGGTCCACCTACAGGCCCTCTCTCAAACAATTTTTTCAGGAGGGCCCCTACAGGCCCCTCTATTCCAAACAATTTTTCCAGAGGTCCACCTACAGGCCCTCTATTCAAAACAATTTTTCCAGGAGGTCCACCTACAGGCCCTCTTCAAACAATTTTTCAGGAGGGCCCCCCTACAGGCCCTCTATTCAAACAATTTTTCCAGAGGTCCACCTACAGGCCCTCTGTCCAAACAATTTTTCCAGGAGGTCCACCTACAGGCCCTCTCTTCAAACAATTTTTTCAGGAGGCCCCTACAGGCCCTCTATTCCAAACAATTTTTCCGGAGGTCCACCTACAGGCCCTCTCTCCAATTCCAGTTTCCAAGTTTTATTTGCGCATAACTGCATACATTTTTATTTTTGGGATAGGTGTGAAAAATAATATTACTTGCGAATCTGTATTGCCCAACATTGGATACGGTAGCAAGTAGAAGACCAAACACATGCTGCTCACAGGGTTCCGCAAATTCCTGGTCCACCCGCAAATTCCTTGTCCACAATGTCAAGGAGGTCGAGGTTCTGTGGATGAGCAACAAGTCCTTCTGTACTGAAATCGCCGACAAAGTCTCCATCTAAGAACACACAGACCATTGTGGAGAGAGCGGCATAGCTCGCCATCAAAGTTAGGAACCCCTAAGCCTGACTGCGCAGAGAAGATAAAAAATAAATATCTCTGTGGTTATTTTTGCTAAATAAAAGTGAAATAAACCCCCCAAAAAATTCATCTGTTCCTGTGCCTGATCCACCCAAGTTGACCTCTGTCCCATCATGAGAAAGTCCCCCCCAAGGAAGTCCCCACTGTAACTTGCTTCCCATACAACTACCTCACCCCGACACCTGTGTCTCGCCATTGTCCACCACCTCCTCAGACAACACTGGTAAATCACCAACTGTCAGCACACGGAACAGCAAAAGGTCTTGGCGAATTGGGGCAGAGAATGTTCTGGGCTAGCACATCAAGAGAAGGGGTGACAATGGGGTTCCAGGGAGTACGTGACCACATGCAATCTCCATCTAAAAAGTCATGCCACACTTGATCAATCTCATAATTTAACGACTGTACCGGTTGATGCTAAATTTTTATGTTGGGGTCCTGTGTCGTCATTCTAACTCCATCCGGCTGTTGTCACCACCACACACGCTATTCCAGGGGGCACTCTGCTCTGGCTCCTTCCAGCGAAACCTCCTTCCCCCCAGCCTGCCCCCCCCCCCCCCACCTACAGGCCTCTCTCCAAAAAATGTACGTCTTTGTCCTATCTTTCTCTCTCTCCAAACCATTTTTCCGGATAGCTGCCATATACGGTTTTTAAACTGAAGTAGTATACATACCACAGTTGATCACTCTCATAATTTACGACTGTACGGTTGATGCTAAATTTTTAAGTTGGGGTCCTGCGTCGTCATTCTAAATCCATCCGGCTGTTGTCACTACCACACCAACGCTAGCCCAGGGGGCACTCCTCTGGTCTTCCAGCGAAACCTCCTTCCCCCCCACCCTACAGGCCCTCTCTCCATACTATTTACCCGGATAGGGACGTATTAGATATTGTACTGATGTTTTTTTTGTTCTTCTTTTAATTGCCTCCTGACCTGTGATAGGCAGAGCATGGACACGTCCCCTTAGCTGCAGTGGGAAAGACACTCCCCTGGCCAGAGCAAGCTCTTTTTCCGTTTTTCCGTGTTCGAAATATCCATTAAATATAGGGTCCCCAAGATAGGGGACGTATACGGTATTAAACTGAGAAGAATCGATACCATACGGTTTAATGCAACAGTTTTTCCAAAATCCATTCCGGCTGTTGTCACCACCACACACGCTAGCCCAGGGGGCACTCCTCTGGCTCTTCCAGCGAAACCTCCTTGCCCCAGCCTGCCCCCCCACCTACAGGCCCACTCTACAAACAATTTACCCGGATAGGGGACGTATTAGAAGTTGTACTGATGTTTTTTTTTTGTTCTTCTTTTAATTGCCTCCTGACCTGTGATAGGCAGAGCATGGACACGTCCCCTTAGCTGCAGTGGGAAAGACACTCCCCTGGCCAGAGCAAGCTCTTTTTCCGTTTTCCGTGGTTCGAAAAATCCATGAAATATAAGGTCCCAAGATAGGGGAACGTATAGGTATTAAACTAAGAAGAAATCGATACCATAACGGTTTGATGCACAGTTTTTTACAAATCCATTCTGGCTGTTGTCACCACCACACATGCTAGCCCAGGGGGCACTCCTCTGGCTCTTCCGCGAAACCTCCTTCCCCCCCACCTACAGGCCCTCTCTCCAAACAATTTACCCGGGTAGGGGGACGTATTAGATATTGTACTGATTTTGAATTGCCTCCTGCGATAGACAGTAATCGAACCCAGATCAACTGCTTGGGAAGTAGCTATGCTCACCACTATACCACCATCAGGCACAGCAACTGATAAGAACAGATACTAAACTTGGATTTCAGCTGCAGTGCCAGCATGAGCAGTGGGGTCACCTACAGGCGGTGATGGACCTTCGTTGCACCTAGTTGGGTGCTTCCCTAACATGTGATGGGTATTTGCCTCGCCTTTCTTGTTCTGGATGAGCACAATTGCCATGAGGGTAACCACCAGGCTGTTGCCTGACAATTTGGGGTAATGGTGGGATTAGGCAGCCTCAGAGGCATCCATGCATGCTGCCCTGCTGTTTCCTGTCCATTTCCGTAGGTGTTTCCATAATTTTCTGAGGTTTCCAGGTTTTCACCCAGCCTTCCCTAGGCAGAGCCTTGGTCCCCCGCAAAATGCTCGAGTCTCCCATTGACTTCAATGGGGTTCGTTATTCGAAACGAGCACCCGAGCATCGGGAAAAGTTCGACTCGAATAACGAGCACCCGAGCATTTTAGTGCTCGCTCATCTCTAGTTACATGTATACTTTTATGATTTGATAGTAATTAAAATTGATAAAAGGGGTGGTGTTCCAACATTTTTCTATATAGCTCCCTGGTGTACCAGGAGATAGCATGATAGCATAAACAACTGGACGTGATTCTTGTTGGCCCTCCCCTCTACCATGAAGGGGAATTAACATAATTTGAACACCCCAGACAACTGAGTATTAAGTCTAATTTGGGACTTATCCTAAATTGCATTGACATGTGGTGCCCAAACCCGGGAAGAATCCACCAGATATCCAAGGGGACGATCGTGGAAGAGGTTTGGTCATTATGGCAACTGGTAACTGCACCTTCAAATACACAGGTAAGATATTTTTCTTACTTTGTGCCTTCCCACTTGTTATGACCACTGTTCAAGCATTGTCCTTTTCGGAATCTTTGGGATTTTAAAAGAACACCTCCTTGTCTGGGGTAGAGTGAATGGAATGTGTCTGAAACCTAGGTGTATGAGAGTGATAGAGATTGCCTGTGTTTTATAATATGCCGTGATAGAAATTAAGGAACTGGAAAAAAGAGGAAGTTACAGAAAATCAAGAAAGAGATTTCAATTCTTGCATTTTGTTAGTATTTAAAGTGCCCATCTCTGTGATATCTGTAGATACCCAACACCAACCCAATCTCTGCAAGAACTGTTTGATGTGAGCGAGTTGGAAGCCCAGTCCAGGACTGGGAGGATCGGTCTGCAAGAACTGTTTGATGTGAGCAGACGATGAGCCTGTGAACTGTGTGTGAGCAGGTGTGAGGCGAATCAGGGTATTCGTGCGTGGTGGGAGAAGGGACAGATCCACTCTTCTCCAATGGGATCAGGCAGTCAAAAGCTCTGAAAAAGGGGCGCCCCTCCGGGAGGGGGTGACTGCAGTGGATATCATAGAGAGGCAGAAGAGGAGGAGGGGCAGTGAGAGATATAAGCAGATATTCAAAAGGCAGGCATGTCAAAAGATGATTAATCTGGAAATCTAGATGGTTTAAATCTGGAAAGTTCCACAGTGAGAGAAGCAGCGCATTCATTGAAGGTTAGGCAGGTGAAGAAGGTAAGAGCAGGTGGAGAAGGTGAACGAGGCTGGGAGCAGTGGTTTTCAAAGGTGGCATAAAGAGATGATGGAGAAAAAAATTGGGAAGGGAACACATATATGTATGTATATATGTTTTTACTTTTAAAAAAGCAAAGGAAAGAGTTAAAAATGAGTGGAGTGGTAAAAAGGGGAAGTACTGGCTGCTGCTTTGAGAGGGACTTAAATGGCATTTTCTTTGTCTTCCGTCTCTTGTCGGGTCCCCGATAGTCATAAATGTATCATTTCTACAGAAGAGGAGGATGGACCGAGAAGAATCATTATTTGATAACATAGAATTGCAATAGTTCCCATTTCAGATATTGTTTGGCAGATGTGGTGTATTTGAAAGATGTGTCA
>ONZH01028813.1:0-37165 GCA_900303285.1 Rhinella marina
AAAGAAAGAGCGAGGCAGGAAAAAAGTATTTAGTCAGCCACCAATTGTGCAAGTTCTCTCACTTAAAAAGATGAAAGAGGCCTGTAATTGACATCATAGGTAGACCTCAACTACGAGAGACAAAATGAGAAAACAAATCCAGAAAATCACATTGTCAGATTTTTAAAGAATTTATTTGCAAATTATGGTGGAAAATAAGTATTTGGTCAATAACAAAAGTTCATCTCAATACTTTGTTATATATCCTTTGTTGGCAATGACAGAGGTCAAACGTTTTCTGTAAGTCTTCACAAGGTTGGCACATACTGTTGCTGGTATGTTGGCCCATTCCTCCATGCAGATCTCCTCTAGAGCAGTGACGTTTTGGGGCTGTCACTGGGCAACACGGACTTTCAAATCCCTCCAAAGGTTTTCTATGGGGTTGAGATCTGGAGACTGGCTAGGCCACTCTAGGACCTTGAAATGCTTCTTACGAAGCCACTCCTTCATTGCCCTGGCTGTGTGCTTGGAATCATTGTCATGTTGAAAGACCCAGCCCACGTTTCATCTTCAATGCCCTTGCTGATGGAAGAGGATTGCACTCAAAATCTCACGATACATGGCCCCATTCATTCTTTCATGTACACGGATCAGTCGTCCTGGTCCCTTTGTAGAGAAACAGCCCCAAAACACGATGTTGCCTCCCCCATTCTTCACAATAGGTATGGTGTTCTTTGGATGCAACTCAGCATTCACTCTCCTCCAAACACGACGAGTTGTGTTTCTACCAAACAGTTTTACTTTGGTTTCATCCATATGACATTCTCCCATTACTTTTCTGGAACAGCCAAATGCTCTCTAGCAAACTTCAGACGGGCCAGGATATGTACTGGCTTAAGCGGGGACACATCTGGCACTGCAGGCTCTGAGTCCCTGGCGGCGTAGTGTGTTACTGACGGTAACCTTTGTTACGTTGGTCCCAGCTTTCTGCAGGTCATTCACTAGGTCCTCCCGTGGTTGGTTTGCTCAGTTGTGATCATTTTGACCCCACGGGATGAGATCTTGCGTGGAGCCCCTGATCGAGGGAGATTATCAGTGGTCTTGTATGTCTTCCATTTTCTAATTATTGCTCCCACAGTTGATTTCTTCACACCAAGCTGCTTGCCAATTGCAGATTCAGTCTTCCCAGCCTGGTGCAGGTCTACAATGTTGGTTCTGGTGTCCTTCGACAGCTCTTTGGTCTTCACCATAGTGGAGTTTGGAGTGTGACTGTTTGAGGTTGTGGATAGCTGTCTTTTATACTGATAACAAGTTCAAACAGGTGCCATTACTACGGGTAATGAGTGGAGGACAGAGGAGCCTCTTAAAGAAGAAGTTACAGATCTATGAGAGCCAGAAATCTTGCTTGTTTGTAGGTGACCAAATACTTATTTTCCACCATAATTTGCAAATAAATTCTTTAAAAATCAGACAATGTGATTTTCTGGATTTGTTTTCTCATTTTGTCTCTCATAGTTGAGGTCTACCTATGATGTCTATTACAGGCCTCTCTCATCTTTTTAAGTGGGAGAACTTGCACAATTGGTGGCTGACTAAATACTTTTTTTCCCCACTGTATACAGGAGTTTGGGAACTACAATCATGTTTAACAGGTTGATGATCCCCATCAAAAAAATATATGGTATCTTCTAAGATTTCATTGTGTCTTCAATTGTTCTAAGTAAAAGAGTGTAGTTTAATGATACCCAGTTGCAAGGAGAGGGGGGTAGTTGTATCCCCAGATATGGTATGGAAGAAGTGGACCATGTGAATGAGGAGAGTGCTTTTGCTCTGTTTACATTCATGGATAAACAGGAGATATTTAGAGCCTGTGACTTGGAGGGATTAATCTTAAAATTAGAGAGCTTCTGAAATGTTTTGAATATGTCAGACAAAAAAGGAAAGGAAACGTGCGGATTGGACTTTAGGATAAAAAGGTCATCTGCAAAAGCTGCCGTAAGGTGAGTTGTCCCATGAATGTCAATTAGATATAGTAAAGTACGGGTAGTGGCTCACCAGTCTGTTGATAATGAATTGGATGTGCTTCTAATCACCTGGCTTTACCCTTAGCCTGGAACAATACAGTACATAAAACAAGTAGATTGGTGATGAGCACTATCTCTACATTTGGTTTTTATCTATAGTATTTGTTGTATTCCAAATATGGAAGAGAATGTGTATATTCACAATATGGAAGGAGATGTACAGTATATATTTGTATTCTAGTAGAGAAGCATATATAGGTTAAATTTATGATATTTGATATACATAACTCATTACAAGAATACAGAACTTATGTTTTCCAAATAATGTATATTTATTATAGAATTTTAGTATAAATGGTTGTTTTTGGATGAAAAAGATATATAAAAATGAGAAAAAAAATTAAAAAATGAAAAAATGTCTAAAAAAAAACCCAAGAAACAAATATGTAAAAAATATGTAGAAAAAATGTAAAAAATATTAAAATATCAAAGTATCAGCGCTGAAAATATACAAACTCTATTCATTAATTATTGGTATGCATGAAAGAAATCCATAAACCCTTGTTCATTAATTATTGGTATGCATAAAAGATCATGGTATATAATGTGGAAAATATAAAGTCATAGCATGAATGCAATATGTCTGCTATAAAGTCCAAAAAGATAGTGGCGTTATTTCTGATCAATATGAGCACAGGGTGTAGCCGGCATAAATAAAGAACAGTCCTCTTTATGGATGCTGTCTTATTTCTTATAGTAGATGGAGGGATACTATGTTTGTATATTTCAGTATATTTCAGTACATTACCCCTCCATTCGTTGGTGGATCCGGTGGGGAGCGATGTCAGTTCACCAGCTCAGGCAATGTGTAGCTCACGGCACGAGGACGCTGGCCGTTATCCTGAGCGCGCTTCTTCTCCTCCGCTGTGGAAGTAGAGTATAGCGATACTGTCCGTGGCGTCCCACGTGATCGCTCTCTCTGTTATACGCTCCTTAGGTTTCGTGAGTTCCTTGGAAGGTTTTGTATCTTTTATGATACGTTGTTGTTTCTTTCTTTGGTTTTGCAATGGACTAAGATTAATATACAGTCTCTTATGTCCAATGGGAGATAATAGTTGCGATTGCCAGTTTTATTCAGTGGTATATGGACTCTTTTTACTTATCTGGCATATTTATAGCGTCCTTGATTGGGTCCCTCCTGTTTTTTCTGGGGGGTTTCTTGCAATCTCTGGATTTGTGATTTGATTTCCCTGTGGATTGGGTTTTTTAACTTTTTATGAGTATAAAATTGTAATTGAAAGTTAGTGGTGGTGGTTAGATGGTGGGGGGAGGGTGACTTTCTCCCTGTAGCTCATTGCTCAGACTGCACAGTGCTGCTGCTGAGAGTGCTGCTGCTGTGTCCATCCAGGCCCTGCGCATGACAGAGGACAGGGAGTCTGAAAGCCAGACCGTCCAGCCTAAAACAAGACCTCTGGCCACCCTAGGGGCAGGCTGATGTTAGGGTGGCCAGATGTCCGGCTTTAGGCTGGACAGTCCAGTTTTCTGGCTACCTGTTCTCCGTCCGACGCAGTGCCTGGACAGACACAGGGATGTCCACCCTTTCAGTAACTCACACTCAGACAGCTTCTCCTCCATGTCTTCACTGGGCCAGGGGGGGCATGGCCTCATGTTTAGTGATATGTCTTCATGGGAACTGGGGGCGCTGTTTCACGTTTGGGGGAATGGCCGGTGAGGTCTGGCTTTCTGGGGTGAAGACAGTGGCCACTCTAGCTGCTGTGGAGGTCACAGTTAAAGGGGCAGGCTTCTGTAGAGGTGACTGTTAAAGGGGTGGGCAGCTGTAGAGGTCACTGTTAAAGGGGCAGGCTGCTGTAGAGGTCACTGTTGAAGGGGCAGGCTGTTGTAGAGATCACTGTTAAAGGGGCGGGCTGCTGTAGAGGTCACTGTTTAAGGGGCGGGCAGCTGTAGAGGTCACTGTTAAAGGGGCGGGCAGCTGTAGAGGTCACTGTTAAAGGGGCGGGCTGCTGTAGAGGTCACTGTTAAAGGGGCGGGCCGCTGTAGAGGTCACTGTTAAAGGGGCGGGCCGCTGTAGAGGTCTCTGTTAAAGGGGCGGGTCGCTGTAGAGGTCACTGTTAAAGGGGCTGGCCGCAGTAGAGGTCACTGTTAAAGGGGCGGGCCGCTGTAGAGGTCACTGTTAAAGGGGCAGGCACTGTAGAGGGCACTCTTGATATCTTTTAATGACACACACACACAAACAGTAAAAGAAATAAATTAAATATACCCGGGCAAAGCCAGGGCCTTCAGCTAGTATATCATAAATTTAACCTATATATGCTTCTCTACTAGAATTCAGATATATACATCTCCTTCCATATTGTGAATATACACATTCTCTTCCATATTTGGAATACAACAAATACTATATATAAAAATCACCAATCTACATGAATGTCAATGCCTTTAATGTCTGGGTGTCGTCTTATGTGTTGAATTAGGGTCTCCATGGTGAGAACAAAGAGTAGAGGGGACAAGGGACAGCCCTTGAAAAGAAGAGGAAAGAGTGCCGTTGACTCTAATGGAGGCAGACGGATCTTTATACAGAGCCAGAATAGCTCTAATGAAATTTTCAGGGAGCCAAAACCTAAAAAGCGTCTTCTCCATATACATCCAATCTATCCTGTCAAAAGCTTTCTCTGCGTCCGTGGAAAGTAGGGCCAAGGGAACTTTCTTAATTTTAGCATATTGAATGAGGTGAAGGACCCGCAAGGTATTATCTTTTTCCTCTCTGCCTTTAATAACGCCTACTTGTTCTAAATTAATCAAGGAAGGAAGGAGAGGTTGTAAATGTTTTGCGAGGAGTTTGGCATAAAGTTTAACATCAGCGTTTAGTAATGAGTTGGGGCGGTAACTATGGCATAGCTTGGGATCCTTACCCTCTTTAGAAAGCACTGTAATATGTGCCATGAGTATCTGGGGTGGGAAAGCCTTGCCATCTGCTGCAGCTGAAAAAGCCAGAAGTAGTGGGGGAGTAGACTATCCGAGAAAGCCTTATAGTAGCTCACTGGTAGGCCGTCCGGGCCTGGACTCTTCCCAGATGGGGTATCTTTTAATGCTCTCTGTAATTCCTGGAGGGTGAAGGGTGAGTTTAATGAAGTTATTTGATTGGGCGAGGGGTTAGGCAATTTTAAGGAATTCAAGAACTGTTCAATAGGTTCCTTTCTATCCATACCATCCCCCTCATCACCCGGTCACAGATTATAAAGGGAAGCATAAAAATTTTCGAATTGGGTGGCTATATCTTTAGTAGAAGAGTGAACGCGCCTGAAGAGTCCCTAATTTCCCCAACGTATAACTGTTCCTGTCTCTTTTTTGCCATGAGGACCATCAATCGGGAGCCCCGATTGCCATGCATGTAGATTTTATGTTTTGCATACATATAAACCCTAGTAGCCCGTAGATTAAGTAGGTGATTTAGCTTTTCGCGAAGGGTGGTAAGTTCAGCTAGTGATTGAATGGCTAAAGTTTGTTCATGTGAGTTTACAAGTTTAGTAATGTTGTCTATCAAGTCATTCAGTTCCTGCCTCTTTTGTTTCTTCTTGTATGATCCGAGAGAAATAAGCTGGCCCCTAATAACCGATTTATGGGCTTCCCAGACTACCGTAAGGGACATTAATGGGGAGGTATTTTCCTGAAAGTGATGTGTGATCACTCCTTCAATTTTCTGTTTGTAATTACTATATCGGAGGATATTATCATTAAAGCGCCATAAAAAATCTCTTTTCGGGAGTGACTCAATCACTACCGCCATAGAAACTGGAGCGTGATCATAAATGCCAATATTGCCAATATTAGTCCCCTTGAGCAGGGAGAGATGATATATAGAGAGAAATAGGTAGTCTATCCTTTGGTATGATTTGTGGGCTTCTGAATAAAAGGTGTAGTCTTTATCTTTAGGGTGTAATTGCCTCCAGATATCTCTAATTGAAATATTGAAAAGGGACCTCTTTAAGGCTCTCAATTTCTTTTGGGAAATGTGGGTTTTGCCAGAGGATGAGTCCATTGTAGGTTCTAATGTTACATTAAAGTCTCCCCCTAAAATACGTAACCCTTCTTTAAATCTGGAAAGTTTTTCCAGAGTCTCTATCAACCAGGAGATTTGGTTGGTGTTAGGAGCGTTTAAACCTGCAATAGTGAGTTTGGTGTTAGCTATAGTACCCTTTAGAAAGAGAAACCGTCCCTCAGGGTCTATCAAGCTAGAGGAGAGTGTGAAGGGGAGGGATTTTCTAAAAGCAATGGTTACACCTCTGGACTTGGTGGGACCATAACAGGAGTGGAACCATTGAGAGAAAAAAGAGAGAGGAAGATTGGGTACTTTACCCTTCTTGAAATGAGTCTCCTGAAGTATAATGATGTCGCAATGCATGGACCTTAATTGTTGCAAAATTTGGGACTTTTTCTGAGGGGTGTTCATCCCCCGCGCGTTCCAGGTGATCACATTAATGCTATTCAAACATTTAACAGTTATTACCAAAAACAATGACAGTAACAAACTAAATTAATATGAAGTATAGGACTGGATTATAAAACCGTCCTATTGAACTTGAGAAGGTAGTGGCGCTGTAAGTGAAAGGGGTAATGACAGACCCTACATTGAAATCAAATATTAATGTCGCCTAGCTCTTAAGGAGCATAAAAGGCAATTTATGACATATGAATTAATTAGAAAACCGAGCTATACCAAAATAGCATTATCACTAAAGTATCAGAACCTATGTCAAAAAACAGGAAGAGTTGAACATAAGATGAGTAAAACAACTATTTCAGAGGAGGGTGGTATCCAGATCCCTGAGAGTTCAGTCAGAGGAGGTTGTGGTGTGCTTCCTGGAGTTGCGATTTCTTGATATCCTCCATTAAGTGGATGGAGGAAACTTTGGTAATACAGCCACGTCAGTAATTTGTAGCCATGAAGGGATCTCGTTGGGATCCAGGTCAATAGCTTCACAGATGGGCAAAATATCTTCAGGACGCCTGATATATCGGGGATTTCCCTGGATTGTGCAGGCCAAGCCAAAGGGGAACAACCATCTGTAAGGGTGAAAGTCACTGGTGATAGATCTTGAAAGAATGCAATTGGAAAACCCTCAAAGGATAGATCTTTTATTCCTCTGGCAGCTTTTAAGATAGCTTCTCTATGTTGGAAATTAAGCACTTTGCAGATAATGTCTCTGGGCGGCTCTCCATCTTTAGGCCTGGATCTAAGCGCTCTGTGTGCTCTTTCCAAAATTAGATCTCCGGCAAGATCGGGGGGAAGAAGGGGCCTTAGTATAGAATACTTCAGTGACATTACCTGTAGCAATGTTTTCAGGAACGCCTTTTATACGCAAATTATTTCTTCTGCCTCTGTTGTCTTGATTTTCTACATAGGAGGGCAAGTTATTTAGATGGACCTGGCAAGTGTGTAAAGCTGACGAAGTTGCCTCCCCATGATTTAAAAGAGCCATTTGATTCTTCTCTAGTTGTTCAACTCAACCTCCAATTTCTCTAATATCCATCTTAATATTAGAAAGCTCATCTAGGACAGGTTGTAAAGCTGTTTCAATAATCTTTTGTAGTACCTTAGGAGAGGTATGATGTTGTGAATCTGTAGCAGGAGACACTTCTTTGTCTTGACTTTCTATATCAGAAGTTTCCGGGTCTACTGCTTGGGAAGATGATATATGATGCTTTGGGACAACTGAGTTGTGGGGAGAGTTTTTGTTAAGGAACTTCTGCATGTCCTGTTGACTTTTAAAGGACTTCAAAGTGGTCGTCGTGTCTGGTTTGCCTACTTTAACTATGGTGAGACTTCTAGCACTGTGGTGTAAGATGCAGCAGGTGAAGCAATAAAGGAAGCTGAGGGTCTACGCCAGTATCCCCCTGTGACCAACTAGCCACTCATTGAGAGAGTTCTGTCCCCCCTTCTGAGGGGGAGAAAAAATTGGGCCAAAGACCCCAAAATATTACAGATGAAGAGGGCAATAAGCCCAATGAGATATATGTTAGACTGTGGATGGGCAGTCCAATAAAAATTAGGACCAGGTCCTTTTGCTATGGGTGGGTAAGGCGAGAGTGCCGCTGATGCTCAGAGCGGGCTGGTTTTGCGCCCTCAGATGCAGTTGTGTGCGATGGCGGCCTCCGGATGCCCCAGGAGCATGTGGCAGAGGGACGGTAGTGTGGAGGACCAGCTCCCCACACTTTACACCGCACGTCTATCCCCCAGGGACGATTACTTACCGCAACCAGGAGGAGCGTCCAGAGGATATGTTGTTCCCTCAGGACCAGCTGTCCATCCGAGGAGCGGCAAGGCGAATCGGAGCGGCGGCCGCGTCACAGGCCTCCCAGGGTCCGCGGTTACACTCCCTATGATAGCCGGGAAGTTGTGGTTACCCCGATGGCAGGTATCCTGCAGTGTGTCCACAGAGGTGATGAATGGACTGTAGGGTGGGCGACTTGCAAGTCAGGGCCAGGAGTAGTCTGGTCCCCGAGGCCGCGGCTTTCTTGATCCCCCAGGCCTCAGGCGTGAAACCAGATCCGCTCCACCAAATCTTACGGGACACGGCTCTATCCCCTGTCTAGGGTGACAGCAAATTGTTTAGTGCAATGTGGGGTCCTGTAATGACTCAGAATAGGGTGGATGGCTCCAGATTCCCTGATTTCCAGCGAAGCACACGAGATGGCCGTCTTTTCTCCTCAGCCACAGGCCACGCCCCTTTTACAACTTTTTGAAGCCAGAATTCTGCAGTTCAGGACTTGATATATTAGTGTTGGTGTTGCAGGATTTGTTGTTTTCAAACTTGGAAATACGGTTTGACCCTGTCTCTCACAGACCCCTAATAGGGGAAATAAGGGGGCAGATATATTAAAATACTTTAAGGTTTTTTTTTTGCAAAGAAAAAGGGGGTCAGTTAGCACATCCAAATACACAGGTGCATGCTGCCATTGCTAGGAACCTAACACTAAATGTTACCTGTTATGTGCCAACGGCCACCATAAAATTCAGGGAGTGCAGGTTCCACATGCATGCTGGGTCCACTCTGCTTTTTAGCATTTTTGGTGCCAAAATGGCCTTCATTCAATCCAGAGAATGCAGGTGCCAACATGCATGCTGAGCCCACTCTATACCTCTCCTGGTGCCAGATGACCACCAATGAATGCAATGAGAGTCCACTCTATACCTCTCCTGGTGACAAAAGGTTTCCAGGAAGTGCAGTGAGAGCAGGTTACAGCTTTATACTTACACTAATTAAAATCAGCCTAGGGGCAGACAGGCTGATCAGAAGTGCACGACTAATGGAGTAGCCACACCTCCAGTACAAACTGCAAAGAAAAAGGGGGTCAGTCAGCACATCGTAATGTGCAGGTGCACGCTGCCGTGGCTAGATACACAAAGGAAAATAAATGATACAATGCAACAGCACTCTGTAAATCAAATAAAGTACAAAAAGGCTATAATAATAGAAAGTATTCTGGTGTTAATTAGAGGTGAGCGAATCTATTCGCCGCTTCATAGATTCGATACGAATCTTGGATATTTCCTATACCAAAGCAAATCCGAATATTTTCAGATTCGCTTCGGAAGATTCTTCTTAAATCTTTGTACGTTAACGCTACGTACGCATCATATAATTTGTACGCTAATTCTACGCATTTGATCATTTGTACGCTAATGCGTACTTATTCTGCTAAGTAGTGTACTTTTACTGTATGTTCGTTCTTTGTGTGGGCCTAGACAATAATACGCTAAAGCTTCGTACGCACTTTGTACACTCATGTGTACGTCATTATTGTCATTCAGTGACAATAATTTATAGCATTAATAGCATTGTTTCTATTTTTGAAGATGACACTAAGCTCTGTAATGAAAGATGTCCATAAATTAGCATCTACTTGGCAAATGAGATTCAGTGTGGATTAATGAAGTCTGGGAACTAATAATTTACATTGATCATGTCCAAGGGGGTAACACGGGGAGAGTCACTTGTTCCAAACCTCATTGTGGCAGAAATGGCCAAGATATATTTTTAACATCCTTTATATTATTATTGTTATAGGGGTGGAGTGAAAATTGGCGTTTCCACAAGAGCACCTTGTTTGTGGACAGTGGATCCATTGCTTGGACTCCACAGGTTTATGCCATTTTTTTTTCTTTTCTCTCCGCCCTCACCAGTCCAATTATATGTGTATTTGTTTGGACTATGTTTGGGTCCTTCCCTTCTGTCGTTTTTAACGAGTATTAATAAAGCTTAGTAATTTTTTAATAAAGCGTTCTTTGTCAGGCAGTGATTTAGTTTTATTGTTGCCCTCATCATATAAAGCAGATTTATTTTTATGGAATGTCAGATTTTTTGCAGACTGTTTCTAGGACACCAGAGGAAATTCCAAAATCCACATTGGAGGTATGGTCATAATCCTAAATCTAATGTATATCGTGCTTGCCAATGAAGTCTTTTATTTCATTTTCAAGCTATATCAAAGTAGATTAGTAAGGAAATATTCATTTCATTTGGCATAGATTACTTTAGTGAGTGATAACTGAAATAGGAGAATTATTATATTTAGCTGGTTATGTAAAACAATAATATTCTACATTTTTCAAACCAGCACCTGGATCTGAATACTTTTGTAATTGCATGTAATTAAAATGTAGTATAGCGACTGAGATATTCAATAAAAAATAAATCTACTTGTATAGCACCACCTTCTGTTTGTTTTTTTTTCCTTTTTTTTCTGTCCACCTAGCTAAGGTGGTCACACATGCTCAGTTCCATTCCTCAACTACCGCCAGCCATATCTACAGTTAGAAGCTGTGACATTTACAGGAAAAGAGCAACAGAAAGGACATGCTCCCTGAGAAAGGATACTCCCCCTGAGAAAGGACATACCTCCTGAGAAAGGACATGACCCCTGAGAAAGGACACAGCCCCTGATCTGCCATCTTGAAATAAATCTAGCAATACAATAGTTTTTAATGCTGTCGTAGGCAGAGAAAAATTACAACAATTATAAACATAAATTTTAGTGGCTCCAAGATCCAGTTTCAAGTACTATATAATAGGGTAATAACAGGGTTAGGTGTTTATTGAATTAACTGAGGTTGTCTGCTTTCAGCAATGTCTTTTGTTTGGCATCAGCTATACTGCGACTAGAGATTAGCTAGTGAATTCTAAACTAATTGAATTTTCAAAATTTTTTACTTCCAAATGAAGCTGAAGTTGTAGTAATTTAATTAGGGAAGAAGGGCAAGGAAGATGGAGATGGAGGATCACATGACCCTGGGCGGGACCCTGGCCAGCCAGCGTGTTCATAATGCCTTGCATTCAGCCTCAGGAGGGAGGATATAGATGTGTCATAGTTCTTGGAGGGATCCACGCACACTCTAAAGGGCACTATGCAAAAAGAATTTATTCAAAAAATTGTGCAAAAAATAATAATGAGTGATGTTACAGAATCAGACTGCTGACAGTTATGTTGCGGGACAACTGTCTTATATTTCAGGCAGTTGTATTGTAGGATCAACTGTCTTGTATTGCAGGCAGTTGTGGTGTTACAGCTCAAGATTTTCCATTTGTACTTGCATCAAGGTGCTAATTTCTTCCAGTGAAAGCGCGACATAAACGTTTGGTCATAGCAGACCTTTATCAATAATCGCGGGAGGTAGTGGAATCCTCCTAAATTGTCAAGCTCCATACTGTAATGCTGCAGCCCCGAAAATGTTTGTTTTTAACCGCTTGTTCAGAACAAGCCACTGCTTTTCCCAACACTACCACATGTGGAAAAACACATGGGACAATTTTGTGAACTTTTTAATATTTTAAATAAAAAGCATAACAAATCCGACATCATAGTGTGTGTGACAAGACCACCACCCATATCTCTAAGAGCGAAAGAAACATTCCTGGATCTTAGCAGGGTGCTCTTGTTATATTATTGACTTGCTTACTTCTTACCTTCACAGTCAGCCTCACTTCCTTTAAGTTAGTGATCGGATACTCGTCAGACACAGAGTGAAGAGATTACTGAACCAGCAAGGATAACGCTGTGTTTGTATGTTCTGCCATCTGCCTGCTGGTTTTCTTGCGCCACTTATCATGTAATGTCTCAAGCCAAGCAGAATGCTAAATGTCACAGGTATCATATGGGTGTGCATCCAGTGTGAGGCAAAACCTACGGCTAAACCTAGGAGTGGAGTGTAAGGGATACATTGGTAATTACCCTTCAAGCCTTATACAGGGATCTGGTCTTCACTGCAGGGAATTCCCAGGTCACAACCACAGGAGTAGTCTCTGTTAGCAACACCTGATGTGACAATGGCTGGTGACACCTGGATGTGGCACAAATTGATAGAGTAGTACTCAGACTAGCAGAGGTTGGAGCTCACAGACCAGGTAATACAGTAAACAGGCAGCAGACAGGCAAAAATGAAAGCAGCAAAATTAGATATAACTCCTACACAGAACTGAAACACAATGGAACCTATTGTTTAGGCCCAGAGTGAAGGAGGAGAGTCCTTCAAGCCCTATATGGGGGAAATGGCCTTTACTGCAGGGAATTGGAATTGGCAAATGGAGTTGTACTCAGATGAGCAGAGGTCAGGGCTGGCAGAGTTCCAGTAATACAGCAAACCGGCAGAAGGTCGGGGAAGGCAATGGACAGGCAAAAATGAAAGCAGCCAAAGAAAGTAAAACTCCAGCACAGAGCTGGAACCCAATGGGACCTATTGTTTAGGCCCAGAGTGAAGGAGGAGAGTCCCTTAAAAGGAATGTATCATCAACATTTTTGGTAAAAACCACGATAGTGACACATACTGTATTTTTTGCCCTATATTTTTTCTCCCCCAAAAGTGCAGGAAAAATGTCAGTGCGTCTTATTGGATGAATGAATAATGCTCAATAGTACTGGAGGACCGGGAAGTGGTGAATGCAGCGCTGCCCAGGCCCTGTACTCACCGCTTCCTGTTCTTCTCCTGCAGGCTCCTCACACTGTACTGTGACCTGCGCATAGCGTGAGGATGTCGACGCTCTGTGACCTCATGCTGTGTGGAGTCGGGTCACGGCACATCGTGTCAGGAAGACCAGGAAGAGTGTCAATGTCAGGAGTGACGGACGGAGCAGGAGAGGGAAGTTGATTTTTTTTTTTCCTGCACTGTGGTCTAATCTGAGGTCTGAATGCATATTGGGGCTTTGAGTTGAGGTCTGATTGGGGTCTTATTAACATTGGGGGGTCTAATCTAAGGTCTGATTAACAATGGAGGTCTGATTGTGGTTCTGAGTTGAGGTCTGATTAATTATTTTTTTTCATTTTTGCCCTCTAAAACCTAGGTGCGTTTTATGGGCAGGTGTGTCTTATAGGGCAAAAAATACAGTATCTTTTTTTTAACCTTTTTATTTTCTGATTATGCATTTTTGTATTCTCTTTCCTGAACATAATTATGGGGACTTCCATCTTGCCTGAGCTGTTATTAACAGAGGTTCCAAAGCATTTAAGGAATAGCTTGCCTTTATGGCAGCCACATGGGCCATAGGCACATCAGACAGAAGACCTCATTGACATCTATGGGAGAGTTTTCTGGCCATGCTCTGTGACCTGTGCAGAGGTCAATGTCCAAGCAAGGAGTAAATAAGCTGAGATATCACCTATTGTGAATGGTGGATCCTGTGTTACCTATAGACAGAGGCGCTATATATAATTCTAAACCTGCCTGTAATGATAAGCAGATAACTAGGTTTAGTAGCCGGTGTGAAAACTGCAGGATTGTAGGGTTTTTGTTTAAATAATAAATATTGACATGGAAAATTAAAAATGATATAATCAAAAATTCTTTAAAAATGTGTTTAACATAGAAACTTGAATTAAACAATCGACCATTTTCTAATGACAGAATAGGCTGGGACGCGGCAGTATTGGTGCAAGCAACTCTTTTAACAATTTAGAACTCAGAGGGCTAGATTTATCCAACTGGTGTATAGCAGAACTGGCTTAGTTGCCCATAGCAACCAATCAGATTCCACCTTTCATTTCTCACAGCTTCTTTGGAAAATGAAAAGTGGAATCTGATTGGTTGCTATGAGTAACTAAGCAAGTTTTACTTTACACTAGTTCGATAAATGTTCTCCAGAATGCCCTAATAGGATTTCCAAAATTCGTTTTCTAAATCAGACAACTCATGTTAGGACAAGTGATAAAGGAAAATTTTACTGTTGGGAATTGAATATGTATGTCTATCTCCATAGTATGTCCCTTTTATTCAGTTACTAGACTGTTGTCTTTGTTTCCTATATAACCCACTTATTCCGTGTATTTATATACACCCCCTCCAGTCCTTCCTGCTTCCTTCCTGCTCCCAGAAGTAGCATACAAACCTTGCAGATACTTACCGTATTTTTCACTTTATAAGACGCACTTCTCTCCTCCCCCTCCCCCAAATTGGGGGGAAAATGTCAGTGTGTTTTATGAAGTGAATAATAGTGAGCATTTCCATTATGGAAGTGATCACTAGTACGCATTAGGTGCAGGGAGCTGGTGAAGCGCTGTGAGCACTGCTGGTACTCACCCTTCCTTGTCTTCTTCTCTGGGGCTGCGCTGCGTACAGTGTCAGGACGTAGTGCGCGCACTATGACCCGACGCTGCACGCAGGCAAGTGACAGTGCAATGCAGGCCGGAGAAGACAAGGGAGTGGGACTGGAGGAGCAGGAGAGTTAAGTAAAGTTCTTTATTTTATCTCTGATCTGAGGTCTGATGGCCATGCTGATATTACTCAATGGATGAATATCACTGAATAATATCCATATATACTTTATCCAATTATTAGGAATATTTGTGTAGTCATCGGACTGATGGTCTGGCTGGGAACCACATTTTTCTGTAACATATCCCCCTGTTGTCGCTATACTGACAGACTATGTTGTAAACCTGGTCTATGAATGGGAGTGTTTACAATGAAAATGAAAAAATAAGGCAAACACAATGCATTATAAGTTCATTTATGTAGCATTTTTTGCCCATTTGTTGATTCATCTTTTTGGGCATGCATGGTTCTGGTGTTTATCTGGAATTTCACAAGAAAGGGATGATTTTGTGCCTTCAAGATGTGCCTTTCTTAGATCAAGGTCATTCATTGTCTCTGAGCAATTCTCCACCTGAAATCATATTAACACAATAGTCTGCTCCTCAGGGGAGTGTACCTCAACAGCTGCAGTTATGTCTGAAAATCCATCAGGAGATAAGATGGCCTTCCCCTGTTGACAGTATTTGTAGTTAAAGAGGACCTTTCATGCTTTTATTTTACAGTAGCTAAGTACCTTTACTGGGAGGGTACCCCCCACTGATGCTGCCACCCTTGACCGGTTTTCAAAATAGCGCTCCTGCGCCCCGCTGTGCCCCACTGTATTTGTCCCGCTGTGCCGCGATCCAATCACATCGGAGAGCGTCACAGCCAGGGAGAAAAAAACTCCTTGGCTGTGACGCTCTCCGATGTGATTGGATCGCGGCACAGCCAGGGAGAAGGAGACGCCCATTGAGAAACCCGGGCGTCTCCTCCTCACTGTTCCGATGCTCAGTATTAGCATACTGAGCGGGAGAAATACAGGGAGGCACAGCGGGGCGCAGGAGCGCTATTTTGAAAAACGGTCAAGGGTGGCAGCATCAGTGGGGGTACCCTCCCAGTAAAGGTATTTAGCTATTGTAAAA
The DNA here is from genome assembly GCA_900303285.1 of Rhinella marina. Taxonomy (NCBI): domain Eukaryota; kingdom Metazoa; phylum Chordata; class Amphibia; order Anura; family Bufonidae; genus Rhinella; species Rhinella marina. Next base: position 15,726 of record ONZH01028813.1, read on the forward strand.
TAAAAGCATGAAAGGTCCTCTTTAACACTACAACACTTGGCATTCTTAGTAGATGCATTATAAACCAAGGGTATATATTACAACCCAGTGGGAGTTCCCACTTAGACCGCCTGTGGCAAAGTTCCGCATCTGACAGTCGTAATTCCTTCAAAGCGCCCCTGCGGATCACTGTGGGGTCAACCCACTCCCTTGCAGAATCCCCAATAGGAAGAGCTATGCCCCACGACTAGTGATGATCGAGCACCTTAGTGTTTGGGTGCTCGGGTGCTTGGGTCGAACACTAGCCACTGCTCACAATGGAAGTTAATGGGAGAACCCGAGCACTAAACCAGGCACCCCCTGCTCTGAAGAGGGGAGGGTGTCTGGTTCATAGGAAAAGGTGAGAAAATGGTGGAAACACCACTGAAATGGTTTGGGAACAGCATGGCAGGAAAAAATTACACCGGATGTCAGGTATATAGGATACAGAAACGTTATAATGCACATGCTCGAGTCTGATCTGAGGCTGGGGGGCCTATTGGGGATCTGATCTGAGGCTGGGGGGTCTGATGGGGGCTGATCTGAGGCTGGGGGGGTTCTGATCTGATGCTGGGGATCTGATAAGGGTCTGGTCTGAGGCTAGGTGGCCTATTGGGGGTCTGATCTGACGCTGGGAGGGGTCTATCTGAGGCTGGGGGACCTATGGAGGCTGATCTGAGGCTAGGGAGGGTCTGATAGGGGTGTGATCTGAGGTTGGGAGGTCTGATGGGGGTGTGATCTGGGGCTGTGGGATCTGATGGCGGCTGATCTGAGGCTAGGGAGGGTCTTATAGGGGTCTGATCTGAGGTTGGTAGGTCTGATGGGGGTGTGATCTGAAACTGGGGTCTGATTTAATGCAGGGGAGTGTCTGATCTGAAGCTGATCTAGGCTGGGGGGTCTGATAGGAGGCTGATTTGAGGCTGATGGAGGTAGGAGGCAGATCTGAGGCTGAGTAAGGAACGAAGGTAGGGACAGTTGCAAAGAAAGAGGCAGGGACACTGGCAGGGACAGTGAAAGCTGGGTGAACCCCTCTCTGGATCCCCGTTGCCATTAATGCCAAATAAAGAACTAAATATACAATATTCTCAACTTAAATATTACACAGGTATATGTGCAGGCACCTGAACTATTTGTAGTATATAGTACAGACGCCATTTTGTGCTGTAAAAATACAGCACAATAGATTTTTTTAATTGAAATGCAATTTCTGTAACTTACCCCTAAGTCACTTATATGTTGACCAAATATAGCCGTCAAATTTTTAGGTTGAGAATTTTGTACGGCCCCCGAACGCTGTTACAAATATCCAAATGGCTCTCGGCAGCAAAAAGGTTCCCCACCCCTGTTGTAGACAATGGAAGCACTGTATATTCTTCCACTTTCTCCGTTGGAGAGCACTAGAATAAACAGATATTTTGTTGGCTGCTAACACAGCTTAATTTAGAAACCATAACTTAACATCCCGTAAACCATGGGGTGGGCAGAACAAAAAAAAAGCCCAACGTGATCACCTCTCCTCTCCCCCAACCCCCGTGAGCCAACAGGCAGATTCATGTCCCTTAGATTGGCAGATCCCCTAATAAAACACTTGCCTGAAAACAGTCCTGAATAGACCTTTTGACCTGGAGGGGCACCATATCTATAAAACTTCCCCAGCAAGTAAAGAACTGCTTCACATGGATCTCCTTCCCAGAAGATGCCTCCACCCAGTCCATCTTCATTAAGAAGGAGGCTTTCTCGAGAAATAGCTTAAATGGTCTTGATTCCTGCCTATCCTTGTCTGTAATGCAGACAATAATAGGACATGTTCTATTTTTTTGCGGAATGGAAATACAGACATACGGAAATGGAATGTACGCAGAGTAACTTCAGTTTTTTTTGCGGACCCATTAAAATGAATGGTTCCACATACGGTCTGAAAAAAAAACAACGGAACGGACACGGAAAGAAAATACGTTCCTGTGCATGAGACCTAACAGCAATTTCAACTCTATATCCTAATAGATATTAATTAAAACAGTTGGGGCTCACAATTTGTTGTGGCAGACCAAGGGTCAGTCACGTGAGGATCGAGCCACGTGTTCCAGGTGAATGACATTGACGGAGGAAAATGACAGAAGGGAGCATACAGGTAAAATTCTGCCAAGATTGCACCTGTAATGGGTCAAGGCCCCTTTATTTATACCCCCTTCCAACAGGATATAACCTTTAACCCCTTCATGTGAAGTGGCATGAAGCTCCTGCACCCACCCGATCAACTGCAGGGGACCTGCTGTGCCTGTTTGCCGAACCCCTGCTGTATGCGCCGACATCAGTGAAAACACAGATGTCGGCGCATTGATTCTTCATGTGCCGCGGTCAGCGGTGACCGCGGCACATGCTATGTGTGCGGCGTGAAGGGGATGCCATCGGGTCCCAGTGCTGCTGTGACGGGGGCCTGATGGCTTGGATGGCAGCCCGATGCTTTCCTTAGGCATTGTGCCTGCCATCCCTGCGAGATCCAGCCCCCTGGAACTCACAGGAAGCAGGCTGTAAGTGTATTACTCAGTGTAATACACTGGGGGATCAGACCCCCAACATTTAAAGTGTGAAAAAAGTAAAAAAAAAAAAAAACTTTAAAAAAAAAAAAAAGTTTAAAGTAAAAAAAAAAGTGCCCTTTTTCCCAAAATAAAGTTAAAAAAATTGTAAAAAAAAGGGAAAAAAAGAAAAGTACACATATTGGATATCGCCACGTCTGTATCGACCGGCTCTATAAAAATATCACCTGATCCACCCCGCCAGGTGGAAAAAAAAAAGTGCCAAAACAGCCATTTCTTGGTCACCTTCTCTCACAAAAAGTGTACTAGCAGGCGATCAAAAAGGCATATTTACCCCAAAACGGTAACAATTGTCCCGCAAAAAATGAGACCCTACCTAAGACAATCTCCCAAAAAAAAAAAAAAAGGCTCTCAGAAAATGACAACACAAAAAAAAGAATTTATTCTGTTAAAAAATGAATTCACAATGTAAAAATTTAAAAGCATAAAAATAATATATAGGGTATTGCCACGTCCGAAACAACCTGCTCTATAAAGATATTACATGAGATGGCCCTCCCAGGTGAATGCCGTAAAAAAAAATTTAACTAAACTATGCCAAAACAGACATTTTTTTTCCTCTTGCCTCACAAAAAGTGTAATAGCAGGCGATCAAAAAGGTGTATTTACTCCAAAATGTTACTAATCAAACCTTCTTCTCATCCCGCAAAAAAAGAGAACCTACCTAAGACAATCGCCCTAAAAATTAAAAAAAATATGGCTCTCAGAAAATGGCAGCACAAAAACAATATTTCATTCTGTTCAAAAATGCATCTAATGTGTAAAACTTAACAAAAACAAAAATGTTAGACATATTGGGTATCGCCACATCCGTAACAACCTGCTCTACAAAAATATCACATGATTTGCCCCTTCAGGTGAATGCTGTAAAAAAAAAAAAAAAAAAAAAAAACACTATGCCAAAACAGCCATTTTTTGTTACCTTGCCTCACAAAAAGTGTAATACCAAGTGATCAAAAAATCTTATGTACCCCAAAATAGTAACAATGAAAACGTCACCTCATCCCGCAAAAAATGAGCCCACACATAAGACAATAACTCAAAAAATAAAAACCAATGGCTCACGCAAACCAATCCATCAAAATCTGCGCTGCAAAATCCATACAGCACTCCTTCTGTTCTGAGTCCTGCCATGTGCCCCCACAGCAGTTTACCACCACATATCGGGTGTTGCCGTATTCAGGAGAAAATGGGGAACAAATTATGGGATGCTTTTCTCCTGTTACCCCTTGTGAAAATGAAAAATTTGGGGCTAAAGCAACATTTTATTGGAAGAAATTAAACATTTCATTTTCACAGCCAAGTGTTTCCAAATTCCGTAAAACGCTTAGGGGGTCAAAGTGGTCAGTACACCCCTTAATATATTCTTTGAAAGGTGTAGTTTCCAAAATAGGGTCACTTTTTGAGGGTTTCAACTCTAGGGGTACGTCAGGGTCTCTCAATTACAAAATGGTGCCTAAAAACCATTCTAGCAAAATCTGCCTCCAAAATCTGTATGTCGCTCCTTTCCTTCTGACCACTGCCACGTGCCCATAGAGCAGTTTACCACCACATATGGGGTATTTCTGTAAACTGCAGAATCAGAGTAATGTATATTGAGGTTTAGTTTGCTGTTAATCCTTTCTGCGTTGCAAGAAAAAAATTGATTAACATGAAAAATCTGCTTAAAAAATGAAATTTTGTCTCCATTTACCTTTAATTCTTGTGGAACACCTAAAGGGTTAACAAAGTTTGTGATGTCAGTTTTGAATAATTTGAGGGGTGTAGTTTCTAAAATGGGGTCATTTATGGGTGGTTTCCATTACGTAAGCCCCTCAAAATCACTTTATATCTGAATTGGTGCTTAAAAAAATGGTTTTGGAAATTTTGTTCAAAATTTGAAAAATGGCTTCTAAACTTCTAAGCCTTCTGACGTCCTAAAAAAATAAAATATTTACAAAATGATGCCAACATAAAGTAGACATATGGGGAATGATGACTGATAACTATTTTATGAGGCATTACTATCTGTCTTAAAAGTAGAGAAATTCAAATTTAGAAAATTGTGAATTTTTCAAACTTTTTGGTAAATTTAGGATTTTTTTAAAAATAAAGGAAAAATATATTGACTCAAATTTACCACTGTCATGAAGTACAATGTGTCACGAGAAAATAGTCTCAGAATGGCTTGGATAAGTAAAAGTGTTCCAAAGTTATTACCACATAAAGTGACACATGTCAGATTTGCAAAAAATGGCCTGGGCAGGAAGGTAAAAACAGGCCTGGGGTAGAAGGGGTAAAAGTACTGACATAATTGTTTAGCGAATATTATAACAATGGCTTCTGATTGGTACACAAATTATACTTCTTTTTTTTTCCCATTTATATTTTATTGAATTTTTATAATAAAGGTACAAGTATCAAACAACTGTAAAGTATGTTACTACCTTACAAATAGGTAGTTGTATCTAACAGTGTACAATAATACAATAAAAAGAAAAACTTTGACATGAAACCAAGTGTCTCTTCATGTCTGTATGTTCCGCAATGACTTCCCAGTGTCCCACAAATGCCAGCATTGCTGAAATTTGGTCGTTGTATGTCGCTGTAGAGCTATGGAGTATTCCAACGACTGAACCTCCTGAATCCGTGTGTAAAGATCTTGACCCGAAAGTGGAGCAGTACGTTTCCAATAGAGAACAATCAAACATTTGGCTGCTGTTAAGATATGGAGGAGCAGTCTGGACCCCGGACCCCTCTACGAAGTTGGAACAACATTTAAAAGAAAGGTTATCGGGTCCCTAGGGATATTAGTATCGAGAATAATTATCAGGAAATGCGACACCTGTCTCCAAAACGATTCTAGAGCCGGACATGACCAAAAAATATGAACGACCGAAGCATCTGGTAGGGAACATCTCCAGCAGAGATCCGGTATTTCAGGATATATCTTATGGAGAACTGCTGGTGTATGATAACAAAATATGAGAATTTTCAATTGATTCTCCCGATATGTAACAGATGAGGAGCTAATATGCGCCCTCCTGCAAATAGTTTGCCAGATCTCCGGGGGAAGCTCCCTTTGAAGCCAGGTCTCCCATTTTAGCATATATGGGTGTTTGAAATCTAAGGGGAAACACAAATTATATTTCTAATTGATCAGAACTGAATCCATCTATTAATTGGTTAATATTCTGCGATCCTAATAACGGGTTAACTGCTAAGAGTACTTTTTTTTTTAGCAAAAAAATGCATACTTGTTCTTTAGCACGTACACAGCTTATCTTATCTTAACACGCATTTGTCTTCTTCTGTGAGTTTTGTAATAAGCCACTGCCATCTTCCTATGGCGTACACAGAAATTAAACACAAAAGTCTATTTGTAAAATGGCAACCTCAGGAAAGCTGGGTACTTCTTTATCACCATTGATAAAGGGAAATTTTGCTATTGGATCCCAACATCTACTGTCTACTGGATTTACTCTTCTAACCGACACATCCAGTCCCTGACCATTAGTACATGTACCTATAGAGACTGCTGCATATATAGCATATAGAGACCCCCCAAGTTTCACATAGCCTATATCTTCCTGTGTCCCAGCCCCCACCATTGACTCCACCCTAAAACCACCCAAGTATCTTCCAATCTGTTGGCCAACTGCCCTTCCTGTCTTTGGCTACTTTCACATCTGCGTTTTTAATTCAGTTTTTGAGATCCAGCAGAGGAACTCAAAACCTAAAACAAAAGGATTCCTTCATTTAATACATCCTGATGGCTCCTTTTCGTCCGGATCCAGTTGTATTAATTCAAAACTGAACAAACCTGATCAGTCATGAAAATCATCGTAAGGCTACTTTCACACCAGGGTTTTTCCTTTCCGCTATTGAGATTCGTCATAGGGTCTCAATAGCAGAGGAAAACGCTTCAGTTTTGTCCCCATTCATTGTCATTGGGGACAAAACTAAACTGAAGGTGACGGAGTTCCATTCCGTTCCGTTTCATTGTATCTCCATGACGCACACAAAAGCGCTGCAATCAGCGTTTTTGAGTGCATTCTGGGATGCGGAGCAAGACAGATCCGTTATGACTCACAATGTGAGTCATTGGTGATGGATCCATTTTCTCTGACACAAAAGAAAACAGATCAGTCCCCCACAACAACATGTATTTTCGTTCCGGCCACCTTTCAGCAGGGGTTGCCGTGCTGCGGCCGGATCCGCGACCCGCCCCCATTACAGTGAATGGGGCCGGAGTGCAGTTCCGGCTCCACACGTGAACCTGCGGCAGCACGAATCCGGCGGGCTGTTCACCCACCGGAACAGCCTGCCGGAGCCCCGCGCCGCAGGTGTGATAGTAGCCTTACATTGATTTTCATGCCTGATCAGGTTTGTTCAGTTTTGCAAACTGGACACAAAAATGCTGCTTTCAGCAGTTTTTGTGTCCAGCCCCAAAACACAACTGAACTGATGCATCCTGATCAGTTTTGCCCCCATTGACAATGAATGGGGACAAAACTGATCAGTTTAATTCAGGATTTTGAGATTCTCTGCCGCAATGCAGATATAAGAGTGGTCTTTGATATGCCAACAAGGGACACAATGACCAAATACTGATATCACTCAATGGGTGAATATCAGTAATATCAGTATATGCTATATATCCAATTATTAGGCATATTTGTGTGGTCCTGTAACTTCACGTCTAGGACCTTCCTATAATTCACTTTTTGTAAGAAATCTGGTGAAATTCCAGATAGTATACTTTGTTAAATGTTAACTAAGGTTACACAAATATCAAAATCCATCCAAAGAATACAATGTAGCACAGATCAATAAGTGCCAATCTGCTCTTTTATTTCAAAATACTAATGTGATGCCAACGTCTGAGTGTTATATTCAGAGCTGCCTCTGAAGAACACATAGATAATCTGAATAAATTTGTCTGCCACTCCTTCCCCTCCAGCACCATCGTCTGGCACCTATATGCACTGTTCTCTCCTCCTATGGTCTATGGTTTTTCCTCACTTGACCTTATATGACAGGTAACTCCTCCCAAAATGCTACTTAACAGGACTCACAGCCAAACACTGTCCTGGTTGATTCAACAGTACATGTTCATCTGAGTGGATGGAGAATGGAGTAAATGGAGAATCAAGGACGCTAGGAATCAAGAGAAAGTAGGAAAACCCAAAAAGAAGACATCACAGCCAAGCAGTCATTGCGATCTTGCACCAGTTGTTCTATACAGTGGATACTGGAACCCAAAATATACCTAAAATTTTACTGCTGACCTAATGACCATGGAAATGAAGCTAGACCTTCACACCTTGGAAAACACACCAGATACACAGAAAAATGGGGATGACTGGAAAAAAGGTGGACGCCTCTTGTCTGGACTTATGGGCTCCAACGTCTTACTCTTTGGTGGGGCTTTGGCAACTTGTGTGTACACAGAAGACGTTGAAATTTTTGAATTTGACTTTCTCGTCTTCCTGTCCGTCATGATGGTGATCTGCATTATGTGGATGATTTTTCAAATGCACTTCACTTGGAAGCACAAAAACGCTGTTCTCTTTAAGGACTGCGAAGCAGGACCCATATGGATGAGAGGTCAGTGAGTTGGTGCACGGTATTATATGGCTTGATTTTATTTTTGGTTTTTATTTTCTGTATTTATTTTTCATATTAAAATATAAGAGGATGGAGACACATCCTCATGAATGGAAATGTATAGAAGGATATGCGTAGAGTCCCAAACTGAATTAGGAATGCTAGGGCTTATAATGCTACAATATGTGAAATAGCTCAAGGACAAGAATGGTGCTGTAATTGGAAAATGCAACCGTATCATAAATGTAGTAGACCTTTCATAGTGGTCTTCTTTAGTCAAGGTAAAGATATGGGACATTATTATATAAGGGAAAAGTTGCAGAGGAGTCTTAAGATTGACAGTCAAAGACACAGGTATAGACTGGTTTTATGGTAATTTCAGCATTTGCGGAAGGGTGGTGTCTAAATAATAAGCGGGCATGCTTGAGCTTTCACTCACAGCCAAAAGCCATACTGTTAAAACGTCAGCATGTAAACTCAGATGCTTCCCATCCTGCTAGGACATCCCGCTAGGTCTTCTTTAGTCAAGGCTAAGATATGGGACGTTATTATATAAGGGAAGAATTGCAGAGAGTCTTAAAGGAGTTCTGTAGTTTTCTCAAACTGATGATCTATCCTCTGGATAGATCATCAGCATCTGATCGGCGGGGGTCCGACACCCGGGACCCCTGACGATCAGCTGTTTGAAAAGGCAGCGGCGCTGCAGGAGCGCCGTGGCCTTCTCTGTGTTTACCGCAGGCCAGTGACGTCACGACTACTATCACTGGACCCCCGCCGATCAGATGCTGATGATCTATCCAGAGGATAGATCATCAGTTTGAAAAAACTGCAGAACCCCTTTAAGATTGACAAGACACAGGTCTAGACTGGTTTTATGGTAATTTCAGCATTTGCCAGAAGGGTGGTGTCTGAAAATAAGCGGGCATGCTTGAGCTTTCACTCACAGCCGAGAGCCATACTGTTAAAATGCCAGCATGTAAACCTAGATGCTTCCCATCCTGCTATGACATGTACTAGAAACAGGGGCAGACTTGCCATAGAGCCTAAAGGGAAATTTCCTGGTGGGCCGATAGCTGGAGGCTGCCCGATCCCTGTTCACGGCCTCCGGTTAGATACATAGCGGTCTGATGCTCTAAGCCTTAATTAGTGCTAGGAGCATTAGATATTATGCATCTGGCCAACGGCTGCAAGTGTCCTCCTGAATTCAACTGTATCACCATCCTAAGGACACAACTTTGCAAATATTTGTGATTTAAAATAATCTGCCATTTTGTGTATTCGGCCCCTATGAAGATCTATGTGTCCTCATGGAGTCCATGTGGATAGTCTGATCCTGCATCATATTTGGTGAGCCCACAAGAAAAATGCCCCCAACACAGAATAATGTTTGCTTATGTGCCCCAACACATTATGGTATGCCCTTATGTTCCCCCAACACAATATGGTGCCCACAACACAGAATAATGTTCCCTTATGTGCTCCAACACATTACGGTACCCCCTTATGTGCCCCCAACACAATATGGTACCCCAACACAGAATAATGTTCTCTTATGTGCTCCAACACATTATGGTACCCCTTTATGTGCCCTCAACACAATATGGTGCCCCTTTAGTGTCTCCAAGATAAATAGTCACCAAACCCATGTTCCTACCATGAACGACACAGATCTCTCAATGCAGATCTGCTCTGTCTGACAGCTAGTTTCAACAGGCACAATGACATCACTTCATTAGGGATGATCAAATTGAATTTGGATAAAACATCCGAAGTTGATTCGCATAAAACATCATTCTAATACTCCCGCGTATTAGAATGTGCTGGCTCCAATGAGCCGAAGTTATTATTTCGCGAAGTCCTGCAAGACTTTGCGTAATAACTTCATAAATTTATTTTTACTGTAAAAAAAACATTTTCTGAACTTGGGTTCGGATCCAGTATTAGAAGTTTCATGCAAATCGACTTCGGAGGTTTCATCCCTAGACTTCATCCTACCTGCCAGGACCACACCATGAATAGTGGAGCAAGGAGCTTACGGTTTCCGTGCTTCACCACTGTATTCAGCTATAATATCCACATCCTGAGGATGCAGTCGCTGTTGAATCAGATGCCACTGCCAGGATACCCCTTGATCCTCCAAACAATCGTTTGGTCTGCATAGTGAACAAGTCCACCACTATCCAAGCCTCTACTCCTTATCTTGCTAACTTGCTGTGTAGTTTAGCAAGAGGGGGCAGAGGTCAGAGAGATATCGCATGACCAAACATTAGAATGTCTTTGGTGCTATTGATTCTGTTTTACCTTCTCTTGTACCTGACTGCCCCTACTGACGTCTGATATGGAATTGAATTGACCTCATGTTGCTAATCTATGTCTGCTCCTAATCTTTTTGTGACTCCTGAAGTTTTCCTGCGCTGTCAGTTGCTGAACAGATTTGTATGACTTTATCTTCTGTATCTGGTTATCACAGACATTGTACCATAGTAATCCCTCTGTAAAGCACTTCAGGAAAACAACCTTGGAAAAGCTCATGTTCTAGGTTTATCTTAAAGGGATTCTGTCAGCAGCATTTCACATATTGAGTTATTTATACCATCGGATTCGGCCAGTTATAAGCAGTTCTAAATTGTAATTGTTATAGGTCACAGAGGCAGTTTTTGTGTTAAAAAAACGATTTTTAGTAGCTGTCACTCACTATTATAAGGAGCCCAAGGGGAGTTGCCAACCGTTGCAGGAGCCCGGGCTCGGCGATTCCTTGGAGCCCAGGCACGCCCACCTACTTAATATTCACTTCACTGACTCGCTCAGTGAAGCTTCGGCACGGACGAAATCCCGCGCATGCGCAGTACATCTGGAGAGGCCAGTGCCCGCAGACTGCACGGGCGCAGGCCTCTTGATGGGTTTCTACAGTTTTTAAAAAACGTCACGACTAATATCACTGGCCTGGGCGGGGCTAAACTCTGTTCACATGAATGGAGCTTAGCCGCGCCCAGGTCAGTGATACTAGTCGTGAAGTCACTGGGCCGGCGGTAAACACAGAGAAGGCCGCGGCGCTCCTGCAGCGCCGCTGCCTTCTCAAACAGCTGATCGGCGGGGGCCCCAGGTGTCGGACCCCCGCCGATCAGATGCTGATGATCTATCCAGAGGATAGATCATCAGTTTTTAAAAACTGCAGGACCCCTTTAATGGATTATTGGTATTTGTAGCTGTATTGTGTCCTTTTAAAAAACATTTGCTCAATCACTGTCCTCCTCCAAAGGGACACCACAGAGGACGATGACGCTATATAAACAATACAAACAAACAAAGTTGTCTACATATGCCTAAGGCTACTTTCACACTAGCGTTTTATAATTCCGGTATTGAGTTCTGTCATAAGGGCTCAATACCGGAATAAAACGCTTCAGTTTTGTCCCCATTCATTGTCAATGGGGACAAAACTGAACTGAAGACATCGGAATGCTCCTAAAAGCATTCCGTTCCGTTTTCAGACCGGAGAGCAAACCGCAGCATGCTGCGGTTTGCTCTCCGATCCAGACATCCGCACCAAGACGGATCCGTCATGACCCCCAATGAAAGTCAATGGGGACGGATCCGTTTGGTGTGACACAATGGGGAACGGATCCGTCCTCCATTGACTTTCAATGGAGTTCATGACGGATCCGTCACCTGCACACATACATACATACACACATACAGACATACACATAAACATACACACCTGGCCCCCAGCAGAGGGTGCTGTGGGGAATCGTCCTATGTGCACGCCGTCCTGCTCCTCCTGCGCTGTTGAGACCTGCCGGGAGCATGTAAGTATGTATGTGTATATGTCTGTGTGTGTGTGTATGTACTGTGTGACATGTGTGGGGCCGGAGCGCGGTTCAGGCCCCACACATGTCCATGCGGCAGCAAGGATCCGGCGGCACCCTTCACCTGCCGGATCCGTGCTGCCGCTAGTGTGAAAGAGGCCTATGATTGCTCGTTCCCACAGAATGGACTATATAAAAGAGATGGCATAGTCAATTGGGTACCCTACTGACATTATCTTGCATGGCCTTAATGTATTGTATACTATAGATTTTTTTGCACAACTTATGTGTACGGTATATAAACTCCATATTTGTTTGCATGGCCGGGTAAGATACTAGTCTGGTACTGAAATACGTGGCCATCCTATTAATAAAGTTACTTTAATTGCTCATGCTATTGTTTTGGAAGACTGATCACCCACATCCACATGTTCCTCGACTATTGCTTATGTGGACCTGTTGTTAAAACCTTACTAATTAGTTATGGATTTTTCTTTATCTTCACAGGAGGAGTTGTTCTGTTTGGGGTTGGCACACTTATTATGACATCGGTCAAAATTGTACATGCGGTAGATCACAAGGACTGCATCTCACCCATTAAATTTATCTATCCGATCATTTTGGCCATTTTTGTCATTGTACAGGTGAGATCAAATATACTTGTTTTTGTGCTTCTGCTTCATATAGGGTTTTCCTTTGCTGGACCTCATGTGGCCCCGCAATCCTGTTGGAGCATGAAGTCATACTAGTGCCATCTGTAAGGAGTCTATACGCAAAACAGCGTATGCTATAAACCATGTTCTACAGAGAATTGTATTTATCTACTTCAATATTGCTCTATCATTGGGTGATCCCTCTTGATAGTGATGTGATTTCAATAATAATGTTGTAGTTCCCTTCAAAGTGTTCATAAATGGAGAAGGCATTTACTCATTGTAAGTTTTAAAATAGATGTTTTGGAGGTCATCCCAGTGTCTGTTCCTCCAGAGCCATTTGTTTTAATCAATAAAGAAAATCATTGACCATGGTACTGCCTCTATATCACATGCAATGAACAGGAAATTTAGGGCTACACTGCAAAGAAAACAGTTATCAGGTTGCTACATCGCAACATAATGAATAGTGATCATGTTGAGGAGCATAGAGTGGTTGGCCAAGGAATCTTAGTGCAGTAGATGAAGCACACATTATACTTACTTCCTTTCAAAACTGGAAGATATCTAGCACTACCATCAGGTTAGAACTAACAGAAATCAGTGGGCCCCAGGCAGGGGCGTAGCTAAAGGCTCATGGGCCCTGGTGCAAGAGTTCAGCTTGGGCCCGCCCCCCCCTTCCCTCAGAGCTGGTGCACCTAGCTTTTCTGCCGGCCAAGTCAAAAATTTAACCCCCCCATGCCAAATTCTCACCCTAACCTTTTCCCTCCTAAGATTACGTATATCACTACAGAACATACAGGGTAAGGCTACATTCACACAAGTTGTTTTTGCAGCCTCCGATCTGCATGTTTTGCAGCTCAGATGTGGACCCATTCACTTAAATGAACACTGTGTGCTGTCCACATCTGTATGTCCATTCCTATTTTTGTCCGTTTTGCGGACAAGGATAGGCATTATTACAGTGGATCTCCAAAAAAAACAGATGCCATACGGAACATCATCCTTTTTTGCGGATCCGCAATTTGCAGACTGCAAAACACAATGGGGGGAATTTATCATTAGGAAAATATTTGAAGTCAGTTTTGCTTGCATCTATGTTGGAGTACTTTCTGCCACATTTATCAAACGTCACAGGTTGTTTGATAAATGTGGCTTGTCCTTAAACCTAACACTTCTGTCTAGAGAAGCTACTCCACTTTTCCTACTCCACCCTCCTCCTGGAGTGAGATTGCGACTATTTTGCGACTTTTTTAAAAAAGTCGCAATGATAAATCTGGAGTGAAACTCATTAACATGGCTAACCACACCCACTTTTCCACCCATATTACAAACTGGAGTGAGTGGTGTACACATGCAAAAAGTCGCAAAAAATGCGCAAAAAAGACGCAAAAGCCCTATCGTGCGACTTTTTGAAGACAGAATTCTGGAGTGAAGGTGTGATAAATCAGGGCCAATGTTCGTGTGAATGTAGCCTAATACAGCGCCTCATACCTCGTACATCCAGTATAATACAGCGCCCCATACCTCTTACATCCAGTGACGTCTCTTCTGATGTAGATCTTCTCTTTCCTCATCTTCTCCTTTCAGACCAGACGCCATTTTTCAGACATTTCTCATCTCTGCAGTTTGACAGAAAAAAATCTTAGTTTATTACTTTTCCATCATCCTCCCGTCTTCTGGACAAATCATTCTACCACCCCCAGTACTGTGCCACTAGTACCACACAGATAGTGCCCTTCAATAATTATTAGTGACCCCCAAAGTCCCAACACATAATTCTCTGCCAGAGTGCACTTGTTAGTAATAGTGCCCCCAACAGTACTAATGTCCCCACTGTGCCCCAGAAGTAATAATGCTTCCAATGTGCCAGTAAGAAGTGCCCCAATAATGTGCCAGTAAGAAGTGCCCCCCAATAATGTGCCAGTAAGTGCTCCACACCCATAGATGCTCCCCAAATTATGTGCCAGTAAGAAACGCCCCAATAATGCACCAGAAGTTCCCCCCATTGATTCCCACCCAAAATCATGTGCCAGTAAAAAGTGTCCCACCCCCATAGATGCCCCCAAATGATGTGCCAATAAGAAATGCCCCCCAAATTATATGCCAGTAAGAAATGCTCCCAGTGCCCCCATGTGCCAGTAACAAATGCCCCCAGAGTCCCCATGTGCCAGTAAAAAATGCCCCCATGTGCCAGTAAGAAACGCCCCCAGTGTCAGTAAAAATGCCCCCAATGCCATTAAAAATGCCCCCAGTGCTTCTGTGCCATTAAGAAATGCCCCCAGTGCCCCCATGTACCAGTAACAAATGCCCCCAGTGCCCCCATGTGCCATTAAGAAATGCCCCCAGTGCCCCCATGTGCCAGTAAGAAATGCTCCCATGTGCCAGTAAGAAATGCCCCCAGTGCCAGTAAGAAATGCCCCCAGTGCCAGTAAAAATTCCCCCAGTGCCCCAATGTGCCAGTAAAAATGCCTCCAGTGTCCCCATGTGCCAGTAAAAATGCCCCCCAGTGCCCCATGTGCCAGTAAAAATGCCCCCATGTGCCAGTTAAAAATGCCCCAGTGCTCTCATGAGCCAGTAAAAATGCCCCAGTGCCCCATGTGCCAGTAAGAAATGCCCTCAGTGCCAGTAAGAAATGCCCCCAAGTGCCAGTAAAAATGCCCCCAGTGCCCCCATTTGCCAGTAAAAATGCCTCCAGTGTCCCCATGTGCCAGTAAAAATGCCCCCAGTGCCCCATGTGCCAGTAAAAATGCCCCCATGTGCCAGTAAAAATGCCCCAGTGCTCTCATGAGCCAGTAAAAATGCCCCAGTGCCCCATGTGCCAGTAAAAATGCCCCCAGTGCCCCATGTGCCAGTAAGAAATGATGCCCCCAGTGCCAGTAAAAATGTCCCCAGTGCCAGCAAATGCCCCCAGTGCTAGTAAAATGCCTCCAGTGCCAGTAAAAATGCCCCAGTGCCAGTAAATTCCCCCAGTGCCAGTACAAATGCCCCCAGTGCCAGGAAAAATGCCCCCAGTGCCAGGAAAAATGCCTCCAGTGCCCCATGTGCCAGTAAAAATGCCTCCAGTGCCCCCATGTGCCAGTAAAATGCCCCAGTGCCCCTATGTGCCAGTAAAAATGCCCCCAGTGCACCCATGTGCCAGTAAAAATGCCCCCAGTGCCCCCATGTGCCAGTAAAAATGCCTCCAGTGCCCCATGTGCCAGTAAAAATGCCCCCAGTGCCCCATGTGCCAGTAAGAAATGATGCCCCCAGTGCCATTGCCTGGCTTAGGGGCCCGGTCGCAACTGCGACCGCTGCGACCCCTATAGCTACGCCACTGGCCCCAGGTACACCCATCTACTGTTTAGAGAAATCTGGCCAGAAGTGATCTTCATGGGATAATTGCGGCCAAAAAGCCAAACCTTCGACATGGAAACAAGGCCAAGTGACTCAACTATGCAAGAAAATATAGGAACAGCGGTGCAGAAAAATGTCAGCAGATGCTATGGACTGATAAGTCAAAATGTAAAATACTTGGCTGTAACAGAAAGCAATTTGTTTGCCAAAGAGCTGGAGAGCGGAACAATTATGAGTGTCTTCAGGCAACAGTGAAGCTTGATGGACGTTTCTTGCAAGTTTGGGGCTGCATTTCAGCCAAAAGGGATTTGGAAATTTGATCAGAATTAATGGTCTCATCAATGCTGAAAAATACGGGCAGATACTCTTCCATCATACAATACTATCAGGGAGGCATCTTATTGACTCCAAATTTATATTGGAGCTCGAATATACAGCCAATATCTTTAAGAACTATCTTCAAAATAAAGAACAAGGAGTCCAGAAAGTGATGATATGTCTCCCACAGAGCCCTGATCTCAACATCATGGAGTATGTCTTTGATTACATGAAGAGACAGAAGGATTTCAGCAAGCCTACATCCACAGAAGCCCTGTGGTTAGTTTTCTAAGATGTTTGGAACACCTTCCTTTCAAAGCTCTGTGCAAGTGTGGCTAGAAGAACTGACAATGTTTTAAATGCAAAGGGTGGTCACACCAAATGTCGATTGGAGTTAGATTTTTTGTTCATTCACTTTGCATTTTGTTAATTGATAAAATAAACACTATTAACACTTCTATTTTTAAAACATTCTTACTTTGCAGCACTTTTCTATACCTGCATATGTCCCCTATAAAAAAAAAATTAGTCTGCAATCACTGAAGTTAATGCAAAAAAGTCTACTATTTGTAGAAATTGTGTTCCTTAATGGGGTTCTCTAGTCCCATAATGCTTTATTATCTACACAAAATCCTGCATATTTTTCCCCCATATACCTGTTCAATGTCAGTACTTGCCTTCCCCCTGTCTCAGCATCACTGCATCCTGGCAGGATGTTTACATACAGAACCTCCTGTTGTCATCAGCTTCCTACTGAGTTTGAGAACCAAATTCAACTTGAATTGCTCTGTAATGGTTCTCAGGGCTTGTTCCATCTGCTGCACTGTTTCCGCTGTAGTAGAAACACCCTTACACCTCCCCTCTCTATGTTAGTTTGATAGAGCAAGCCCTGTGAAACATTACAGAGCAAAGCATGCTGAGATTGGATTTAAAAAAAAACAACAGGAAGCTCTTGAAAACAGGAAGTTTGTCATGTAAGCATTCTGCCAGGATACAGTGATGTTCAGAACAGGAGAAGGAAAGTGCTGACTGGAAAAATGGGTATGTAATGCGAAAATATGCAGTTTTTGGGGGTACTCTGGATGGATAAAAATGTAATTAAAAATGGGAGGACTCCTTTAAGGTAAAATATGATCTTGTTCTTAAACAGTCACTGTACGTTCACACAATTTTATCCAATAGAGAATGCTGCAAACTGCTAGATCACTTTATTTTTAAAAATCAGCCTGCATCCACCTGAAAAAAAGCTGTAAAGTAATGGCCATTAGGAGACTCACTTTCACCTAATTTGCCGTCCACTGCCTATTGTTAGTCCCAAGTAACAAAAATACAGAAGATGGTTCACAGGAAGTGGGGGGTGTGAGAGCTAGCTGAGATCCTGAGCCTGTTAGGACTGCTTCCACACTGCTTCTGAAGAGCATAGAAGCTCCTGTGTGTCTGTAGGTCTGATATCTCCCTCCTTATCAGCTTTCTGAGCTCCTTAGAAGAAAACCAACATAAAGGGAAGGAGGACACTGCACACACTGGCAGATTTAACAGAAGGGAAACGCCTCCTGCTTGTTAGAGAAATGCATCTAGCTGTGCAAATGAAACAGGGAATATTATGGCTGAGGAAGACATTAGGGAAGCTCAAAAAAGAACTGCTCTTTCAAAGGTATGATTGTACAATAAAGTATAGCCATTATGCAAACTTTTTTTTCTCACGTATGCTATAAGGGGTTAAACTGCATATTAACTATGAGTTAAATTGTTATTTCTATTTGTCTTTGAAGTAGATTCTATTTTACTTTGTGTAGGTTACTGTACAGTAAGCATATTTAATCAAACAATGCCTTTGTTTGTCTTTTAGACATGTTTTCTTTGGATAACCTGCAAACACTGTGTCCAGATATATAGAAATACAACCAGGTAAACGCTAAAAATTATTAGTTACTAAATGCATAAATATATATTAAAATAGGGTGTGCTGCATAGCTTAAGAAAATGAAAATATGTAAATATTACTTTATTATAAATATATTCCTAAATACCTTTCATTAGTTATAATGGCTCATTTTGTCTAGGGAGCAATGATTAGGAGAGAAAAATGGCCGCCGTCCTATTAGTACACACAAAAGCGGTCTTAATCACACAGCAGGACAAGTTACTTCACATCACTGAGGTTAAAGAGCCCCCTCATCCTCCAATCTGCTCTGCTTGTCAGGGATTATGATCCTTAATACAGTTTAATATGATATTTAGCTGATTCTCTGTGGGAATGGAGTTCATGAGGAGACATGGAAGTACAGAGAGGACGGACAGGACAGACTGTGGTAATGGAGACTGCATACAAGTGCTGCTGCTTATTAGCCACATCTGTTCATGAACTCAATTCCAAAACAGATTCCGCTGAAGATCTTATCATCTGTATTAAGGATCATAATTCCTGACAAGCAGAGAAGAGGATGAGGCAGGTCTTTATCTCAGTGTCCTGATGTAACTTGACCTGCTGTGTGATTAGGACAGGTTTTCTGCGCACTAATAGGACAGCAGCCATTTTGTTTCTCCTAATAATTGCTCCTCAGGCAAAATGAGCCATTATAACTAATGAAAGGTATTTGGGAATATATTTATAATGAAGCAATATTTAAGTATTTCTTAATATTATTTATTTCTTAATTCCCGGAGAACCCCTTTAAATAGGAGCTGAGCAGCAGTACCCACACACAGTCATTATACAGTATATGGAGCCCTACTTTTAAACTCTGTATGCTGTATAGTTTCTGGTGTCGGCAGCTGCCTTACCAGCTGATTGTGGGAGTGAAGGGTGTTGAACCCTCACCGATCTGATAAAGATGGCCAATCCTGAGGCTAGGGCATCAATATCTTAGTCCTATAAAAACCAAATATGCAGAGATTCTACCATAGTAAAACCGCTTCAAAAGATAACTTGTAGTACATCCAGCAGTAGTAGGTATCTGTCACCAGATGATGGCGTATGGTGGCTAGCAAAGTGGTCGTTGATGGCAACTCAGATAAGCTATCTTGCAGATGACTCTCCCTTGCACTTCTGGCTAACAGCTGTAAATTGGCATTTATGGATATAGGTGTCCACTGTATAATGCAGGCTTTGGTCTGGCCTGGGCATTATCCTAGGTGGTGGGTGTCTTTACTGTTGTCCCTCACCTGCAGAAGAATCCATAACACTGTGGTTGCTGGTCACCATGATGTCTATACTATGCTGTAGCTTTTAGGAAAACTGCATCTTTTCAGGTTTCCTGGTGTTCTTGCAGTCTCTGTGGAGTAGTGGTGTCACAGGAGAATAAGATCTCTTGCTGGTCCCTAAGACCCTAGGAGTAGGAGCAATTGAACGTGCTTCCTTCCTCCGTATTGTCCTAGCTAGAACTCTGCCTCCTGCCAGGAAGCAGGACCAGCCCATCTCTATCAAGGGCGGCGGAACAGGGTAGTTAACCCTGTCCCTGCCGGCTATACCTCTTCATGCTGGTGTACATAATATAAATGTTAATAAAGCATAACATGACATGGGGTACTTACAGTTGTGTGAGGTCTAAAGATAAATTACCAGAGAGGGTTCAAAGTTGCAACTAGGTTTGTGACCAGGGGCAACATGATAAATTGGGGTTACGGTGTATAAATTGGGGTTACGGTGAATTATATAAGCATCATACAATGTCAAGGGACCCCTCCCTCTATATGTTGATAGACATATCATTAAAGCCAGGGACTTGCAGGTTTAATCCAGCAATAGGCAAATCCTTATCATGGGGGAGGGGGGGTTTAGGTGTCATCCTGCATAAACAAGGGAATTCTAAGGTAAATTGACAGAGCCAGTACTGGAGATTAAAGATGCTTACAGGACTACTAATATTGATGACCTATCCTTGTTATAGGTGATCAATATCAGATTGCTGGGGTTCTGACTCCCATCACTCCTGACAATCAGCTGATTGCTGGGGCCACAGAGAATCAGAGCTGGGCACAGTTCTGTACATGGTGCAGTGGCTATGCCTGGTCCCTGCAGTGCTGCTCCCATTCACTTGTATGGGACTGGGTTATGGGAGTCGGACTAAGGACAGGTCATCAATATTAAAATCATTTTAATTTTGTGAATTAATTTAATTAATAATGACATTATATAATATCATGAATTATATAATAATTAATAAATAATAATAATAATCCACTATCCATATGATTTACCATTTTGCCAAGATGTATTCTAACTCCGCTCTCATCTCTTCTGTATATAAGGGCCACTAATAGGGCATTTATAGATCTATTAGATTCCAGATGGTAGCGAATAGATTTTTCCCTGACTGGCCAGCCACCGCCGTCTTGATTGAAGATCTTGCACAAAATCCCGTGCTAGGTGACGTATGACGTCACCACGCCAGCTGACGTGATGATGTCGTCAGGGACCTCGGGAGATTTTGCGCCAGATCTTCAATCAAGATGGCGGGAGACGGCCCATCGCGAGCAAATGGATGAGGGATTTTTTTTATTTTACACTGTGTTATAACTGTCAGATGCCACAATCTGCTATGAACGCGGCATCTGAGGGGTATAATGATGGGGGGCATGCACCCACTCCTTACAAAGAAATGCACTTCGTGATAAGCAACTTTATTTGTAAAATTTGGCAAAGCAGCCGAATTAAATTTTTGAATACTTTGCTTATTTCAACTTACTATGCATAGTTTCTGATATCGGTGACTGCCGAGTCCTGGAAAACGCCTTTAAGACCATGTTCAAATGTAGTATGGTACATGCGGTTTTGGTTGAGGGTTTTTGCATTGCAAAAGGTCAAATCTGTGTCATAAATCTGGAACCAATAGGGGTATAGTTGGTCGGCACTCCTAGCTTGTGGTTGGTGCTCTGTGGTATAATTATATGCAAATGTAGTAGAGACCACGGCACTCAATAGATTTCAAACTTTTAGTAATTTATTTGATCCATCCAAAATTCAATCTGTGGACATTAGCCAACGTTTCGGTCTAAACCTAACCTCCATTGAACAGGGAACGCTAGACGTATCTAAGGCCGTGAACAAGGTCTAGGTTAAGGCTACTTTCACACTAGCGTTTTTAATTCCGGTATTGAGTTCCGTCATAGGGGCT
The DNA here is from genome assembly GCA_900303285.1 of Rhinella marina. Taxonomy (NCBI): domain Eukaryota; kingdom Metazoa; phylum Chordata; class Amphibia; order Anura; family Bufonidae; genus Rhinella; species Rhinella marina. Next base: position 37,163 of record ONZH01028813.1, read on the forward strand.
CAA
>ONZH01028814.1:0-16522 GCA_900303285.1 Rhinella marina
TAGAAATATAAAAAAAATAGGCCTTTTAATTGGCACCCTGTACTGTGCGTTCTCTGCAAAATAATTTTATATACGTGGTGTTAATACCCACCGTCTGATCTGTTAGTAAATGGCTGTGTACCTAGAAATATAAAAAAAATAGGCCTTTTCATTGGCACCTGTACTGTGCGTTCTCTTGCAAAAATAATTTTATATACGTGGTGTTAATACCCACCGTCTGATCTGTTAGTACAACGGCTGTGTACCTAGAAATATAAAAAAAATAGGCCTTTTCATTGGCACCTGTACTGTGCGTTCTCTTGCAAAATAATTTTATATACGTAGTGTTCATACACACCGTCTGATCTGTTAGTACATGGCTGTGTACCTAGAAATATAAAAAAAAAAAGCCTTTTCATTGGCACCTGTACTTTGCGTTCTCTTGCAAAATGATTGTATATACGTGGTGTTAATACCCACTGTCTGAACTGTTAGTACATGGCTGTGTACCTAGAAATATAAAAAAATAGGCCTTTTCATTGGCACCTGTACTGTGCGTTCTCTTGCAAAATAATTTTATATACGTAGTGTTCATACACACCGTCTGATCTGTTATTACATGGCTGTGTACCTAGAAATATAAAAAAAAAAAAGCCTTTTCATTGGCACCTGTACTTTGCGTTCTCTTGCAAAATAATTGTATATACATGGTGTTAATACCCACCGTCTGAACTGTTAGTACACGGCTGTGTACCTAGAAATATAAAAAATAGGCCTTTTCATTGGCACCTGTACTGTGCGTTCTCTTGCAAAATAATTTTATATACGTAGTGTTCATACACACCGTCTGATCTGTTAGTACACGGCTGTGTACCTAGAAATATAAAAAAAAAAAAGCCTTTTCATTGGCACCTGTACTTTGCGTTCTCTTGCAAAATAATTGTATATACGTGGTGTTAATACCCACCGTCTGAACTGTTAGTACACGGCTGTGTACCTAGAAATATAAAAAAATAGGCCTTTTCATTGGCACCTGTACTGTGCGTTCTCTTGCAAAATAATTTTATATACGTAGTGTTCATACACACCGTCTGATCTGTTAGTACACGGCTGTGTACCTAGAAATATAAAAACAAAAAAAGCCTTTTCATTGGCACCTGTACTTTGCGTTCTCTTACAAAATAATTGTATATACGTGGTGTTAATACACACCGTCTGATCTGTTAGTACACGGCTGTGTACCTAGAAATAAAAAAAAAAAAGGCCTTTTCTTTGGCACCTGTACTGTGCGTTCTCTTGCAAAATAATTTTATATACGTGGTGTTAATACCCACCATCTGATCTGTTAGTACACGGCTGTGTACCTAGAAATATAAAAAAAATAGGCCTTTTCATTGGCACCTGTACTGTGCGTTCTCTTGGAAAATAATTTTATATACGTGGTGTTAATACCCACCGTCTGATCTGTTAGTACACGGCTGTGTACCTAGAAATATAAAAAAATAGGCCTTTTCATTGGCACCTGTACTGTGCGTTCTCTTGCAAAATAATTTTATATACGTAGTGTTCATACACACCGTCTGATCTGTTAGTACACGGCTGTGTACCTAGAAATATAAAAAAAAAAGCCTTTTCATTGGCACCTGTACTTTGCGTTCTCTTGCAAAATAATTGTATATACGTGGTGTTAATACACACCGTCTGATCTGTTAGTACACGGCTGTGTACCTAGAAATTTAAAAAAAAAGGCCTTTTCTTTGGCACCTGTACTGTGCGTTCTCTTGCAAAATAATTTTATATACGTGGTGTTAATACCCACCGTCTGATCTGTTAGTACACGGCTGTGTACCTAGAAATATAAAAAAAATAGGCCTTTTCATTGGCACCTGTACTGTGCGTTCTCTTGCAAAATAATTTTATATACGTGGTGTTAATACACACCGTCTGAACTGTTAGTACACGGCTGTGAAGGCAAAATATTGTAACCAAAAAAAAATAAAATGCGGAGGGGGGCTAGCGGAATCGGACGTGGACGAGGACGGGGGCGCGGAAATGCTGTTGGTGGCCTTGTTGAAGCCAGTGGGGATACAATGCGTGCTGGTGAGGGTCAGCCAGGATCCCACTCATCCAGAATCCCTGCCTTTATGGGACAGTTAAGCAGGGGGCGGGTTACACCGCTGTTGAGGCCTGAGCAGGTTGAACAGGTGGTGCAATGGATAGCCGATAGCGCTTCCACACAGTTGTCCACCAGCCAGTCATCCACACAGTCTCACTCTGACCCTCCTTCCTCCACACCTGGCCAACAGAGTCATCCCACCATTGACCCCTCCCAGGAGCTCTTTTCGGGTCCTTTTTCAGATGTGCCGGAAGAATCCCAGGAGCTAGCAGAGGAATTTGTTTGTAGTGATGCCCAAACACTTGAGTATTCGCCATCTCCTGCTGATGTGGACCCTGAACCAGCATCTGTTATCATGAGCGATGATGATGATGAGACGCAGTTGCCATCAAGGGAGGCTGTTGGAATGTCCAGTGGGCAGGAGGAGGAGCAGAGTGAGGAAGTGGAAGAGGAGGTGGTGGATGACGAAATGACCGACCCCACTTGGCCAGGGGTGATGTCCAGCGGGGAAAGCAGTGGAGAGGTGGTGGTCTGCGCAGCACCGAAAAAGGCAGCAAGAGGCAGAGGGATGTCCAGAGGCAGAGGGATGTCCAGAGGCAGAGGGATGTCCACAGGCAGAGGGATGTCCACAGGCAGGTCCAGGAGGACAGTCCAGACAGAGAAGTGAGGCCACAGCCAGCAGGGCCGAAGCTGTTCCCGGCAGCGGGCAGTCGCGCGAAGCTCCCCCATCGAGGCCTCGTACTTCTGTGGTGTGGAGATTTTTTAATGTTTGTGCGGATGACAAACTGAGCGCGGTTTGCACACTCTGCCACTCAAAACTGAGTAGGGGCTCTGAGAAGAGCAATCTGACCACCTCAGGCATGCGGCGTCACTTGGAAGTCAAGCACTGGGCTGAGTGGGAGAGAGCAAACGCAATACAACCTGCGCAAGGTCTTCCTGCCACTGCCTCTTCCCCTTTATTGTGTGCTGCCACTGCGGTCCAGACCTCCAGCCAGGACACCTCCACATCTGCCTCTGCCTCGGCTACTTTGGGGCCTTCTCCTTCAGCCTCCCCTTCCCCCGCATCTTCGCCTGCACCTTCACACTCCTCGTCCCATCAACTGTCCATCTCGCAGGCGTTCGACCGCAGGCGGAAGTACGCCTCGAGTCACCCCAAGCCCAAGCCTTAAACTGCCACATCTCCAAACTGCTGGCCCTGGAGATGTTGCCGTTTAGGCTTGTGGAGACGCAGGCCTTCCGCGACCTGATGGCGGCTGCCGCACCTCGCTATTCCGTCCCCAGCCGCCACTACTTTTCCCGGAGTGCCGTCCCCGCCCTGCACCAGCACGTGTCGCGTAACATCAGGCGGGCCCTGAGGTACGCAGTCAGCGCAAAGGTCCACTTGACCACCGACTCGTGGACAAGCGCTTGTGGCCAGGGACGCTACATCTCTTTGACGGCACACTGGGTGAATGTAGTGGAAGCGGGGACGGGGTCGCAAACAGAGACGGCCTACCTACCACCCCCGCCCAAGATTGCCAGCATGGGTTCTGATAAACCCCCCCTCCTCCTCCTCCTCCTCTGCCTTAACATCGCCCTCAGCCGCTAGCTGGAAGCGTTGCAGCACTGGCGCGGGGAGACGTCAGCAGGCGGTGCTTAAGCTCATCAGCTTGGGCGACAGGAAGCACAGCGCCCCAGAGGTGAGGGACGCCATATTGCAGCAGACGGAGATGTGGCTGTCGCCGCTGCAGCTAGGACCAGGCATGGTCGTGTGCGATAACGGCCGTAACCTGGTGGCGGCTCTGGAGCTTGCCGAACTCAATCACGTACCATGCCTGGCCCACGTTTTTAATCTGGTAGTCCAAAAATTTCTAAAGACTTACCCCAACCTGGCAGAGCTACTGGTGAAAGTGCGGCGCTTGTGCGCTCACTTTCGGAAGTCAACTGTAGCTGCTGCTAGCTTAAAAAAACTCCAGCAACGCCTCCATTTGCCTGAACATCGGCTGTTGTGCGACCTGCCGACTCGCTGGAATTCCACCTATTCCATGTTGGCCAGGGTGTGTGAGCAGCAGAGAGCATTGATGGAGTACCAGATTATGAATCCACGCGTGCCTCCAACTCAGCTCCCTCAGTTTGCCAACCACGAGTGGCCATGGATGGCAGACATATGCGATGTACTGCGTATCTTTGAGGAGTCCACCAAGAAGGTCAGCAGCGAGGACGCTATAGTGAGCGTAACCATCCCGCTCCTATGCGTCCTTAAAGAATCGCTCATCGCAATAAGGGAGAACGCATTGCACGCAGAGGAGACGGGGGTAGGAGGAGACGCAACGGAGCTACACAGTCAGACCACACTTTTGTCTGCTTCACGGTGGCAGTTGCAGGAGGAGGAGGATGAGGAGGAGGAGGACGACGTGGAGGTGGCTGTGGAAGAGGAGGAGGATGCTGGCGGCGAGGGTAGCAGTCAGGCTGTGTGCGTCCCATTGGTTCAGCGCGGATGGGGCGGAGAGGAGGCGGAAGAGGAAGAGGAGGAAATGGCAAGTGATCCTTCTGGTGGGGGCAGTGACGTCATGCCTATTCAGAGTCTGGCACACATGGCTGACTTCATGCTGGGCTGCTTTTCCCGGGACACACGTGTTGTCCGGATAGTGGAGAACAAACTGTACTGGGTCTTCGCACTCCTGGACCCCCGGTATAAAGATAACGTCTCCTCTTTTATTCCGGTAGAGGAGAGGACGAATCGATTGCTGGAATACCAGAGGGAACTCGTGCAGAACATGATGGAGATTTTCCCACCCACCATCGCTGGCGGCAGAGAGGAGAGGGTCTCCCAGAGTCCCACAACATCGATCAGGCCCACAGCCACCAGGGGAACACTCTCCAAGGTGTGGGACACGTTCATGGCACCCCCTCGTGCAACTTCCATCACTGCGGGGCCCGCTATCAGCAGGAGGGACAAGTATCGGCGGATGTTGCGGGAGTACCTGGCAGACCGTACCCCTGTCCTCCCCGATCCCTCGGCGTCCTACACTTACTGGGTCTCCAAGTTGGACACGTGGCTGGAACTGTCCCTGTACGCCTTGGAGGTGCTTGCCTGCCCTGCCGCCAGCGTGCTATCAGAAAGGGTGTTCAGCGCAGCCGGGGGCATTATAACCGATAAGCGCAGCCGCCTGTCAACCGACAGTGCCGACAGGCTGACGCTAATCAAAATGAACAGCAAGTGGATTGACCCGGACTTTGCTTCTCCAACAGTGGAAAGCAGCCAAAAGTGAAGTGCCATCTGTATGAAGTGCCATTTCCTCCTCCACCTCCTCCTCCTCCTTTACCGCCTTAGAATTGCTCCGTAAAAAAAAAAAAAAATATTTATGGCTCACCTCTTGGGCCTACAAACAATTTTTAAGAGGTCTCACCTCTTGGGCCTCCACATAATTTTTAAGAGGTCTCACCTCTTTGGCCTCCACATAATTTTTAAGAGGTCTCACCTCTTGGGCCTCCACATAATTTTTAAGAGGTCTCACCTCTTGGGCCTACAAACAATTTTTCTCATGCCTCACCTCTTGGGCCTACAAACAATTTTTAAGAGGTCTCACCTCTTGGGCCTCCACATAATTTTTAAGAGGTTTCACCTCTTGGGCCTCCACATAATTTTTAAGAGGTCTCACCTCTTGGGCCTCCACATAATTTTTAAGAGGTCTCACCTCTTGGGCCTACAAACAATTTTTCTCATGCCTCACCTCTTGGGCCTACAAACAATTTTTAAGAGGTCTCACCTCTTGGGCCTCCACATAATTTTTAAGAGGTTTCACCTCTTGGGCCTCCACATAATTTTTAAGAGGTCTCACCTCTTGGGCCTACAAACAATTTTTAAGAGGTCTCACCTCTTGGGCCTACAAACAATTTTTAAGAGGTCTCACCTCTTTGGCCTCCACATAATTTTTAAGAGGTCTCACCTCTTGGGCCTACAAACAATTTTTATTATGGCTCACCTCTTGGGCCTTAATACAATTGTTAAGAGGTCTCACCTCTTGGGCCTACAAACAATTTTTAAAAGGTCTCACCTCTTGGGCCTACAAACAATTTTTATTATGGCTCACCTCTTGGGCCTTAATACAATTTTTAAGAGGTCTCACCTCTTTGGCCTCCACTTAATTTTTTCGAGGGCTCACCTCTTGGGCCTCCACATAATATTTTCGAGGGCTCACCTCTTGGGCCTCCATATAATTTTTTCGAGGGCTCACCTCAAGCTAACTTTGCGCACTCATTAAAATATTTTCACAACAAGGACCTAAGAGCCCTCGATGGGAGAGCTTTGTGTGGGGGCCTGTTATAGGGAAGAGATGCGGCCCTGCGGGCTCTAGCCTGCCTTCTCCATGAGCCTCTGGCCAGCCCACGGCCTCTTCCTGCCTTTTGCGGTCCTACGCATCCCTCAACATCCCCACTGCTTTACCTGCTAGACATGACACTGGGCCAGGTCGGGTCACTGACTTCGTCATACTCAACCACCTCCTCTTACACTGCCTCACTTTGCTCCAACAGCCTCCCTTGCTGGCAACTGTGTCTCATCATCGTCCCTAATCATTTTACACTTTAGTGCCCGTTCCACACCACCATCAGCTAGAGATGGAGCTTGCTCCAGTGTTTGGGCATCAGAACAAACAAAATCCTCAGATAGCTCCTGCGATTCTTGCATGGGTGGGAACACTGGGTTGATAACATTGGGCAGGGTGGGAGGAAGGAGGGTCAGAGTGAGGTCCCTGCAGTTTCTGCAGGCTATCGACGAGACTGGACTTTGTGGACTTGACTGAGTGGTGGACAGATTTAAAAGGAGAATCTAGAAGGAGAAGGAGGGGTTTGCCGAGCTGTCTGTAAGGGTTGCGGAAATCCAGACAGAACCAAGGCCCAAAACTTGGGTGGGGGTAGCAGGTTTGCCCGTCCCCGCCTCCACAACATTCACCCAGTGTGCCGTCAGGGAGATGTAGCATCCCCGGCCTCAAACCAAAGTGTTGGTGGTCAAATGGCCTTTTGCAGTAACCGTGTTACTCGGGCGTGGATGATGTTTTGGGACATGTGCCTGGGCAAGGCAGGGATGGCACAGAGGGAAAAATAGTGATGGCTTGATTGCTTTCCCCCTTGCCTATGCCATCTGTGGTTGTCATAGGCAACGTGATTTTAAGGGGTGCAGAATTTTATCTTCTTTTTTGTCTAGTTTGGCTTGGGGTCCATGGCAATGTAGAGGAAAGAAGGTTTCCTTGTATGGTCTCACTTTACAGAGAGGTTACATTGTCTTTGGAGTGTATTGTTGAGAGGCTGTGATAGTGGCGTAATAGTGCGACTTGGGCGCGTTATATGCACCCAGACATGCTTCCCCTGCTGTCCCAGTTGCATTCCAGCAGTGTTGGCATCCTTTTCTGAGGTTTCAGGGTGGACTTGGTGACCTCCAAGTGGTCGAATTGAGATTTCCAAGTGGCGAGCATTTTTTTCCCATAGACTTTAATGGGATTCGATATTCGGTCGAATAGTCGAATTTCGCGGTCTATTCGAATCGAATTTCGAACTTTCGAATATTTCACTACTCGCTCATCTCTAGTGCTGATATGTGTGACATCCAAACCGGAAAATAAGGATGGTAGAGATCGGAAGTAATGACTATTATAAGAATGATGGAGTGGTTATGAGTGATGGGAACAGGATTGGTGAAGTCATTAAGAAGGTAGTGGCAGCACAGAAATGGTCCAAGTGGGCCAAAAGACCGACATTCAAAGACAGAGGAGGGGTAAAAACAATGAAAAAGGACCTCACATCGGCACCAGAACCCTAAGCGGTAAATTTAAAAGTCAGCAGAACACAGAGATAGATGGTTGTCATATATATAATTATCAGGTGTCTGTGAAGGTGTACCAGTCTACACTCAATAGAAAACAAGGTAGCAAGTGAGGAGAATATAGTTCAAACTAACATCTAATCAAGAGTTTATGTGAAAAAAAAAAAAAATATATATATATATATATATATATATATATATATATATATATATATATATATATGTATATGGAGAGGAGGTGGGGGAAATGATCAGGAATGACCGGAAATGAAAAGGAGTAGTGTCGAAAAAAAAATACGTGCAACTCAAACACAGTGAGGTGGGATGGATCATTATAAATATAGGTACAATGTATGTTTTCTGTCTTTTACTACTATCAATTATCCTGATGACGGGGGCTGCCATTTATAACCCCGAAACATGTAGAGAGTCTACTTTTATTGCCAATAAAAGGATTAAATGAGAAGCCGCTGTGCCTGCTGCCGTTTCTTCCCTACCATTCTACAAGCGAACTTGGCTCGGGGGGGCTCTGTCTCAAGGTGTCTTGAGCTTTATCCGAGAGACATCCTCCCCAGTGAAGTGAGTTGATTTTCTTGTATTTTCTTGTTTTATTATTATTTATATGATTATTATTTCCATTGGTTTTATATTGATAGTAATTTTATTATTTTTTCGACACTACTCCTTTACATTTCCGGTCATTCCTGATTATTTCCCCCACCTCCTCTCCATTTATATATATATATATATATATATATATATATATATATATATATATATATACTGTATATTTGGTTGACTTGAGAGATATTTTGCAGGATGCAAAATGTAAGAAACTCATCTCTCAGGAGGAAAACAACTTTCTGTACCTCAAATTTCCAGTCACTGCTACCTTTTATAGCTTTCCAAAAATCCACAAAGGGACTAACCCATTAAAAGGGAGACCAATCATCTCAGGTATAGGTAGCATTGGCCAGAATTTGGGGATATACATTGATCAGATCCTTATGCCTTTCGTGACATCTTTGCCCTCATATACGAGAGACACTATGGACCTGTTAAAAAGATTGGATGGTATCACAATTGAAAAAGACTCACTTCTGGGAAGTATAGACGTCACTTCTGGGGAGTATAGAAGCTCTATTTGTCTATCCCCCATGAAGCAGGCCTACAGGCCGTTCAGCATTTTCTGAGTATGAGGGAACAACAATTTTCTGAACACAATGCATTTGTCCTCAGACTCCTCCAATATCTGTTGACCCACAATTTTTTGATCTTTAATGGTAAGCTTCACCACCAGCTCAGGGGCACAGCCATGGGCTGTTCTTGTGCGCCATCCTATGCCAACTTGCTCCTGGGCTGGGGGGATGGCTACCATGGTCTTTGGAGATGAGTCATCACTATGTACCAGGCCTATTTCTCGTTGGGCCCGGTACATAGATGATATTTTCATCATTTAGAATGATACCAAACAATCTTTTGGGGCCTTTGTTGATGAACTCAACATTAACAACATTGGACTTCGGTTTAAAAATGAATGTAGTGAGCAGACCCTGCCCTTTCTGGATATTTGTATCTCCCGAAAAGGAGAAGATGAGCTTTTCACCACCATCTATACGAAGCCCACCTCTACAAATTCTGTTTTACATTGGAGCACTAGTAATCCGGCCCCTTTAAAGCGTGGCATCCCACGGGGCCAATACCTGCGTCTACGCAGGAACTGCTCTGATAAAGCAGAATTTGTCCAACAAGCTCATGAAATCAGAGCCAGATTCCGTTCAAGAGGTTATCCTGACGATACCTTAAGAACTGCTTTTCAGACTGTGCTAGCGACTGAACGGACTGGTTTACTGATACCTAATGTAAAAAATTATGTTAAACAGAAGGTCTGTCTTATCACCACCTTTGATGGTGCCACAGACAAGACGAGGGATATTTTGAGGAAACATTGGCCCATACTGTTGATGGACCCAGATATCATGGAGGTGATCAATGATTATCCGCAGGTCACTTTCAGACGGGGAAACAGCTTACGGGACATGTTGGTCAAGAGCCACTTTACACCTGCACCACAGCCCACCACATGGCTAAGCCAAGAACCCAAGGGGTGTTTTAGATGTAGTGGTTGCGTGACATGTGGCACCATCCAAAGTGGTAAAACATTCTACAGCAATAATCTGCAACAAATCTTCGTTATTAATGGTTTCATTAATTGCCGTACCCAAGGGGTCATTTACAAAATCACCTGTGACTGCCAGAAGGCAAAACTTTGGCAAAACTAGGCATGAACTAGGCATGAGCTGCGCCGTGGTATCAGAGAGCACTTCGAAAATAAGCGGGATACTCCCATATCTCGGCATATCCATGAATACCATCAAGGTAACCCTAAGTGCATTAAAGCTATTGGCATTGAGGTGGTTGAACCTCCTCTACGAGGAGGAGATTGGGACCATATGTTTTTACAGCATGAGGCCCGCTGGACATTCCTGCTATGTACAGTGTCACCCATGGGACTGAACGAGCAACTTAATTTTAGTTGTTTCATCTGACTTGTGGGTATTTCATAATCATGTTTGCCTCACTGTTTCTCCTTTTATCTCTTTTATCTACTACCTATGGCCTCACTAGACCTCAGTGTGCCCATCATGTCAGGTGGTGGCATTAGTCATTATCCTCTTTTATTATATTTTGCCCCAAATACCTACTGTTAGTAGCGCAATCCAGTAATAGGGATCGAGCTCCCGGCGCCTGCTAGCAACTCGTCCCTGGTTGCTGGGTAGTGACGCAGGGCCGCCCTGCGCATGTGCCGCACGGCGGAACGCGCCGACGTCATGATCCATGTGCTGGCGCGTCATGCATGGAGCCAAGCCTCGTTTTCAGGCCACTCCATGCTTAAATAGTCAGGCGAGCATACGCGATCTACCCCAGGCAAGGTATCGCCCGTGGAATCCCTCAGGCCACTGGCTATGGTAAATATCAGTCCTTATCCCCCCTAACTCCAGGCATTTTGTTGGAGTCTATGCCCTATCAGGCATCTTACCCTAAATTTAAGTGCAACTATTTTGAGCATCAGTGAATCTAGTTGCCATTATTTATTTATATATTTCTTGCCCTACCTCCCTACTCGTCTTTTCCCCTGCTGAGCCTACTGAACATAGTAACATAGTAACATAGTTTATAAGGCCGAAAAAAGACATCTGTCCATCCAGTTCGGCCTGTTTTCCTACAAGTTTATTCAGAGAAAGGCAAAAAACCCCTGTGAGGTAGAAGCCAATTTTCCCCACTTTAGGGGAAAAAAATTCCTTCCTGACTCCAATCAAGCAATCACAATTACTCCCTGGATCAACGACCCATCTCTAGTAACTTTAAGCTGTAATATTATTACACTCCAGAAATACATCCAGGCCCCTCTTGAACTCTTTTAATGAACTTACCATCACCACCTCCTCAGGCAGAGAGTTCCATAGTATCACTGCTCTTACCGTAAAGAATCCTCTTCTATGTTTGTGTACAAACCTTCTTTCCTCCAGACGCTGAGGATGTCCCCTTGTCACAGTCACAGTCCTGGGGATAAATAGATCATGGGAGAGATCTCTGTACTGACCTTTGATATGTTTATACACAGTTATTAGATCTCCCCTCAGTCGTCTTTTTTCTAAAGTGAATAAGCCTAATTTTGATAATCTTTCTGGGTACTGTAGTTCACCCATTCCAGTTATGACTTTAGTTGCCCTCCTCTGAACCCTCTCCAGCTCTGCTATGTCTGCCTTGTTCACAGGAGCCCAGAACTGTACACAGTACTCCATGTGTGGTCTGACTAGTGATTTGTGAAGTGGCAGGACTATGTTTTCATCACGGGCATCTATGCCTCTTTTTATGCAATCCATTATCTTATTGGCCTTGGCAGCAGCTGTCTGACACTGGTTTCTACAGCTTAGTTTGCTGTTCACTAAAATTCCTAGGTCCTTTTCCATGTCAGAGTTACCCAATATTTTACCGTTTAGTATGTACTGGTGACTTGCATTATTCCTTCCCATATGCATAACCTTACATTTGTCAGTGTTAAACCTCATCTGCCACTTCTCTGCCAAAGCCTCCAGTCTATCCAGATCCATCAGTAGCAGTGTACTGTCCTCTTCTGTGTTAATTACTTTACACAGTTTAGTGTCATCTGCAAAAATTTATATTTTACTGTGCAAGCCTTCTACAAAATCATTAATAAATATATTGAAGAGAATAGGGCCCAATACTGACCCCTGTGGTACCCCACTAGTGACAGTGACCCAATCTGAATATGTGCCATTAATAACCAACCTCTGTTTTCTATCACTGAGCCAGTTACTTACCCACATACAGACATTTTCTCCCAGGCCAAGCATTCTTATTTTATATACTAACTTTTTATGTGGTACCGTGTCAAATGCTTTGGAGAAGTCCAGATATACGACATCCATTGATTCGCTGCGGTCCAGTCTAGAACTTACTCCCTCATAGAAACTGATTAAATTGGTTTGACTTGACCAATCCCTCATGAAGCCATGCTGAGTTATTTGCTTATTTTGATTGAGGTACTCCAAGATAGCATCTCTTAGAAAACCCTCAAACAGTTTACCCATGACAGATGTTAAACTTACCAGCCTATAGTTCCCGGGCTCTGTTTTTGGACCCTTTTTGAATATTGGCACCACATTTGCTATGCGCCAATCCTGTGGAACACTCCCTGTCAGTATAGAGTCCTTAAATATCAGAAATAAGGGTCTGGACATGATATTACTTAATTCTCTTAGGATACGGGGGTGTATGCCGTCCGGTCCTGGCGATTTGTCTATTTTAATCTTTTTAAGACGGAGCTCTACTTCTTCCTGGGTCAGACAGGGCATTTTTAATGGGGAATTTACTTTTATATTCTGCATTTCATCTGACAGTTTATTTTCCTCAGTGAGTACAGTGGAGAAAGAGATATTTAGTAGCTTTGCTTTCTCCTCATCGCTCTCTGCAACTCCCCCCTCATTACTCTGTAAGGGGCCGACACCTTCAGGTTTATACTTTTTACCATTTATATAATTAAAGAACATTTTAGGGTTAGTTTTACTCTCTTTGGCGATTAATCTCTCGGTCTCTAGTTTGGCTGTTTTTATTTGTCTTTTACATATTCTATTTTTTTCCTTATATTTATATTTATATAATTAATGCTTCCTCGCACCCCTCCTATTTTAGTGATTTAAATGCTTTCTGTTTGTTATTTATTGCTTTCTTTACAGCTCTATTTATCCACATTGGTTTTTTCTTGTTCCTTAACCTTTTATTCCCATAAGGTATGAACCTCTCACAATTAGATATTAGGATGCTTTTAAAAATATTCCATTTTGTGGCTGTATTTTTATTTTTGAGGACTTTGTCCCAGTTAGTTAGGCCTATGGCCTCTCTTAGATGACTAAATTTTGCTTTTTTTGAAGTTTGGTATTTTTGTTCCTCCCTGAAGAAAGCTCTTTTGAATGACAGTTGGAAGGTTATTATATTATGGTCACTATTTCCCAGGTGTTCCCCGACCTGCACATCTGTTGTTCTGTCAGGTCTATTGGTTTATACTAAGTCCAGTATGGCCGTCCCTCTAGCCGGGTCCTGAAGCAGTTGGAAAAAGTAATTGTCTTTGGTTATTTCCTAGAACCTGTTTCCTTTATGAGATATACAGGTTTCAGTTTCCCAGACTATATCTGGGTAGTTGAAATCCCCCATAATAACGACCTCATTATGTTTTGCCGCCTCGTCTATTTCATTTAGAAGTAGATTTTCTGTGGACTCTGGTATATTAGGTGGTTTATAATAAAGTCCTATTAGTATTTTATTATTGTTTTTGGCTCGATTTATTTCTACTCACAGTGACTCCACATGTTCATGTCCCTCACTTAAATCTTCCCGGAGTGTGGGCTTTAGACAGGACTTTACATAAAGGCAGACCCCTCCCCCTCTCCGGTTTTGGCGATCCTTTCTAAACAGACTGTAACCCTGTACGTTAACTCCCCAGTCATAGGTATCATCCAGCCATGTCTCAGTTATTCCCACTATGTCATAGTCCTCCTCACATATCATTAATTTCAGTTCACCAGTTTTATTAGTTAGGCTTCTGGCATTAGTGTACATACAGTTAAAAGGTTTATATATATTTTTTCCCCTACACTTTTCCTTCTGCACTGTTCTAGTTCCTCCTTCCATTCCTCCCCCAGTTCCATTACCTTGCCCCAGGTCTCTATCTGCACTATCTTCCCCATCTATAATGTAGTTACCCTCCTCCCCCCATCCCTAGTTTAAACACTCCTCCAGCCTTCTAGCCATCTTCTCCCCCTGAAGGCGAAACATGCATGTAGGGAAAGGTAAGGACTGGGGCATTTATTAGGGTGTATTATTTGAGGGAAAGGTTCCGGATGGGGTCGCCCCTTTTGTGGCGGGTGCTCCGGTCGCCGGGCCAGCGTAGTACCCCCCCATAGGGACACATTAGGGATAGTCTCCCCCACTCCGCCTAATTATCTGCACCATCCCCTAGTCCAGGGACAATCCGCGTTTGCTACCCCTGCGCATCTGGACTACGGATAAAGGATGAGCCTCCCGCTGGTGTGGTAGGACAAACGGTTTCATTATTGGTTGCTGCCATGTACATTGTTTCCTTTTAACACTCCAACCGATTTTTTGTACTACATTGTATTTTTGTTTGTTGATTATATACTGTATTAAGAGCCTGTTTTAATATATAATAGTAAAGGTTACGTTTTAATACCTTCACTCTCAAGGTGATAACCCATATAGTTCAACTTTTGGAAGCTGGGGTTACGATTTATTCATTTCTATGGTAATTTTTTTTAGCTATTTATGAACATAGCTCTTTCTAATGCCATATGGAAGTAAGTTGTTAGGTTAATAAAAATCCCTTGCTCCTGATACAGCTTTCTCTGCTGCCCTCACACTTCTTGCAGGCATTTTACCTTGGGTCCTGACCGAATGTATGAGCGTCTATTTCTGTTCATCTGCATTTACTATAATGCAGTTGACCAGGAAAAGAAGTGCACACATCCAGAGAACCCATTTAAGCTACATACAGTATGTTGTTTCCATCTGGCTATTCTAAAGTTTTTATGTCGCAAGATATCAAAACTATGTATGTACCACTTTCCCCTATAGTGTGCCTCTAAGGCTTTATTACAGATAGTCATCCAATCATTGTTCTCAATTAGAGATGAGCGAGCACTAAAATGCTCGGGTGCTCGTTAATCAAGTCGAATTTTTCCCGATGCTCGGGTGCTCATTTTGAATAACAAACCCCATTGAAGTCAATGGGAGACGCAATCATTTTTTGCAGGGGACCGGGGCTCTGCCTAGGGAAGGCTGGGTGAAAACCTGGAAACCTCAGAAAATGATGGAAACACCATGGAAATGGACAGGGAACAGCAGGGGCTGCATGCATTGATGCCTTTGAGGCTGCCTAATCCCACCATTACCCCAAATTCTCGGGCAAAAGCCTGGTGGTGACCCTCAAGGCAAATGTGCTCACCCAGACCATAAACATTTATCGTGGCCCTGTATGGCTGTGACTACAGAGTGACCGAGTTACACTGCAGGAGCAGGCGAAGCACATAAAAATTTAGCGTGCCCCTGTATGGCTGTGACAACAGAGTGACCGAGTTACAGTGCAGGAGCAGGCGAAGCACATAAAAATTTAGTGTGACCCTGTATGGCTGTGACAACAGAGTGAACGAGTTACAGTGCAGGAGCAGGCGAAGCACATAAAAATTTATCGAGGCCCTGTATGGCTGTGAATACAGAGTGACCGAGTTACACTGCAGGAGCAGGCGAAGCACATAAAAATTTAGCGTGACCCTGTATGGCTATGACAACAGAGTAACCGAGTTACAGTGCAGGAGCAGGCGAAGAACATAAAAATGTATCGAGGCCCTATATGGCTGTGACTACAGAGTGACCGAGTTACAGTGCAGGAGCAGGCGAAGCACATAAAAATTATTTGTGGCCCTGTATGGCTGTGACTACAGAGTGACTGAGTTACAGTGCAGGAGCAGGCAAAGCACATAAAAATTTATCGAGCTTGGTGCTCGTTCGAGTATTAGAGTACTAATCGCTATTCGGACGAGTATCTCGCCATACTCGAGGAAATGGCAACTTCCGCATCGTGCTTTTTTGGCGCCTATAAACACAGCCAATAACAAGCCAGGAGACTCTACGGTACACCCAGCATCACGTGGGGCCCTTACATGTCGATAGCAGGGGTTGGCTGGCCTGATCAGGTGACCCTGGAATATACTAGTGACTGGCCACGGTGCTCGGCTCAGATGCCGTCTGGATGTCGTTAGGGATAGAGCTGCTGCCTTTCAGGGACAGTGTTAGGGCCTGCATTTAGTTCTATGTTAGGCAGGAATCACCCACAAAGAACCCAACAGCCCTTCTAAGGGCTAGAAGAAATTTTTTTTTTGTCTCCTGGCTTGGCTGGCTGGCACTAGTAGTGCAGCTATCGCCATATCTAACCCTGTTTTTTTTTATTGTTCTATCTCAGTGATTCAAATCCATTGCACACAGCAGTGTGGAACCATTCTGTGTGTCACAGTTCAACACACACTCTCCAA
>ONZH01028815.1:0-49837 GCA_900303285.1 Rhinella marina
GCCAAAGACCTGAATAGCAACCGGCTGCGAATGGACGTTAAGGAGCTAAGCCGTTCCTCAGGGGTTTATGTGTGAGTTGCGTTTAATCTTTACCCCACAGGTTGTCATCGGCGATTCCAGCTGATGGACGTTGTTTTCTTTACGGTTTTTGTTGCATTTTTTGCTTTCTTGTTTTATATTGGGTACAACGTGGTTTATCCATCAACGATATGTGATCGTGAATATATGACCTTGCTCTCCTTCCTAATAGGGGTTCATTTGTCTTATGCTGGGTTTATGCACTGTATTTATGCTTTTTGCCAATCACCATGGGTCTGAAGTTTATCTCAATGAATGTGAAGGGCCTAAACAGCCCCCAAAAGAGAGCTTTTTTATGGAAAGAACTCATAGACAGCAGATGTGATGTGTTTAGTGTGCAGGAATCCCATCTAAAAGAAATAGATGCAGGGAGGATCCGTCATAGATTGTTTCCAACAATTTATCATTCCCATTACAAGAAAAAACAGAGAGGTGTCATGTTGGGGTTTAAAAACACAATTGCTTTCCAATTACATCAGCAAACTGTAGACCAAAATGGGAGGTATGTTATAGTAGTGGGGCAATTGAATAACATTACCTACACGATAATAGCTGTCTATGCTCCCAATAGGCATCAACAAGCATTTTTCAACAAGCTTGTCAAAAAAGTGAACACAATAAAACAGGGCCACGTGTTGTGGCTGGGGGACTTTAATGATGTGGCGGATCCCCTCCTAGACACTACCTCATCTTCGGTGAGATCCTCATGGTTGAAAGCATTTATGTTGTCCCATGACCTGTATGATGTATGGAGGCTGCAGCATGGTAATGAGAGAGACTTCTCTTTTTTCTCTAATGTGCACAATTCTTATTCAAGAATAGATATGTTTTTGGTAGGTAGATCCCTGATTGGTCCGGCACTTGAATCAACTGTTGAAACAATCACGTGGTCTGACCATGCTGCGGTCTCCTTGACTATTAAAGAAGAACATTGCCTTAGAGGGTTTTCTTCTTGGCGTTTGAATCCATTCTTACTGGAACATCCTACATACAGAAAAGAGGTTGAGTCTGCCGTGAAGGAATACTTTAGTTTGAATGCGGGGTCTGTCTCTAACCCAATATCAGTGTGGAATGCTCACAAAGCATTTGTAAGAGGGATTCTTATCAAGATAGGTAGTAGGGCTAAAAAGGACAGGGAGAAAAAATTTCAAGACATTACTTCTGAAATTGCTGCCGTTGAAACGGTCAATAAAGGGAATCCTTCTCAAACTAATGCGGATAAATTGAGGTCTTTACGGCTACAGTTGAGGGAATTGTTGCTTGGCAGGTATGAGCATGGTCTCCGGAAGACGAAAGCGATTTTTTATTCCCAGGGAAATAAAGCGGGCAAACTGCTGGCCAGTAGACTAAAACAACGACAGATAAAATCCAGGATACCTTTTCTCAAAAAGTCCCTTACTGACTCTCCAGTTAGTGACCCTGACGGCATTGCTGATATCTTTAAGAGGTATTATGCTTCTCTATATAACTTGGAGAAAGAAGTGGATTATATCTCTCCCCAACAACAGAAGATAGATGCATTCTTAGAGGGCCTACACCTATCTCAGTTATCAGAGACTCACTTAAATGCTCTTAACGCTTCTTTTACTGAAGAGGAGGTATCGCGTGCAATCCGTTCTCTCCCTTTACACAAGGCTCCAGGTCCTGATGGATTTAGTAATATATATTATAAGTCTTTCACTAGTATTCTAGCCCCTCATTTAACTTCCACCTTTCAGAGGGTGGCTACAGATGGCTGCTTCCCAAGCGAGATGTTAGTGGCCACTATTGTTACTTTGCCTAAGCCTGGCAAGCCCCCAGAGATCCCTCAGAATTTTAGGCCGATCTCGTTGTTAAATTCGGATATAAAGATATACGCTAAAATCTTAGCTACCCGCCTGGCGGATATTGTCCCTACTTTGATTTCATCGGACCAAACGGGATTTGTCCGGGGCAGACAAATTTATGAAAATACCAGGAGGGTAATCAACATAATAGATAGATTGGAAGCAAAGAGAACCCTGCTGTTTTGGTCACTTTAGATGCGGAGAAGGCGTTTGACCGAGTGAACTGGTCGTTCGCCTTCTCCGTATTGCGACATATGGGATTTAGAGGTCCATGTCTAGATGCCATAGGAGCATTATACTCCTCCCCTTCTGCCAAGGTTCTGGCTAATTCGACACTATCGACTCCATTCAAGATCACTAACGGGACACGCCAAGGGTGTCCCTCTCTCACCAATTATTTTTATCCTTTCTATAGAACCTTTGGCGCAGGCCATTAGACTTCATCCTGGGATAACTGGGGTGCAAGTAGGAGGGAGAATGCATCATATCTCTATGTATGCTGATGATATTATATTATTTCTCACCAACCCTGTGCGATCGCTTCCGGAGGCCATGACTCTGATTGAGAACTTTAGTGCCCTCTCCTGTTATAAGTTGAATGAGTCTAAGTCACAGATTCTCCCTTTGCATCTCTCACCTGCTGAGGAGCAATGGTTAAGGCATGCTTTTCAGCTAGATTGGCAACCGGACCATATTGACTACCTGGGAATTAGACTCACTAATACAGTTCACCACTTATATAAGGTCAACTATGTTCCTTTGATAGAAATGGTGAGGAGGGATCTCTCCTCTCTTCAATATAAGGAGATTTCCTGGTTAGGCAGAATAGCAGCTTATCAGATGATGCTACTACCCAAATTGATGTACATATTTAGGATTTTGCCTATAAAAGTCCCCAGTTCTTTTTTCCAGAAGGTGACGCATCTGATTACTAAGTATATTTGGGGAGGCTCTAGGCCAAGGATGGCAGCTTCCCTATTACATAAGAAAAGGACAGTTGGTGGAGTAGGCCTACCCAAAGTACAGGATTACTTCTTGGCCATACAAATACAACAATTATATTACTGGTGGAAAGGAGATCTAAACCAACATTGGATACATCTAGAGTCTTCTGTGGTTCCGAGGGTATCCCTTAAATCGCTACTCTTGGGTTCTCTGCTAGTCCCATATAAGAAGCGGGCTTTTTCATACCTAGTAGATGCAGCACTGGAACATTGGGGTCAGTTCCATACTGTAACCAAACACGCATTAGTAGCTCCAGTGGAGTTTTTGCCCTTGGAAGCAACACATCTGTTTCTTTCTGACATAGATTTTCATCCTTGGATATTAAAGGGGATTGTCCGGTTGTCGCACGTGAGCTCTCCGGACTCCACTTTATCATTTCAACATTTAGTTGACGAATACAACATACCCCAGAGGGATTTCTTTAAGTTTTTGAGGTTACGTCACCTTATTCAATCTGACCTAGTTCCAAAGGTTCACATTAACAGGAAACTGTTGGAATTCTGGTCGGACCCCAATGTGAAAAGAATGCCCATTAGACCTTTATACGTAATGTTGGGACAGAAGGAAACCTTTACTAAGTCCTCTCCCTTTGTAGCATGGGAACAAGACCTACACACTTCATTTTCAGATTCTCAGTGGTCTGTGGCTCTCAGAATGTCAGCTAGAATTCTTAAGTGTACTACCTTATACGAATCATACATGAAAACTGTCCTAAGGTGGTACTACACTCCTGAGAAATTGAGTGTTATGTTTCCAGGTACCTCACATTTATGTTGGAGGTCGTGTGGAAGTAAGGGTACACTTTTACATATATTATGGTCCTGTCCCAAACTGGTTCTATTTTGGAAGGAGGTATTTCAAATAGCATCTGATATTACAGGAATTCCCATAGTATCATCACCTTCGCTAGCTTTGTTGTTTATAGGGATAGATGAGCTCCCTATGTCATGCAGAAGCATACTGATGCATGTGTTTCTGGCCGCTAAGTTATCTATAACTTTTAATTGGAAAAAAGTCGAACCACCAGACTTAAAGGAGGTGCTTCATAGAATTAATACTATTTATGCATACGAGAGGACTCTGACATTTATCACCCGCAGATCAAGGAGGGCCATGGATGGGTGGTTGCTCTGGAGGGAGTCCAGGTATAATGTACTGCCTAATACTAATATTTCTTCAGGATCCCCTTGACAAAAGGAAACCTGGGGCTAGTTGGAAACTTGCAAGGTACTACAAGCTTAGTATACAAACGCAAGGGACGTTGTACTCTTTCTTTTCTTTTCAATTGTTTGTTTTTGTTTTTTGTTTGACACTTTATTATTATTATTTGTATGTCGAACACTTAGATATTTGCATTTGTATTGTTTGCAAATTTTGCCTTTTATTGTGCGGTACTGCGCTACCGCGTTTCTTGTACTATTCAAAATTTTCAATAAAGAAATATAGTTTAAAAAAAAAAAAAAAAAAGACCGAAAAGTCCTTTTAAGGACTGTTGTTATCTGGCTGCAATATTTTTTTTTCTTTTGGAGCAAAAATAACACAAGTTTGCCTGACCCTAACACCACCTGCACAGCGTGTGCATTATAACGTTTTGTGTATTCTATATACCTGACATCCGGTGTCATTTTTTCTGCCGCTAACCAAGGCAACATTACCTGTGTTGCGTCTGCTTTATAACGTTTCTGTGTCCTATATACCTGACATCCTGTGTCATTTTTTTCTGCCGTTAATCAAGGCGACATTTCCTGTGTTGTGTGTGCATTATAAGGTTTCTGTTTTCTATATACCTGACATCCTTTGCTATTTTTTCTGCCTCTAATCAAGGTGACATTACTTGCGCTGCGTCTGCTGTATAATGTTTGCGCAAGGAGGGACAGATAGTGTAGGGATAGGATTTGGCTAGGCAGGGCTAGTTTTTCTGTTGAAAAGACCCAAAAGCCCTTTTAAGGGCTATTGTTATATCTGGCTGCAATCTTTTTTTTTTTGGGGGGGGAGGGGGGTTGAAATAACGCAAGTTTGCCTTACCCTAACACCACCTGCACAGCGTGTGCATTATAACGTTTCTGTATCCCATATACCTGACATCCGGTATCATTTTTTCTGTCGCTAATCAAGGCGACATTACCTTGCGTGTGCATTATAACATTTGTGCAAGGAGGCACAGATAGTGTAGGGATAGAAATTGGCAAGGCAGGGCTAGTTGTACATTACTAATGTAGCCTTGATTAGCGGCAGAAAAAAATGCAATGGATGTCAGGTATATAGGATAAACAAACATTGTACCGCACATGCAGCACATGTAATGTCGCCTTGATTAGCGGCAGAAAAAAATGCAATGGATGTCAGGTATTTAGGATAATCAAACATTGTCCCGCACATGCAGCACATGTAATGTCGCCTTGATTAGCGGCAAAAAAAAAATGCAATGGATGTCAGGTATATAGGATAAACAAACATTGTACCGCACATGCAGCACATGTAATGCCGCCTTGATTAGAGGCAGAAAAAAATGCAATGGATGTCAGGTATTTAGGATAAACAAACATTGTACCGCACATGCAGCACATGTAATGTCGCCTTGATTAGCGGCAAAAAAAAAATGCAATGGATGTCAGGTATATAAGATAAACAAACATTGTACCGCACATGCAGCACATGTAATGTCGCCGTTATTAGCGGCAGAAAAAAATGCAATGGATGTCAGGTATTTAGGATAAACAAACATTGTACCGCACATGCAGCACATGTAATGTCGCCTTGATTAGAGGCAGAAAAAAATGTAATGGATGTCAGGTATTTAGGATAAACAAACATTGTACTGCACATGCAGCACATGTAATGTTGCTTTGATTAGCGGCAGAAAAAAATGCAATGGATGTCAGGTATTTAGGATAAATAAACATTCTACTGCACACGCTGCACAGCTGGTGTTAAGATTTGGCAAACTTGTGCTAATTTTGCATCCCCAAGAATAAAAATATTGCACCTAGATATAACAATAGTCCTTAAAAGGACTTTTGGGTCTTTTAAACAGAACAACTAGCCCTGCCTACTCAATTTCTAGCCCGACACTATCTGTGCCTCCTTGCGCAAATTTTATACTGCACACGCAGCACAGGTAATGTTTGTGCATTCTAAATATTTCTGCCATTCAGTGAAATTTTTCTGCTCATACACTTAAAAAAATCTGCGCAACAGTACTTTTGACAAACTTGCATACATACCATTTACTATGCGCAAGGCGAGCAGTAAGAGACAGGGAAGTGGGCATGCCGCTGATGGTGCACGCAGAGGCCATGGCTCTGGGCGTGGTGAAACTATATATGCTGTCAGATCACAAGAAAAAAAGTTATCTAAAACTCCTAGCTTCATGTCCCAGTTTGCAGGGCGGTGCAAGACAGGTTCTTGTTAGGTCAACATGTCAGGAGGAGGACCAGAGTGAGGTTAATTTTTTAGGTTAGCAGGCCAGCGCCACCAAGGCATATAGTGCCACTGTCCACGTGTTCAGCTTAGACAACCAATAATTATAAGGCACAGAGGGATCACTGGGGACGTTGACACGGTCAGCTAGGTACTCCTTTACCATCTTCCAAAACGTTTCCCTTTCTTGTGACACTAGGCCGCTCATCAGGGTGAGGGTGCTGGTGGGGTGTCATGAAACTGTCCCAGGCCTTGGAGAGTGTCTCCCTGCCTCTGTTAGAACTGCTGTGTGTTCCCCTCATCTCCCCTCCTTGGGTGCCCGAGGAACTACGTACTCTGCCTCCAGCGTTGTCAGTTGGAAATTTTTGAAGCAATTATTCTACAAGGGTCTTCTGGTATTGCACCATTTTGCTAGTCCTCTCCACCAGAGGAATAAGAGATGAGAAGTTCTCTTTGTAGTGGGGGTCGAGAAGGGTGAACAACCAGTAATTGGTGTTGGCTAAAATGCGTATAACGCGAGGGTCATGGGAAAGGCAGCATAGCATGAAATCACCCATGTGTGCCAGAGTCCCAACAGACAAGACTTCGTTCTCCTCACCAGGAGGATGACTCTCAATCTCCTCGTCCTCTTTCTCCTCTTCAGTCCATCCACCCCGAAGACATGGAGTAAACCTGCTATGGGGCAACCGTCTCCTGCTCCTCCTCCAATTTGCGCTGATAAGACGAACCGAGGGTGGTCTGGCTATCACCCTGTGTAGTGTCTTCCCCAATTTCCACCTCTTCCACATGCATAGCGATCGCCTTTATTGTGAGCAGTGAGCGTTTTAGTAGACACAGAAGTGGGATGGTTACGCTGATAATAGCATTATCGCCGCTCACCATCTGTGTAGATTCATCAAAGTTGCGTAAAACCTCACAGAGGTCAGACATCAATGCCCACTCGTCGCTTGTGTAGAGTGGAAGCTGACTGGAAAGGCGCCGACCGTGTTGCAGCTCCAAGGAGGAGTTCCAGCCAGTGCTCCGGTTGCATAGCAGTTAGTGAGCTGGCAAGTGTAAGCGCTGCTGCAGCATTGCCAGACCGGCGGAAGCTGTAGCTGACTTTCCGAAATGGGCACTCAGGCGGCGTACCTTCACCAGCAGCTCAGGCAAATTGGGGTAGGTTTTGAGAAACCGCTGAACCACTAAGTTGAAGTAGTTGTTTGGCCTGAGGTAGACTCCTGTTCATCCTTATTGTTGAAGGAACAGGTAGACTCATTCCTGTCATTAGTTCCCGGGTCCTATAGGGCCAGTTTGGTTTTGGTTCCTGTGTATGAACTCGCCTACATTTGAGGCCTGTTCATACTGGTAGTCAGTCAGTATTAGAGTCAGGTTTTCCTTTAGGAGGTGTCCATCTTCCTTCCTTAGTTTCCAGGCCTAATCTCCTTTCCCTCCTACGCTCTGTGTGGTTTCCCCCCACACCTGAGTGTGGCATTATGTGAGCTTGCCGAGCTCCAAAGCTGCCACCAAGTTGCGGCCGTTATCAGACACAACCACGCCTGGTTGTAGGTTGAGTGGCGAGAGCCATAGCTCAGCCTGGTCCCTTATACCTTGCCACAGCTCTGCGGCGGTGTGCTGTTTGTCACCTAAGCAAATAAGTTTCAGCACAGCCTGTTGCCGCTTCCCCACTGGAGTGCTACACTCCTTCCAGCTACTGACTGAAGTCTGACTGGTGCTGCAAGATGAGAATTCTGAGGTAGAAGTGGAGGAGGAGAAGGAGGGGTTGCAGCCGCTAATGTAGGTGGTGGCGGAAATCCTGATGGAAGTAGGGCCCTCAATCCTTGGTGTCGTTAGTACCTGTGCCACCCCAGTGTACGACTCACTACCAGCCTCCACAACATTCACCCAGTGTGCCGTCAGGGAAATGTAGCGTCCCTGGCCAAAAGCACTTGTCCATGTGTCGTTAAGTGGACCTTCCCAGTAACTGCGTTGGTCAGGGCACGGGTTATATTACGGGACACATGCTGGTGTAAGGCGGCGACGGCACACCGGCAAAAATAGTGGCGGCTAGGTACTGAGTAACGAGGGACAGCCGCCGCCATCAGGCTGCGAAAAGCCTCAGTGTCCACAAGCCTAAACAGCAACATTTCCAGTGCCAGCAATTTGTAAAGGTGTGCATTTAGTGCTATGGCCTGTGGGTGGATGGCTGGGTATTTGTGCTTTAGTTCGTTTGTAGGAAAACAGGCCGAACTGGATGGATAGATGTCTTTTTTCGGCCTTATAAACTATGTTACTATGTTCAAAGGCCTGGGGTATGTACATCTGTATGCTGCGCTGGGACACAGAAGTGGATGTGCTCGCTGATGGTGCTTGCGAAGGTCCAGGTGCAGGGAGGGAGGCATCTGGGCCTGCGTCTTGGACAGGGGATTGGCTAGCACGTAACACAGGGGAAGAGGAGGTAGTGGTGTGCCCCACAGACCCCTGATTGTGGACCCAGGCGTTTGGCCCACCTATCAGGGTGCTTTGCTGACATGAGGATCGTGCTGGTGGTGGTCAGGTTGCTAGTGCTCTTTGGTATGGCAAAGGTTGCGAATGACAATTCTTTTATCGTCAGCACTTTCCTCAAAAAAGTGCCAGACTGGGGAAAACCTACCCCTTGGCAAGGGAGATTGCCGCAAGGTAGGCTCTGAGGAACAGTTGCGGGCCTGTTTGCCATGGCCTGCCTTCTGCCTTTTGCCACCCCACTGCCTCCTCCAGCCTGTTGCGGTGCTGCGGATCCCTCCCCCTCTGTACTGCTGTCCTCGCTCGGCTTGCCACTTTCCCAGGTTGGGCCAGTGATTTTATCGTCCACCACCTCCTCTTCTACTTCTTCACTCTGGTCCTCCTCCTGATATGTTGACCTTGAGTGCTACTGACACTCAAAAACATTATCGGCGAGTGCCTGCTGCTGATCTGACCGTCTAAAACATTAGGGGCGAGTGCCTGCTGCTTATTTGACTGTCTAAAACATTATGGGCGAGTGCCTGCTGCTAATCTGACCGTCTACATTAGGGGCAAGTGCCTGCTGCTGATTTGACCATCAAAAACATTAGAGGCGAGTGCCTGCTGCTGATCTAAAATATTAGGGGTGAGGGTTTGCTACTACTTGAGCTTTATATACAAGTAAATATATGTTTCCTAACAATATTTCCTCTAAAATCAATGTTATCTTCTGGGGGTTATTATTGTCATTCCGTAAAAATGGCGTAATACTCGGACAACATCGTTCCCAGCAGCAACTTTGGAGTCCAAGATGCATCCAGACATCCTCCCCATGCCTTTCCCAAACCATTTCAGTGGAGTTTCCATCATTTTCTCACCTTTTCCTATGAACCAGACACCCTCCCCTCTTCAGAGCAGGGGGTGCCTGGTTTAGTGTTCGGGTTCTCCCATTGACTTCCATTGTGCTCGGGTGCTTGGTCGAGCACTCGAGCACCGCCTAGTGTTCGACCCAAGCACCCGAGAACCACGGTGCTTGATCATCACTAATGTTCACCCATTCATTTCAATGTGTCTGCAAAATACATATGGTCAGTGGCGTAGCTACCAGAGAAGCAGGGGAAGCAGCTGTTTCGGGGCCCGAGCTGACAAGGGGCCCGGAGCAGTAGTAAACAGTGTCAGACAGGCCAAACCCCCTTTTACACTCACTTCACTTCTCTAGAATGTCCTCGGAGCAGAGCAGGGAGATAAGCCCCGCCCATCAGATCGGACCATTATTAGAGGTGCCTGGCTGCTTAATAGTGCAGCCAGGGCTCAGTACAGGGTGCTAAAGGGTGAGCCTGTCTCCCCTCCCCCTCCTGTGCTATTAGTACAGCCCAGCTTCTGCTACAGAGACTGTTCTGTAGTCGGCAATAACAGGAGGGAGAGGGGACACTGAACAGTGACAGGAAGTGCTGCAGAAAGGAGAGCCTGTGTCTCTCTCAGGAGCCTATAAATTTCAGGTTTAACCCTGTCAGCACTAGCTGTCCTGCATCTTATGTTCTCTGCCCCCCCCCCCAGCTGCATTCATCTACTGATCTTTGACCCCCCCCAGTCCTGTGGGCCCCTAACTCTTCTGATGTCCTGTTCTCAAGGCCCCCTACTCATCTGATGCCCTGTCCTCTAGGCCCCATACCCATCTGATGCCCTGTCCTCTAGGCCCCCTACCCATCTGATGCCCTGTCCTCTGGGCCCCCTATCTATCTGATGCCCTGTCCTCTAGGCCCCCTCCCATCTGATGCACACAGTCCCCTGGGCGCCCATGTGCTGCTTGGGGACACAATGTTATGAGTCATCTGACCCCAATCCACCCAAACGTTTACAGAATGGGGGCTGGAAGATCACAGAGCGGAGTGGCGGGAAGCAGGCGAGTATGTTTTTTTTTTTCAATAACTGTACAGTGCACTGCTAGTTCACATCACATTTTTGTCCCACATTTAAGGCTTGGTTCACATCACATTTTTCCCATCCTTTTAACATATACAAAAAAATTTGTTAAACGGATGTCTCATATTGATGCCATACAGTGCCATCCATTCACCTTAAAGTTACATTGTAAAAAAAAAACAACAAAAAACTATGCTTTTTTTTTACCATTGTAAAAAAAAGTATAATATTTTTTTACTGGACTGTGCAGGATACAAGAACGTAGTGTGCTGCGTTTCTGTATCCTTTTTTTGTAACGTATACGTCAAACGGAGGCATAAAACATGATGTGAATCCAGCCTAACATATACTGTACGTGTGGGAAAAAAGGATGCAAATGCCTAGTATACTGCACTTTTCCATCCCGCATAGTCCAGTAAAAACACATGTATGTTTAACGGATGTTTGTTTTTTGTTTTTTTAAATTTTACAAAACTGGTGAACTGGAATTAGTGATGTGTGAGGAGAACCAGGGGCGTAGCAATAGGGGAAGCAGGGGAAGCGGCTGCTTTGGGGCCCAGACTCACAAGGGGCCCCCTCAGGAGGAATACTAAAAGATTTTATTGTCAGGCCCCCCTCAACAGTATTATACAATGACATTATATACAGTATATACGTGTACAAAACGGATGGAGCGGCTGCTGGGCCTCGTCTGAGAGAACAGTTTTGACCAGCCACAGGAGTGGGGGATGTGTGAGTTG
Source organism: Rhinella marina (assembly GCA_900303285.1). Taxonomy (NCBI): domain Eukaryota; kingdom Metazoa; phylum Chordata; class Amphibia; order Anura; family Bufonidae; genus Rhinella; species Rhinella marina. The sequence continues at coordinate 11,450 of ONZH01028815.1, forward strand.
GGGGTTGCGAAAAAGTTGCTGAGGGGGGGCCCCGTCTAAAATTTGCTGTGGGGCCCGGTCAGTTGTAGTTACGCCACTGAGGAGAACTATGACACAGTGGGAGTAACTGAGACATGGCTGGATGATAGCAATGACTGGGCAGTTAACGTACACGGTTACAATCTTTTTAGAAAGGATCGTCAAAACCGGAGAGGGGGAGGGGTCTGCCTTTATGTAAAGTCGTGCCTAAAGCCCACATTCCGGGAAGATATAAGTGAGGGACATAAAGATGTGTATTCACTGTGGGTAGAAATAAATGGAGTCAAAAACAATATTAAAATACTAATAGGAGTTTATTATAAACCACCTAATATATCAGAGACCACAGAAAATCTACTTCTAAACGAAATAGACGAGGCGGCAAATCATAATGAGGTAATTATTATGGGGGACTTCAACTACCCAGATATAGACTGGGAAACTGAAACCTGTACATCTCATAAAGGAAACAGGTTCTTGGCAATAACCAAAGACAATTACCTTTCCCAACTGGTTCAGGACCCCACTAGAGGGACGGCCATACTGGACTTAGTATTAACACATTACACCATGGCGCCCGCTCGCAGGTTGGGCGTCAGAACCTGCTGTTTTCTACAGCAGAGACTGCCGCTACTGTGTCGGCGGCGTCTTCCTGGGCTGACTAGTGCCGTGATCACACGTGATACGGCATGTCGCGTCTAAACCGGAAGCGTTCGCTTCCGGTGGTGTACAACACCCCGTGGGCCAATCGGGGTGTCTGGTACACCATATGGAAACTGTATCCTCGCTGGTGAGGATTAAGTTTTCAAAGTGCAATTCTTATTCTGGCCACTAGATAGCAGGCCAGGATAAGAAATGAGCAATTCATGGATTTCTGAGTCTATAAAACCCAGAATTGCTCATAAAGAAAAAAAAAAGCCACAATATATAAGCCCATATTTGAGCTTTCTAATAGTAAAAAAAAATTTAAAAAATGTTAAAAAATATATAAAAATAAAAAAGATGTAAAAGTTCAAATCACCCCCCTTTCCGTATAAGTAAAAAATAAATACCTAAATAACAATAAATATAGACATCATGGGTATCACCCGTGACCGAAAACGCCCGTACTTTTAAAATATAAAAAAAAAATTCCAATACGGCAAATTGTGTGGGCGGAAAAAAAGCGTCCAAATGGCGATTTGCCGTTTTTTGTCGCTTTTTTTTCTAAAAAAAAATTAAATAAAAAGTGATCAAAAAGTCATACACACCCCAGAATGGTATCAATAAAAACTTCAGATCGTCCCGCAAAAAATGAGCCCCCATACAGCTCTGTACACATAAATACAAAAAGTTATAGGGGTCAAATTTGAAAAGGAAAAAAAAAAAAAACGGGCAACTTTCTAATTATTTATCACTAAATGAAAACGCAGGAAAACGTATACATATAGGTAGCCGGATTCAACTGGACCATAGAATGAAAGTAACATCAGTTTTAATGCAAATCGAACGCTGTAAAAAGAACCCGTGAACTGTAGCGGAATAGCGTTTTTTGCAATTTCACCCGGTTGGAATTTTCCCGCTTCCCATCCCGTATGCAATATTAAATGGTGGCGTTGGAAAGTCAATTGTTCCGCAAAAAACAAGCCCTCATACAGATGTGAACAAAAAATAAAAGAGTTATGCTGTTTGAAGGCAGGGGAGCGCAAAACGAAAAATGCAAACCGAAAAAAGCTCCGGGCGCGAAGGTAACCAATAGACCTACAGTGCAGGTTGGGGGAACCTGGGAAACATGACCATAACATAATAACCTTCCAATTGTCATTCAAAGAGTTTTCTTCAGGGAGGAACAAAAATACCAAACTTCAAAAAAGCTAAATTTAGCCAACTAAGAGAGGCCATAGACCTAACTAACTGGGACAAAGTCCTCAAAAATAAAAATACAGCCACAAAATGGGATATTTTTAAAAGCATCCTAATATCTAATTGTGAGAGGTACATACCGTATAGGAATAAAATGATAAGAAACAAGAAAAAAACCAATGTGGATAAACAGAACTGTAAAGAAAGCAATAAATGACAAAAAGAAAGCATTTAAATCACTAAAACAGGTGGAGAGTGAGGAAGCATTGAAAAACTATAAGGAAAAAAATAGAATATGTAAAAGACAAATAAAAGCAGCCAAACTAGAGACCGAGAGATTAATCGCTAAAGAGAGTAAAACTAACCCTAAAATGTTCTTCAATTATATAAATACTAAAAAGTATAAACCTGAAGGTGTCGGCCCCTTACAGAGTAATGAGGGGGGAGTTGCAGAGAGCGATGAGGAGAAAGCGAAGCTACTAAATAACTTTTTCTCCACTGTATTCACTGAGGAAAATAAACTGTCAGATGAAATGCAGAGTATAAATGTAAATTCCCCTTTAAAAGTGTCCTCTCTGACCCAGGAAAAGGTACAGCAACGTCTTAAAAATATTAAAATAGACAAATCACCAGGACTGGATGGCATACACCCCCGTATCCTAAGAGAATTAAGTAATGTCATGGACAGACCCTTATTTCTGATATTTAAGGACTCTATACTGACAGGGAGTGTTCCACAGGATTGGCGCATAGCAAATGTGGTGCCAATATTCAAAAAGGGTCCAAAAACAGATCCCGGAAACTATAGGCCGGTAAGTTTAACTTCTGTTGTGGGTAAACTGTTTGAAGGTTTTCTGAGAGATGCTATCTTGGAGTACCCCAATGAAAATAAGCAAATAACTCCGTATCAGCATGGCTTCATGAGGGATCGGTTATGTCAAACCAATTTAATCAGTTTCTATGAGGAGGTAAGTTCTAGACTTGACTGCGGTGACTCAATGGATGTCGTATATTTGGACTTCTCCAAAGCGTTTGACACGGTACCACATAAAAGGTTAGTATACAAAATGAGAATGCTTGGCCTGGGAGAAAATGTCTGTATGTGGGTAAGTAACTGGCTCAGTGATAGAAAACAGAGGGTGGTTATTAACGGTAGATACTCAGATTGGGTCACTGTCACTAGGGGTCTGTATTGGGTCCTATTCTGTTCAATATATTTATTAATGATATTGTAGAAGGTTTACATAGTAAAATATCATTTTTTGCAGATGACATTAAACTGTGTAAAGTAATTAACACAGAGGAGGACAGTGCACTGCTACAGCAGGATCTGGATAGACTGGAGGCTTGGTCAGAAAAGTGGCAGATGAGGTTTAACACTGACAAATGTAAGGTTATGCATATGGGAAGGAATAATGCAAATCACCAGTACATACTAAATGGTAAAGCATTGGGTAACTCTGACATGGAAAAGGACCTAGGAATTTTAGTGAACAGCAAACTAAGCTGTAGAAGCCAGTGCCAGACAGCTGCTGCCAAGGCCAATAAGATAATGGGTTGCATCAAAAGGGGCATAGATGCCCGTGATGAGAACATAGTCCTGCCACTTTACAAATCACTAGTTAGACCACACATGGAGTACTGTGTACAGTTCTGGGCTCCTGTGAACAAGGCAGACATAGCAGAGCTGGAGAGGGTTCAGAGGAGGGCAACTAAAGTAATAACTGGAATGGGTGGACTACAGTACCCAGAAAGATTATCAAAATTAGGGTTATTCACTTTAGAAAAAAGACCACTGAGGGGAAATCTAATAACTATGTATAAATATATCAGAGATCTCTCCCATCATCTATTTATCCCGAGGACTGTTACTGTGATGAGGGGACATCCTCTGCGTCTGGAGGAAAGAAGGTTTGTACATAAACATAGAAGAGGATTCTTTACGGTAAGAGCAGTGAGACTGTGGAACTCTCTGCCTGAGGAGGTGGTGATGGTAAGTTACTAAAAGAGTTCAAGAAGGGCCTGGATGTATTTCTGGAGGGTAATAATATTACAGGTTATAGTTACTAGAGAGGGGTCGTTGATCCAGGGAGTTATTCTGATTGCCTGATTGGAGTCGGGAAGGAATTTTTCCCCCTAAAGTGAGGAAAATTGGCTTCTACCTCACAGGGGTTTTTTTGCCTTCCTCTGGATCAACTTGTAGGAAAACAGGCTGAACTGGATGGACAGCTGTCTTTATTCGGCCTTACAAACTATGTTACTATGTTACAATGGAAGCCTATGGTGATGAATGGCACTGTGTGACGCCTGTCTAAATCAACTGTGTAATGTATATGTACTGTGCATACGCTGAACCTGGGGCAAAAATTTGATGTAAATACAGCCTTTGGACCAGTTTACACTGAGTTTTTTGGTGCTGATTTTGGAGCATTTCTGCGAAAAATCAGCTCCACAAAAGTCTCAAAACAGCCTTCCATTCACTTCAATGGGAAGCATCACTTGCTTTTTTTTTTACACATGTAATAAAGAAGTGTGGAAAAAAGAAGCAGTGCAACCTATCTTGGGGAACAATTGGCAATGAATCTCCGATTTAAATAAATGGAAAGCAGAAAAAAAAGCTCCATGTACATCCATGCAGTTTTTGTGCATTGGCACAGATCTTCAAAAACCTCAAGTGGAAAATTAGGCTTTGTATGGAAGTGAAAATCGATTAAAAGAAAAAAGACACGTCCCAAAAAAAACGCGTTTTTCGAGCTGAAAAAAAAAAAGATTCCGTTCTGATTTTTCAAGCATGTTTTAGTTGTGTGAACTGGGCCTGAGACTGGCATCAGTGGCGTATCTATCAGGGAAGTAGGGAAAGCAGCTGCATCTACATCGAGAGCCGGATTTCTTGCGACTGCCACAAGAGTGGGGGTTACATGGGTTGTGAAGGGGGGGCCAGTTTAAAAATTTGCTGTGGGGCCCAGTCATTTCTAGCTACACCACTGCATATGGTCACAGGGTTTTCTGTGAGTTTAAAAGGAAAGTGTCATCTCAAAATTTTGTTTTTATTTTTTTATGTTTATTTTTAAAGAGTTTTTACTGATTTTAATTGTCATTCTTAATTTCACTTTCTATATTAAAAAGAAAAGAAAAAGAAAACATACAATATTATCTCACTGGCCACTAAGCCTAATAATAGGTGCCATTTTTTGGTCTGTACAAATCACTATACTGCAGTTATCTGCTCATCATGACAGGCAGAATTTAAATGACACATATTACCTATATACATAGGTAACACAAGATCCACCATGCACAATAGATGATATCACAGCTTATCTGCTCCCTCCTGTCCTCTGCACAGATCACAGAGTAAAGCAATTCTTCAAATACTCTCTAAATGCTGTTTGTACTAATTTAGTAAGGTATGATCTATTGTGTTAAAGTACAGGCATGTCTGGGCAGGGGAATACAATTATGGTGTGTGTACTGGCAGGCAAGTGGTCTAATGTATGACATACATAGCAGATGGAAAGTCCCCTCTGACCGGTTAGTGGAAAGACCCCTCTGACCAGTTACAAGCATAACATACACTTTACGCATTACAGGCAGTTAAAAGATAAAATTAATTCTGCTACAGTAACTCAAAAATTGCCAAAAATGAATCCATTAATGTGTATCACCTTTTAGAGCAAGATTTGGAGCTAGGTGTTCGATCATTTTTTCAACTGTAGATCTGTGTCACGTGCTACTTCCTCAATTTGCATAACCCTTATGGCTTGTCTTTCTTGATGTTGCAATTTCAGTGTTCAGTAGTGTGAGAAATTACATATTAAAAAAACACATGTAAAGAGGAAAAAGAAAAGGTAAGGGCTGAGGGACGGGAAGAGGGGGCACATAGGAATATACAGTATGTATATTACTAGTAGTAAAATAATAGACCACTAATCAGAGAGAAGAGGTGGGCATCCGTCAGATGGACCATCCCAGTCTCTCCAGCGAGACCACATTTTGAGAAAAAGTTATGGCATTGTAATACCCCAGATGGGGCACTACTATTCTTATACCTAATGTCATCTGTGTATTTAAAGTGCCCTGCGGCAGTATTTGGCCCCCTGGAACTTTTCAACCTTTTGCCACATTTCAGGCTTCAAACAAAAAGATATAACATTTTAAATTTTTGGTGAAGAATCAACAACAAGTGGGTTACAATTCTGAAGTGGAACGAAATTTATTGGATCATTTAAACTTTTTTTGTAGTAATAAAACGGAAAAGTGGGGCGTGCAAAATAATTCGACCCCCTTGCATTACTACTATTTTTTTGCGCCACCTTTTGATTTTACAGCTGCAAGTCGCTTGGGGTATGTCTCTATCAGTTTTGCACATCTAGAGACTGAAATTCTTGCCCATTCTTCCTTGCAAAACAGCTCGAGCTCTTTGAGGTTGGATGGAGAGCGTTTGTGAACAGCAGTTTTCAGCTCTTTTCACATATTCTCAATTGGATTCAGGTCTGGACTTTGACTTGGCCATCTAAGACCTGGATATATTTATTTTTGAACCATTCCATTGTAGATTTTGCTTTATGTTTGGGATCATTGTCTTGTTGGAAGATAAGCTGCAGCCAAGAGAAAGATCAAGCATTGTTTGGATGACACCAGGTTTTCACAAGTTTATTCAAATAAAAACAGTTAAACTTCCCCAAGTCTAGACTCAACTTATTCCACCAACTACAACTCACTTTGTTGCTGTAGAACGTAACCCCGGGGAGCGACGATACCCAGGTGGGAGCACCATGGCACAAAACTATTAGGCCCACAAAATCACTCTTTGACATTCCTACAGACTGTGACCCCAATCAGCCCTGGGGGGTGGCACATTGCAGCAATATCCTGACCAGCTAATAAGTTCCTCGAATCGAAAGATCTGATTGACTTAATCCAGCCATTCTTGGATGGTAGGCAGATACACTTGTAGCAATTGTAAGGGGATTAAAGATTTTGCTACAGCTAAAAGATGAGCATATAAAGTGGCAAACATTTAAACCCTGAAGGTTATGGTTCCTTTGAGAAAAGGAACCTACCCTCTGTGTCCAATAAGCGACAGAGGAGACTGAAAGCATGCCTCCCAAGTGTCCCTCTTTTGGAGGGACAGTCCCTCTTTTTGACCTAAGTCCCCCTGTCCCTCTATGATCCTTAAATGTCCCTCTTTTTGACCTGGGGTATTAATGCATAAATGTGCATTAATAAATTTACTAAATAGCTACTTAATGAACTAACTGTATGGTTTCTACTTGTATATTAGACCATAATTTCACTATTTTGTGAAATTTGGGCCTTAAAATATCTATAATCCAATGATTTTTGTGCTAATATTTAAATGGTTATTGAAGCACAAGAAAAAGAAATTGCACCAGGGGCTCTACGAGCTGTAATAAAATAAAGGAACGTATACACACCTAACTGATCCGAGTCACTAATTATGCTTTGGCTGGAGTTAGAAGCGTGGCCAAGTATGAAAAAAATTGCCACGATGCACACCACACATATTGTCCCTCTTTGCGATTTTCAAAAGTTGGGAGGTATGTGAAAGGGATGAGTTTATGAAAGGCGATAGCCACTCCCTTGGAGAAAGAGCTTGGGGTGGTATGAGTGAGACAAGTCTGCAAAATATTAGGTTGGGAACCTAAGAATTCTAGTGTACTTTAAATGGGTTTCTTGAAGAAAATCAATTTTAGTTTTAAGACTATGTAACAAGAATATAATGTGATTATACATATTTGGGGATTTTAGCCTTTTACTCAGTCACCTTACAGACTATAATAAAGTCAAGGGTGCACCTATCCCTTTTACTGCCTGAGGAGAAAATTTAAAATTGCACCCCCTACCTCTGTGCCAATTTTCAATCCAACTCCTCTCTCCCAGCCCTACTGTTCAAAACACTTGTGAATGCAGCACTACAAAACACACAGAGTAATATAGCATTAAAGGGGTTATCCGAGTAATGGAAAAAAAAAAAAAACAATGTAAAACTCATCAGGACTTATATATACATTAGTTAACCTTGATTTCTTGAAAAAAAAAAACATACTTACACCTTTGCATAGTTCTGTTATACATGCTTTGTTTACATGCTGCAGGGGGGCATGTAACAACAATGACTCAGCTCTCCCTCATGAATATTTGTGGGTGTGAATAATCTGCCCTTCCCCGCCCCCTGCACTGCCTTTCTTGCTCTGCACAACCTAACATTGCATACACTGTCACATGATCATCTCCTAGCTTACACAGGCAGATCTGCGGTACATACATCAGAGGCTGGCCCACACACACATCACACGATGCCCCACATACACATCGCACACTGGCCCACAAACACACACCGCACGCTGCCCCACACACACCGCACGCTGCCCCACATACACATCGCACACTGGCCCACAAACACACACCGCACGCTGCCCCACACACCACCGCCCTGCCTCACACACACATCGCACCCTGCCTCACACACACATCGCACGCTGTCTCACACACACATCGCACGCTGGCCCACACACATCGCACGCTGGCCCACACACACATCGCACGCTGGAAAACACACACATCGCACGCTGGAAAACACACACATCGCACGCTGCCTCACACACACATTGCACGCTGGAAAACACACACATCGCACGCTGGAAAACACACACATTGCACGCTGGTAAACACACACATCGCACGCTGGAAAACACACACATCGCACGCTGGAAAACACACACATCGCACGCTGCCTCACACACACATCGCACGCTGGAAAACACACACATCACACGCTGGAAAACACACACATCGCACGCTGGAAAACACACACATCGCACGCTGGAAAACACACATCACATAGAGATATATTTACCGATCTATATACATATATATCTATATATACCATCAATATATATGTATATAGAGACATAGATCAGTAAATATATATCTCTATATACTGTATATCATCTATATATATATGGAGATATATATTTACCTATCTATATCTCTATATACATATATATAGATGGTATACAGCATATAGAGATATACATTTACCAATCTATATCTCTATATACATATATATAGATGGTATACAGTATATAGAGATATACATTTACCAATCTATATCTCTATATACATATATATAGATGGTATACAGTATATAGAGATATATATTTACTGATCTATGTCTCTATATACATATATATATATATATAGATGGTATACAGTATATATATTTACCGTTCTATATACATATATATCTATATATACCATCTATATATATGTATATAGAGACATAAATCAGTAAACATATATCTCTATATACTGTATACCATCTATATATATGTATATGGAGATATATATATATTTACTGATCTATATCTCTATATACATATATATATATATATATAGATGGTACACAGTATATAGAGATATATATTTACCAATCTATATACATATATATCTATATATACCATCACTATATATGTATATAGAGACATAAATCAGTAAACATATATCTCTATATACTGTATACCATCTATATAAATGTATATGGAGATATATATATTTACCGATCTATATCTCTATATACATATATATAGATGATATATATAGATATGTATATAGAGTTATAGATCAGTATATCTTTATATACATATTTGTCATCTATCATCATGAGCACTAAATTTACTTGTGGTCTGGGGAGAGGGTGGCTTTGGGCTCCGTTCGCCAGTGGGTGAGGGAGCTTCTATTTTCACAAGGCTGCCGGCACTGATAAGGATCGCGCATGAGCGATCTCTCACAGGAGCCGGCCGGCAGCCAGACGCAGAGGGAGGGGGGCGGGCACACAAGGCTCTGACGTTTCGTGTACAGAGCCAGGCCACTCCCTAAGGCAGGGATCAGCCTGTACACGAAACGTCACCACAGGAGCCTGCTGGATGACGTCGGGGGTCACGTGACCCGCATCGGCCGTGAAGAAACACGGCAGAATAAATGAAGAAAGTAAATTAGAAAAGTATTCATAAGTAAGTTATAAGCCACATTAGAAAAAGCATATATAACTCGGACAACCCCTTTAAATCCAGTGATGTCCTTTTTTGATGTAGATGTTCTCTTCCTCAACTTCTCCACTCGAACTAGATCACATTGACAGCTTCTTTCAGCCATGTCTCGTTTCTGCAGAGTTTGCCACACAGACATTTTAGTTTTCTCACTTTTCCATCATCCTCCCTCGCCTGGTGCCTTAACATTAGCATTATGCTGCTACCCCAGATAATGTGATCACTATGCTTCCAAATGCCCCCAAATACTGTAGTTCAGGAATAACAGCACTATATAGATCAGGGGTGGGGAACCTTTTTCCTGTCGAGGGCCATTTGAAAATTTTCAAAATGATTCGAGGGCCGTGCAAAATTAACAACTTTTAAAATTTTATGCAGCATGGTGGGCGTTGTAATCCATATGAAGGTGTCCATAAGCTACCTGTATTAATGATTCATGTCATTTTGGACAGCGTCCTATGGATTACAACCCTCACTATGCTGCAGTAAAATTTTATGCAGCATGGTGGGCGTTGTAATCCATATGAAGGTGTCCATAAGCTACCTGTATTAATGATTCATGTCATTTTGGACAGCGTCCTATGGATTACAACCCTCACTATGCTGCAGTAAAATTTTAAAGCAGCATGGTGGGGGTGGTAGTCCATGTGAGGCTATCCAAAAGCCAGCTGATATGATCTCTAATGTAATTTTTGCACAACTTTACCAGAATTACAACTCTAACCATGCTGCATTTTATTGCAGCATGGTTAGAGTTGTAAAACTGGTAAATCTGTCCAAAGATTACATTAGAGATCATATCAGCTAGCTTTTGGATAGCCTCACATGGACTACCACCCCCACCATGCTGCTTTAAAATTTACTGCAGCATGGTGGGGGTGGTAGTCCATGTGAGGCTTAATAGACATTTTATTTGGGGGACCGGACAGGACAGGGCACAGGCCCTACTTACAAATTGACAGGGGCATGAATCTGCGGTGGCGGATACGGGCTGCGGGTGACAGGGCTGCCGGGTTACAGCGCGGCAGTACTACTGGCGCGCTGAGGATGGATGACTGCGTGAACAGTAAGCAGGGAGCGCGGTGACGAGGTGGGTGGGCTCAGGGGCGTAGCTAAAGGCTCATGGGCCCTGGTGCAAGAGTTCAGCTTGGGCCCCCCCCCCCCCCCGCCTAATACAGCGCCCCATACCTCTTATATCCAGTATAATACAGCCCCATACCTCTTATATCCAGTATAATACAGCCCCATACCTCTTATATCCAGTATAATACAGCCCCATACCTCTTATATCCAGTATAATACAGCGCCTCATACCTCTTACATCCAGTGACGTCTCCTCGGATGTAGATCTTCTCTTTCCTCATCTTCTCCTTTCAGACCAGACGCCATTTTTCAGCCATTTCTCATCTCTGCAGTTTGACAGAAAAAAATCTTAGTTTACTACTTTTCCATTCATCCCTCCCATCTTCTGGACAAATCATCCCTACCACCCCCAGTACTGTGCCACTAGTACCACACAGATAGTGCCCTTCAATAATTATTGGCACACAGTGTCCTAAAATAACTGCGCCCAGCAATAGTGTCCCGTAATAGTGTGAACATAACGTCCCCCAGAAATAACTGCGCTGATACTGTGCCAGGGTGCCCCCACAGTAATAGTGCCCCCACAGTACTAATGTCCCCACTGTGCCCCAGAAGTAATAATGCTTCCAATGTGCCAGTAAGAAGTGCTCCCCACCCATAGATGCCCCCCAAATTATGTGCCAGTAAGAAATTGCCCCAATAATGCGCCAGAAGTTCCCCCCATTGATTCCCCTCAAAATCATGTGCCAGTAAGAATGCCCCCAGTGCCCCCATGTGCCAGTAAGAGCAATGCCCCCATGTGCCAGGTAAAAATGCCCCAGTGCCCCCTTGTGCCAGTAAAAATGCCCCCATGTGCCAGTTAAAAATGCCCCCAGTGCCCCCATGTGCCAGTAAAAATGCCCCCATGTGCCAGTAAAAATGCCCCCAGTGCCCCCATGTGCCAGTAAAAATTTGCCCTCAGTGCCCCCATGGTGCCAGTAAAAATGCCCCAGTGCCCCCATGTGCCAGTAAAAATGCCCCGTGCCAGTAAAATGCCCCCAGTGCCCCATGTGCCAGTAAAAATGCCCCCAGTTGCCCCCATGTACCAGTAAAAATGCCCCCAGTGCCCCCATGTGCCAGTAAAATGCCCACAGTGCCCCCATGTGCCAGTAAAAATGCCAACAGTGCCCCCATGTGCCAGTAAAAATGCCCACAGTGCCCCCATGTGCCAGTAAATGCCCCCAGTGCCCCCATGGCCAGTAAAATGCCACAGTGCCCCCTGTGCCAGTTAAAAATGCCCACAGTGCCCCCATGTGCCAGTAAAAATGCCCACAGTGCCCCCATGGTGCCAGGTAAAATGCCCACAGTGCCCCCATGTGCCAGTAAAATGCCCACAGTGCCCCATGCCCCCATGCCAGTAAAAATGCCCACAGTGCCCCCATGTGCCAGTAAAATGCCCACAGTGCCCCAGTGCCAGTAAAAAGCCCATGCCCCATGTGCCAGTAAAAATGCCCACAGTGCCCCCATGTGCCAGTAAAAATGCCCCCAGTGCCCCCATGTGCCAGTAAAAATGACCCCATGTGCCAGTAAAATGCCCCAGTGCCCCATGTGCCAGTAAAAATGCCCCCAGTGCCCCCCAATTAGGCTACGGTCGGTGACTGCTACAATTAAAAAAAAAAAATAATAAAAAAAAAAAATAACACTTATACTTACCTCCATGGTGCTGACAGCGATGCGATGCAGGCCTCTTCCGCCTGTGTCCCGCGATGTACGGCTCAGCGGCGCGATACGTCATCGCGCCGCCTGAGCCGGCCTCTGATAGGCTGCAGGCCCAGTGCCTGCAGCCTATCAGAGGAATACGGGCAGGGAGACGCCTCTCCCTCCCCTGCCCCAGTTATAGAAGTCCACCCATAGTAACAATTCTCTCAGACTGCTGTCAATAGTAATAGTGCCCCATACAGTACCCCCAATAGCAGAAATGCCCCCCCCCCATTAGTGGTAATGTCCTCCATATTGTACTTCATAATAATAATAATGCCTCCACAGTACCCAATGTATTAATAATGTCCCTATAGGACCTATAGTAGAAATAAAGCCCCTTCCCATAGTGCCCCCAGGAGTAACAAGGACTCTATAGTGTCCCCAGTATTTATAGTATCTCTTGCCGTATCCCCAGTGTTTATATAGCCCTGCTGCATTACCCCCTGTAGTTATAATGACTCCCTGTAGTGTCCCCTGTATTTTAATGCCCCCCTGTAGTCTTATTATAGTATAATGCCTCCCTGTAGTGATAGTATATATAATGTTCTCACCCTTTTTAGTCCCATTGCAGTATAATGGCCCCTTGTGGTGGTAGTATATACAGTATAATGCTCTCCTCCAATGTACCATAATGACCACAATGCACTCCTGTTGTGGTAGTATGTATAATGCTCTCACATCCCAGTAGTCGCCCCGTAGTATAATGCCCCCCTGTAGTACCGTGTTTCCCCAAAAATAAGACCTATCCCTAAAATAAGCCCTAGCGCTATTTTGCCTTGTTTTTGGAGTAGGCTTAAAATATAAGCCCTACTGCAAAAATAAGCCCTATCTACGTTACTGTATAAAGTGAATACAAGTGAGCGCTTCCATTATGGAAGCGCTCACTTGTATATTTTCACTGCCGGCACCCTATCAGACCTCAGATCAGCCCACCCTGCCCCATAGTAATAAAATAAAAAACTCCTCTTACCTGTCCTGCGCCGCGGCTCCGCTCCGGGTCCAGCGCTCCACAGGCTTCCAGGGCCGGCGCTGCACTGTCCTCACCGCGTACAGCGTCAGGACGTAGTGCGCACACTATGACCTGACGCTGCACGCAGTCAGGTGGCCTCAGAAGCCAGAGGAGCACCCGGAGCGGAGCCGCGGCGCAGGACATGTAAGAGGAGTTTTTTATTTTATTGTTATGGGGCTGGGTGGGCTGGTCTGAAGTCTGATGGGGGCACACTGATCTGAGGTCTGAAGGGGGCACAGTGGGCTGATCGGGGGTCTGATGGGGGCACGCTTTAAACCGTGTTTCCCTGAAAATAAGACCTATCCCAAAAATAAGCCCTAACGCTTTTTTTGGAGGAAAAAAATAATAAGACACTGTCTTATTTTCGGGGAAACACGGTAGTAGTATATATTTATATACAATGTTCTGTGAGTAGTAGGCAGGGTATCCTGTAGGATATAGGATGCAAGTACACTAACAAGAGATGTCACTTCAATTAACTGAGTTCAGGTAGCGTCCAGAGGAGTCTTGGCTTGCAATGGAAGGAATCTCTATAGGAGGAATATCCAGCTGGGACCAGGCCTTCTCCAGATCTAATGGTAAGTGGATAGTTATACAGCAGTCATTTTTTGTAACCGCCAGGTCAAAGGGAAAAAAGCCAAGCATATTGTAAGTTTTGGGCTCTAAGGGCCTTCAGGAATGGCTTCAGTTGTCATTGCTTAGCCAGCGTAATGTCCTGACAGAAAGCCCGGGAAGCATCTTCATAGCAAATATTGGGTTTCTCCCTGGCAGCCAACAGAATGGTCACAGTGTCTACAAAATTGAGCAGGCCATGGATAATTCTGTCTGAGATGAGGGCACAGAGCCCATCTGAAAAGGAATCCATGAACTCAAAAAGGAATTTGGCCCAATAGTGATCTTCTCAACATATTGTGGGGGCCCTTAATACTGGAACGCATGTTATTCGGCCAGAGCACATTCAAGAGGAAGGTGCACACATGCAACACATATGATTTTTTTTTGGACAGCTATATTTATGGCACGCTTTCATTTTGAGGAAAAAATAAATAAATTTCATAACGAATATTGAGAGATCTGTTGTTATAGAATAGAAAATACAGTATATAAGGAGGTAAAAAAAAAAAAAAAAAGGTTCTTACATAGATGTCAAAATTCTGTGCAGGTGTGAAAACAGGTTCGTCAGCTTGTAAGGTGTGGCAGGAGACCCCTAGGACAGTTGGCACCCTGTCAATGTATATGTGCCCTTTCCCTGCCTGATATGCCACATAAGACAGATATTGTTCCGGGACTGTGTGCTAGCCCCTTTGGAAATGTGATGTAGCTAACATATCACCTGCTCTAAGGATGGAGGAAGAGCCTGAATAAATTGCCTTGTTGGTATTATCTTGCCCAAATAGGAGAAAATCCATATGGTGTGCTCACACCCCTCTCTTGGTGGTTCATGCTAGTAAAAGCCTGCTGTGGTAGGCAAGAGAAGCTGCTCCACATCTTAAAGCACAGATGTACAAAGGGTAATTTACATCTGAACTGTATGAATTTTCTTTAGTAAGGGCTGGCATACTAGGTATGTAAGATTAGTGTAGATATAGTAATTATAACAGTGAGTGGGGGTCAATTACAATTGCCGTGTATCGGTTTCCTCGTGTAAAAAAGTCAGAAACTGCACTTAAATTTAGGCCCAAGTGTCCTCACCACTTTCCAAAAAGAATGGCGTAAATGATGAATGAAATCTACAACTGCTATGAGCTGGAATAGATTTTAATAAGACTTGGACTGCGCAGGAGGATATCCAGACCAACGTAAAAGTTCTGGTCGTGATAAATTAATCCCACTATTGCAGGCTGTGTTCATCCAACCCTGAGGTAATTTAACTTAAAGGGAACCTGTCACCTCCGAAACACCCCCTGAACTAGAGTAAGCGTTGTATAGTGTAAGTGATGCTGAATCCAAATATGTAAGTTTTATCTTCATACTCACTTCCATTCCGTCGCTGTGCTCTCACAAACCTTCAGTAAAATACATTAAGAGGACTCTTCTTTCAGTCCTCTCCATTATGTGAGTGAGCACTGGAGTCCACTGAGTGCACTTTACTACAGGTTTGTGTGAGCACAACATCAGAATGGAAGCGAGTATGAAGATAAAAATTACATAACCGGACTCGACGTCACTTACACTATACACTACTTACTCTAGTTTGGAGGGTGTTTACGAGCTGACAGGTTCCCTTTAAGTATTCCACAAAAAACTGCACTAAACACAGTGGTTTTGAAAAAGATCAACTAACTGCAACAAACTGCAATATTTGAACAAAACTTAACACATCTTTTTAGAGTACAATATTAATTTTGTATCTACTATAGTGATCTCCTGCCTCTTTGTGTAGAGACAGCACCTAGAGGGACAGAATCATGGAATATAGTGGTCTTAAAAGTCAGAAAATGCTCAAAACCCCACATGCTGTTGCACATTTATAACCAGGGGAGCAAATCCTGCACATGTGATCCGTTGCTAACAGCAATCCCCAACAAAAATCCATACAATGGTTGATGCCTGCAGCGGACCACATGTACCACAAAGACACCCTACACAGAATAGACAAATGTGTGGATGTGATTTGCTATATAAAACAAAAAATCACAGCAATGGTGCACTACAATGGTAAATGCAATTGACAATATGTGGCTAAACCTTCACATGTGAGGATCACCTGTGCAGGATTTGCTCCCCCGATTAAACATGTGCAACAGCATATGGGGTTTTGAGTATTTTCTGCCTTTTAAGACCACTTTATTCCGTGATTCTGTTTGTACATACACGCCTGGAGGTGTGTCAACTCCAGGTCTGAATGTGCCTTGATTTTAATCCATGGGTAACATACAGGTGCACCTGTGCAGCCTGTGTCACATGAGTCATTGGTAGGTGGGACTCACAGTCTCCTCCCTCTTCCCATTGTATGTGTGATTTCACCCTGGAGGTAACTAGGAGTTGGTCGCTGTGTGTCGGACTTTATGCCCCATCTCTAATTGCCCATTCAGCATGTAGGGTTAGCGTTAGGTCCCGTGTCACTTTGAGAGACCTTGACGGGGTGCGAGGTCTCCAGTATGTCCTTGATGTAAGAATATATTAGCAAAAGTCTCATCTTAATATCAGTGTGAGGGTTTAGCCATATATTGTCAATCTCATTTATCATTAGTGCACCATCTTTTGTAAATTTTAGAGACAGGACCTAGAAGTAGAGAGCACAGAGGACTGTAGCAGTTTCAGAGGGCCATGAGCAGGGGATTGGTAAGGTTAGTAATACTTTTTTATTATTATTATTATTATCACTACTACTATTATTCAGACAAGTATGGAAACTATTTTCTGCAAACAGCCTCCATACTTCCTTAGATTCGATACCTAAGGAGGCAATTGCTGGCACATAAACTTGGTTCCTGCTGTAATCACACAGTTCTGTTGCTTCTGTCTGCACTGGCCGGTTCATTCCACTGCATTCTGAAAATTCTGCATTTCTCCCCTTCAGCTCTGCACACACGTGTCTTTCAGGGACAAACTACTCACAGGAACAGCTCTTTTCTCTCACTGTGACTACAGAACCTTCCTTACCTGGTCATGTGATTGCAGGTCCTTCAAAAATTTTTGTTTGCATCTATAGGTTACATACCTATGGCTTGGTCCACCCTCATGCTTCTCTCACTGAAGCATCACTCAAGATGATGACAGGTCACAACCACCAACAGTTATACTGATGTTACTCAGCCTTTTAATATGCATCTCTTGAAGCACCCTGCTGCTATCTCCAACCATCCACTGCTATTCACATTCACTATTCTCTCCACTTACAAACAGCTGCTTTCTCTCTGTTACCTGCCACAATTCCTGACTGCCAAGGTAACGCTAAGCCTCCTCCTTCTCTGCTATGATATTCTCTGGCTATCACTGCTGGAGCTGTATCATGGACAGTTCTCCCAAAAGGCACTCATAAAAACACAGCAAGATCCCTAATTGTTTCCAACTACTCTAAATGCCACCAGAACAGAAAAGTAAAGCAGAAACATATCACAGAACAATGCAGTTGAGAACAAAAACATATATGTACGAAGGGTATTGGTCATCATAAATATCTAAACTTTCCCCTTTGACACTCTTATACCTGCATGGGGAGAGCACATTGGCAAATGCTCAGCTTATGGTACAGCTAAATGCAAACTCGTCCCTGTCTCCTCTAACTTTGGCCCACTCATATGGTTTGGGTAGACTCTCTATAGGAGTTCCACTAGGCCTTCACGTAGTCGGTTCTGAGTACATGATTACAACGACTCCACACTTCCATTGATATGTTTCTTGGCCTATAGTAATGCAGCCTCTTGATCTCCTACACAATGGTCTATCTATCACACTGACTTTGCTGATGCCTCTGATGTAGTGATGAGCGAATCGAAGCGGCAATATTCGTGATTCGCACGAATATTGCCCGCTTTGGCTCAGCATCCCGAGGCAGCGCGGACTTGTGATTATTCGTGCGTCACAGCAAGTTTGAAATGCCCGGTTTTTTCAGCCAATCAGCATCAAAGGGAAGCCTGTGGGAACGCCTGCTGTGATGTAACAGCCCCTATACCTCCCCAGCAGTGATTGGCTGGCAGTGACATGTGACCTAAATTTACATAAGGTAGGGACCTGCAAAATGTTCGGACTGGCCCACCAGAGGACCGGAGGATCCTCCGGTAGGCCCCAAGCCACCCAGCCACTTAAAAAAAGCATACTTACCTGTCCTGCCGCGCTGCCGCTGTCCTCGGCTCCCACGCTCCACTGTCTTCCCTTCCGGCGCGCACTATGACCTGACGCAGCGTCAGGTCATAGTGCGCGCCGGCAGGGAAGACAGTGGAGCGTGGAACCTGATGGCAGCGGCAGCGCAGCAGGGCAGGTAAGTATGATTTTTTTAAGTGGCTGGATGGGCTGATCTGAGGTCAGAGGGGGGGAGAGACCCTGATCTGAGGTCTGATGGGGCACAAGACGCTGACCTGAGGTCTGATGGGGGCACAAGACGCCGACCTGAGGTCTGATGGGGGCACGAGACGCCGACCTGAGGTCTGATGGGGGCACGAGACGCCGACCTGAGGTCTGATGGGGCACGAGACGCCGACCTGAGGTCTGATGGGGGCACGAGACGCCGACCTGAGGTCTGATGGGGGCACGAGACGCCGACCTGAGGTCTGATGGGGGCACGAGACGCCGACCTGAGGTCTGATGGGGACACGAGACGCCGACCTGAGGTCTGATGGGGGCACGAGACGCCGACCTGAGGTCTGATGGGGGCACGAGACACCGACCTGAGGTCTGATGGGGGCACGAGACGCCGACCTGAGGTCTGATGGGGGCACGAGACGCCGGCCTGAGGTCTGATGGGAGCACGAGACGCCGATCCCTGTACTGTGACATCGCTGTGTTTATTATCCCTGTACGGTGACATCACTGTGTTTATTATCTCTGTACTGTGACATCACTGTGTTTATTATCCCTGTACAGTGACATCACTGTGTTTATTATCCCTGTACAGTGACATCGCTGTGTGTATTATCCCAGTGCAGGAAGAGGTAAGTGGTCTGTGTTTGTGTGTTTGTTTTCTATTTTTCAGGGTCGTGAATGCAGAGGACTACGTCGGATTCGGTGGACTACGTCGGACCAGCTTTTTTTTTTTTTTTTTTAATAAAATGGTCAAACAGGGGTCTGGGGGAGTGTTTACTTCAATAAAATGTTTTATACTTGTGTGTGTGTATTTTTTTTTTACAATACTACAGTTTTAGTAATTATGGCTATCTACAGACGGCCCTGATTACTAATACTGGGCTTAGTGCTTGCCGGTATGGCAGGCCAGCACTAACCCCAACATCTATTACCTCGGCACCCACCGCCACCAGGGGTGCCGGAAAGAGCCGGGTACCCGCAGGACCGGACCTTCTAAATTGAGGGTCTGGCTCTGGGGCGGCTGCAGGCTGGTACCATTAGGCTGGGAAGGGCAATAACTGTGTCCCTTCCCACCCTGGTAGTGCCAGGCTGCCGCTGCTGGTTGTATCTGGCTGGCGAAGGAAAAAAGGGGGGGACCCTACGCCATTTTTTTTTAAATTATTTAATTATTTTTGTAAAAAAATGGCGTGGGGTCCCCCCTTTTTTCCTTCGCCAGCCAGATACACCCAGCAGCAGCAGCCTGGCACTACCAGGGTGGGAAGGGCCACGGTTATTGGCCCTTCCCAGCCTAATGGTACCAGCCTGCAGCCGCCCCAGAGCCAGACCCTCAATTTAGAAGGTCCGGTCCTGCGGGTACCCGGCTCTTTCCGGCACCCCTGGTGGCGGTGGGTGCCGAGGTAATAGATGTTGGGGTTAGTGCTGGCCTGCCATACCGGCAAGCACTAAGCCCAGTATTAGTAATCAGGACCGCCTGTAGATAGCCCTAATTACTAAAACTGTAGTATTGTAAAAAAAAATACACACACACAAGTATAAAACATTTTATTGAAATAAACACTCCCCCAGACCCCTGTTTGACCATTTTATTAGAAAAAAAAAAAAAAAAAAAAGCTGGTCCGACATAGTCCACCGAATCCGACGTAGTCCTCTGCATTCACGACCCTGAAAAATAGAAAACAAACACACAAACACAGACCACTTACCTCTTCCTGCACTGGGATAATACACACAGCGATGTCACTGTACAGGGATAACAAACACAGCGATGTCACTGTACAGGGATAATAAACACAGCGATGTCACTGTACAGGGATAATAAAAACAGTGATTTCACAGTACAGAGATAATAAACACAGTGATGTCACCGTACTGTGATAATAAACACAGTGATGTCACAGTACAGAGATAATAAACACAGTGATGTCACAGTACAGGGATAATAAACACAGTGATGTCACAGTACTGGGATAATACACACAGTGATGTCACTGTACAGAGATAATAAACACAGTGATGTCACCGTACAGGGATAATAAACACAGTGATGTCACAGTACGGGGATAATAAACACAGTGATGTCAAAGTCCAGGGATAATACACACGGTGATGTCACTATACAGGGATAATAAACCTCAGATCAACACATTGTGCCCCCATCAGACCTCAAATCAGCGTCTTGTTCCCCCATCAGACCTCAGGTCAGCGTCTTGTGCCCCCATCAGACCTCAGATCAGCGTCTTGTGCCCCCATCAGACCTCAGATCAACACAATGTGCCCCCATCAGAGCTCAGGTCAGCGTCTTGTGCCCCCATCAGACCTCAGGTCAGCGTCTTGTGCCCCCATCAGACCTCAGATCAACACAATGTGCCCCCATCAGACCTCAGGTCAGCGTCTTGTGCCCCATCAGACCTCAGGTCAGTGTCTTGTGCCCCCATCAGACCTCAGGTCAGCATCTTGTGCCTCCATCAGACCTCAGGTCAGCGTCTTGTGCCCCCATCAGACCTCAGGTCAGCGTCTTGTGCCCCCATCAGACCTCAGGTCAGTGTCTTGTGCCCCCATCAGACCTCAGATCAGCATCTTGTGCCCCCATCAGACCTCAGGTCAACACAATGTGCCCCCATCAGACCTCAGGTCAGCGTCTTGTGGCCCCCCTCAGACCTCAGATCAACACAATGTGCCCCCATGTGCCCCCATCAGACCTCGGGTCAGCGTCTTGTGCCCCCATCAGACCTCAGGTCAGCGTCTTGTGCCCCATCAGACCTCAGGTCAGTGTCTTGTGCCCCCATCAGACCTCAGGTCAGCATCTTGTGCCTCCATCAGACCTCAGGTCAGCGTCTTGTGCCCCCATCAGACCTCAGGTCAGCGTCTTGTGCCCCCATCAGACCTCAGGTCAGTGTCTTGTGCCCCCATCAGACCTCAGATCAGCATCTTGTGCCCCCATCAGACCTCAGGTCAACACAATGTGCCCCCATCAGACCTCAGGTCAGCGTCTTGTGGCCCCCCTCAGACCTCAGATCAGCCCACCCAGCCACTTTAAAAAAAGCATACTTACCTGTTCTGGCCGCCGCTGTCCTCAGGCTCCCCGCTCCACTGTGTTCCCTGCCGGCGCGCACTATGAACTGACGCTGTGTCAGGTCATAGTGCCGGCAGGGAACACAGTGGAGCGCGGAACCTGAGGACAGCGGCGGCCAGAACATGTAAGTATGCTTTTTTTAAAGTGGCTGGGTGGGCTGATCTGAGGTCTGAGGGGGGCGCGGGGCCCCCCATGAAATCATTAGAGCGGGGGCCTGGAGCAGTAGCTCCAGGTGCTCCAATTATAATCCGGCCCTGGCAGCGCTGCAGATATTCGAACATGGCAACTGCATTAAAGTGATGCGCGCGCCATGTTCTATGTATCGGACGGCAAGAAAACTCGGTATCGAGCTTCGGTACCGCACTAGGTACCGAAACCGTACCGAGTTTTCGATATATCGTCCAACACTACTTTCAACTACCTCACCCCCCAACACCTGTGTCTCGCCATTGTCCACCACCTCCTCAGACAACACTGGTAAATCCCCACTGTCAGCACACTGAGACTGCAAAAGGTCTTGCGAATTGGGGCAGAGAATGTTCTGGGGTAGCACATCAGAGAAGGGGTGACTATGGGGTTCCAGGGAGTACGTGACCACATGCAATCTCCATCCAAAAAGTCATACTGAGGCTCACCACCATGCTTTACACTGCAATCTTATTGAAAGACAGACAATCAGGGGTTCACCGCCAGGTTGTCAGGCAGCATTTTTAAGTGGGTCACCATTACCATGTCCCTGAAAATTGCCTTGGGGTCATCACCAGACTATTGGCCAGATTTAGAAAAAATGGTGCAATTAGGGAGCCTCAGAGGCATCCCTACATGCTGCCCCTGGTGTTTCCTATCCATTTCCAAGGTGTTTCCATCTTTTTCTGAGGTTTTCACATGTTTGACTGTGCAGAACCTTTGGCCCCTGCAAAAATATTCGGGTCTCCCATAGACTTTAATGGGATTCGTGATTCGGCTCGAACCCACGAATCCCGCGGAAGATTCGGGCCGAATTCCGAATCCCCGAATATTTTAGGATTCGATCAACTCTACTCTGATGCCTTACTGTGCTCTCTTTGACTCGGTCTGGATTTGCAGAATCAACTACTAGCCTACACCGCCTTCTTGTTAGATACTCAGAACATCAAATGCCCAAAGCTATTAACAGGATCTCCATCACTCACAGGCATCTTGGAGCCCACCAACTTGCTCCTTGGTTGCAGGTCTCAGGCCTTCCTTCTGCTCACTCCTGCCTTCAGTCACCAACCTAGAAAAGGGAAAAACAGTACCAGCACAACCAATTCTGGCTATGTATATCATGGTACAAAACAGTCCACTATGTCAGGTCCAGAATTCCTAGTATAAGGCTCCATACACTTGATACAGTCAAGTCTACAAAACCCATACAGCAGTACACTCAAGTTGTACCTGGTATGTGGCATCAATGAACAATCTGCTGAGCCAGTATATAGCAATTTTTCCTACTTTTAAAAGTATTGGCAGGCAAGCGCTAATGCAATTTTAGGTTTTGAACTAAACACTCTTAATGTAGAACCTTAACCACAGTCCTCCAGGGTTGGCAGGAATTAAATTGTAGCAGCAACCTTACTGGTATTCCTACCTCAATGCTGCTGGCTGCACTGGTACCATACATCAAACCACACCACAATTCTCCAGACAGAAAATTATATGCCACTGTTATTCTTTGTCAAACTAATATTAACTTTCTGATGTGCACAGAACATTTACCAATTGGGCTGGAAAATAATACTAGGACAGAATGATTAATGCCTTCCCAGAAGCAAGACAATTCACAATGCTGAATTTTCTTTATCACCCTACACATTCCTCATACAAAGTGCTGTTATAATGTGATTAGGAGAGAGTCTTATTCTGATCACTAATGGATGCAGCCTTCTCTATAGAAACACAATGAGTGGCAGATACAGTTTCTCTCCCATACCAGCAAGGAAAAAGGCCAAATTAAATTAATTTGATCCTGAATAAATGACCTTCGGCAGTCATGCTAGTTTCTATTAGCATAATATGGAAAGAGGAGAAAAACGGTGAGCCGGTAATTTAATGCAAGCTCCAAATATGTCTGAGCGATAAAGCAATTTGTCACTGAATAAAATTCTAGAAATCCAATCCCCAAGTAATATATTAAGAGGGTCAGTAAAGCTAAAACCATTCACGCAATGTAGCAGTGAACGTAATTAAGAACTCCACAGCTATTTATACAGGGCAACCTGTATTATTTTTTATCCTTTGTGTATATACCAGACGACCATCAGTAAACTATAGTAGAGGTCTGTGACAGCCACACAAGGCAGGGGCAAGCCTGTGGGTGAAACACTGGGTTATTCAATAGTCTATAAAATGTGGATACTAAAGCAGGTCATAGAGACAAAAATACTGAAATAATTATTTTTCATTTTTTGCATTTGATTTTGTCCAAGCTATAGACTGTATTTTTGCGACTATAAGATCCGTCTGACTATAAGATGCACCCAAGTTTTACCACAGAAAATAGGAAAAATATAGTTGACGCGAATTAAGACCTCATTGTTGGTCTAAGGAAATGGAGGAAGAAAGGAAGTTAACTCCTTCCGACTGCCCACTGGATATATACTTTCTATCTGCACAAACCCTGTGCAGATATTAGATATATATATATATATCTATATATATATATATATATATATATATATATATATACATATATCTATATATAACGTCACATATCGTCACAAAATAGGAAACCCATTGCAATAATTAATTGTCAGTTTTAATATTTAAGAAATAAAAAGCTATAATTAAAAAAAAATACTTTTTAATAAGAATTAGCGTTTTTCTCCCAAATTAAACCTAAAAAAAGGAAAAAAAATCTTTAAAAAAAAACATGGTAATAAAAAGTCCTACGTGTCAAGTAAAAAACATTGCAAAAATTATTTTGGTAGTCAAACAAATAAATAAATTAGGGTCACTATATTACCACGTGCATAAAATTACAAAAAGTTGTCTGGACATTCAGGCCTTTTTAAGGCACAGTCATGACAGGGCTAACTAGATTTATTTGATTCGGTTTCCCTTTTTAAAACTATATTTGTTGTTCTTATTTATGTATTTATTTGTACATTATTATTGCTGCATGCAGTTTCCATCTCCTGACCACACAATGTATATACACAAGCTGCATTACAGTATTCAGCTGTATTGTGTGGTAAATAGCAAATAGTTCAAAGGAAACTTCAGAAATGTATTATTATGGCACAATTCATTCCATGGCGCTGTACATATGAAAAGGGGTATACATGCATAATACAAAACAATTGCAATAAGCATGAACAAGACAAGTTACAAACTGTACAGAAGGAGCGAAGGATGGGCGAAGGAAACAGTAGGTGATCGTATAGCTGGTCATATGGCGGTATAGTGGCAGCAGGGTTACTTTAGGTAGGCTTCTCTGAAGAGGTGGGTTTTCAGATTTATTTTGATATTTTTAATTAAAGATATTTGAAGATTTTTTAAACTCAATATTACTCAACTATTATTTTTAGAATTTTTGTCTGTTTTTCTTTTTCAGCAGTACTACACCACTGAAAATAAAATATAAGATGTTCACCTTCATTAGCAGGACAATATACCTGTTATACAGATCGGTAATCATTTATAAATTTACTGCTGCTTTGAGGAAAAAATGTTAGTTGAAGAGTAATCCTTATGACAATAGTAGATGTAGAACTGGGATACTATTTGACAGGTCTATTGTTCTCTTGCTAGCTCAAGGTAAAGAGCCCATAGGAGAGCACTGGACTAATTAGTGTAATGTGTGATGTTCTAATAGAGTCACTGCAGGGGTTGGGGCTCTCTCTGGTTGCAGAAAATGGTATGATTGTGAAAGTCAAGTGAAGTTGGTTGCCGTTAGAGATGAGCGAACATGCTCGTCCGAGCTTGATGCTCGTTCGAGCATTAAGGTATTCGCATATGCTCACTACTCGGACGAGCATATCGCGATCCGCCAGGAAATGGCAACTTCCTCTTCCTGCATGTTAGGCGCCTTTTTTCAGCCAATCAACATGCAGGAGAGTCATTGGTACCTCCTACCATCACGTGGGGCCCCTACAAGTCGATAGCAGGGATTGGCTGGCCAGATCAGATGACCTGAGAATATAAGAATCTGGTCCCACGCTTCATGAGATTAGGGATAGAGCTGCTGTCTGTCAGGGAGAGTGTTAGGGCCTGAATTTAGATGTTGGTTAGGCAGGAATCACCCACAAAGAACCCAACAGCCCTTCTAAGGGCTACAAGCACCTTTTTTTGGTCTCCTCCAGGCTGCTGGCTGGGACCTGTAGTGCAGCTAACACCATCTTGGCTGCACACTGTACACAGTGACTGGTGGCAGAAAGGACAGCACGTGGTCCACACAGACCCAAAATAAATTGCCCAAAGTACTCATTTTTGCTGCTGCTGTACCTTGGCTTGCTGAGATCTGTAGTGCAGTCTAGGGAATACGTTTTTCTGTCATTTCTATACACTACAGTCCAGTGAACAATTATGTAGTGTACTGTACAGTAGCGTCAGTCTAGGGAATACGTTTTTCTGTCATTTCTATACACTACAGTCCAGTGAACAATTATGTAGTGTACTGTACAGTAGCGTCAGTCTAGGGAATACGTTTTTTCTCTCATTTCTATACACTACAGTCCAGTGAACAATTATGTAGTATGCTGTACAGTAGCGTCAGTCTATAAAATACGTATTTTCTTTCAGTTATATGTACTACAGTCCAGTGAAAAATGTAGTGGTTTGCGGTAAAATAGCCGCCATTTAAAGACTACGTTTTTTTCTCATTTATATATACAACAGTCCAGTGAACAATTCTGTAGTGTGCTGTACAGCAGCGTCAGTCTATAAAATACGCTTTTTCTCAGTTATATCTACTACAGTCCAGTGAAAAATGTAGTGGTTTACAGTAAAATAGCCGTCATTTAAAGACTACGTTTTTTCTCATTTATATATACTACAGTCCAGTGAAAAATGTGGTGGTTTGCAGGAAAATAGCCGCCATTTAAAGACTACGTTTTTTTCTCATTTCTATATACTACAGTCCAGTGAACAATTATGTAGTGTACTGTACAGTAGCGTCCGTCTAGGGAATACGTTTTTCTCTCATTTCTATACACTACAGTCCAGTGAACAATTATGTAGTGTACTGTACAGTAGCGTCAGTCTAGGGAATATGTTTTTCTGGCATTTCTATACACTACAGTCCAGGGAACAATTATGTAGTGTAATGTACAGTAGCGTCAGTCTAGGGAATACGTTTTTCTCTCATTTCTATACACTACAGTCCAGTGGACAATTATGTAGTGTACTGTACAGTAGCGTCAGTCTAGGGAATACGTTTTTCTGTCATTTTTATACACTACAGTCCAGTGAACAATTATGTAGTGTACTGTACAGTAGCGTCAGTCTAGGGAATACGTTTTTCTCTCATTTCTATACACTACAGTCCAATTATGTAGTGTACTGTACAGTAGCGTCAGTCTAGGGAATACGTTTTTCTGTCATTTCTATACACTACAGTCCAGTGAACAATTATGTAGTGTGCTGTACAGTAGCATCAGTCTATAAAATACGTATTTTCTTTCAGTTTTATGTACTACAGTCCAGTGAAAAATGTAGTGGTTTGCAGTAAAATAGCAGCCATTTAAAGACTACGTTTTTTCCTCATTTATATATACTACAGTCCAGTGAACAATTCTGTAGTGTGCTGTACAGCAGCGTCAGTCTATAAAATACGTATTTTCTCAGTTATATGTACTACAGTCCAGTGAAAAATGGAGTGGTTTGCGGTAAATTAGCCGCAGTCTAAAAATTCCTTTTTTTCTCTCAGTTATATATACTACAGTGCAGTGAACAATTCTGTCGTGTGCGGTATAGTAGCCGCACTCTAGTGTTGACACCAACAAGTGACCAAGTTATTTGAGGTAGCAGGTGAAGCACATAAAATTTTACACTGATACAGCATGGCGGGGAACCCAGAGTGACCAAGTTACACTCAGGTAGCAGGTGAAGCACATAAAATTTTACACTGATACAGCATGGCGGTGACACCACCAATGCTTTGTTCAGACTGAGATTGCAGTCAAATGGCTGTAGGTGAGCCTCCTAAAAAATTTATTGGAGAGAGGGCCTGTAGGTGGCCCTCTGTAAACATTGTAAAGAGCGCCAGTTGGCCCTCAGAAACATTGCCTGTTGGCTCAGCGTTTGTGTGCGAAGAGGAGGAGAAGGAGGAGAGGATTCATAAAGAATCTTCACGTTGAGCTGTTTTCCCCCGGTGGAGATTTGCATTCCAGTGAAATCCAGGCTTTATTCATTTCAATAATCGTCAGCCTGTCAGTGAGCGCTGTCAGGCGTGTACGCTTATCAGTGATGATGCCACCAGCTGCACTGAAGACCTGCTCTGACAACACGCTAGCGGCAGGGCAGGCCAGCACCTCCAAGGCGTAAAGGGCCAGTTCAGGCAACGTGTCCAGCTTTGCAACCCAGTAGTTGTATGGAGCAGAGTGATCACGCAGGATGTTGGTATGGTCAGCTAGGTACTCCCTCACCATCTTTCTGAACAGCTCCCCCCCTACTAGGGGACGGGTGACATAGTCTTGCTGGGGTGCCATAAAACTGGCAAAGGCCTTGGAGAGTGTTCCCCTGCCAGTGCTTGACAAGCTGCCTGCTCCCCTCCTCTCCCCCGCTAGTTGGCCCACAGAACTACGTCCTCTGCCACTAGCGGTGTCAGATGGGAAGGATAGTTTCAGCTTGTACACTAGGGCCTGTTGATATTGATTCACTCTCATACTCCTCTCCTCTACAGGAATGAGAGTGGAAAAGTTCTGCTTGTACCGGGGGTCCAGGAGGGTGAACACCCAGTAATTGGTGTTGGCAAAAATGTGAGGGTCACGGGAAAGGCAGCCTAACATGAAGTCAGCCATTTGCGCAAGAGTCCCAACATGCAAGAATTCCCTTTCCTCAATAGGCTGACTCTCCATTTCCTCCTCCTCCAACTCCTCCTCTTCAGCCCATACACGATCAACAGATAAGAAGGAATGAGCATAGGTACCCTCTTCAGTCTCGCCAACAGTCTCCTTCTCTTCCTCCTCTTCCTCCTCATACTCCTCCAATACGCGCTGAGAAACAGACCTGAGGGTGGTCTGGCTATCAAGCAACTTATCTTCTTCCCCCATCTCCTGTGACAAGCGCAAAGCCTCTGACTTCATGCTGAGCAGTGAGTTTTTCAGCAGACAAAGCAGCAGGATGGTGACGCTGATAATGGTGGCATCGCCGCTGACCATCTGTGTTGACTCCCCAAAGTGGCTTAACACCTGACAGATATCAGACATCCACGTCCACTCCTCATTGTAGACTTGAGGAAGCTGACTAATCTGACTACCAGTTCTCGTGGAAGTTGTCATCTGGCTGGTAAACCCTGGCTAACATGTGTAATGTGGAATTCCATTGTGTGGGCACGTGGCACAACAGTCGGTGAGCTGTCAGTTGTAAGCGCCGTTGCACTGCCCTGAGAGTGGCAGCATCTGTGGTTGACTTGCAGAAATGGGCACAGATGCATCGCACCTTGGTGAGCAAATCAGACATATTGGGGTAGGTCTGTGGGCCAGGCAGGTTTTATATGCAGTGTTTATATGGGTTGTTGTTACTTTGGGAAATAGTATTGGTGTATAATGGCACATGTATTAGTCTGCCGAGTTGCAGAGCCGCCACCAGGTTACTCCCGTTGTCACACACAACCATGCCTGGTTTGAGTTTCAGTGGCACCAGCCAAAGATCGGTCTGCGCCGTGATGCCCTGTAACAGCTCTTGGGCAGTGTGCATCTTGTCACCTAAGCTCAGCAGTTTCAGCACCGCCTGTTGGCGCTTATCCACGGCAGTGCTGCTGCGCCTAGAGCTACCGACTGAAGGCGCCGTGCTCACAGATTGTATTTGAGAGTAGGAGGAGGGGTTGGAGGAAGAGGCACAATAAGTCTGAGAAACCGTGACCTAGGTAGGCCCCGCAATCCTCGGTGTGGGCATTACATGAGCAGCCCCAGGGTCAGACTCGGTGCTGGTGTAGGGCTGGGACGGCACATCGTGAAAAATAGTGGCGGCTGGGGACCAAGTACTGAGGGACAGCCACCACCATCAGGTTGCGGAAAGCCTCAATCTATGCCAGTCTATAGCGCAGCATCTCCAGGCTCAGCAGTTTGAAAATGTGGACATTTAGGGCTTGTGCATGTGGGTGGGTGGAATCATATTCGCGTTTGCGCTTGCGCACCAATGTCTGATGCAAAGACAGCTGAACGCTGTGCTGGGACACATTGGTGTAGGGTGTGGAGGATTATGGAGGTGAAGGGGAGGTTGTAGGGTGGGAGGCATTCGTGCCGGGGTCCTGGGCGGGGGGTTGACTTGCAAAGCCAGCATGTGACACAGGGGAAGGAGCAGTGGTGTGATCCGCAGGAGGTGAACGGCCTTGGTTCCATTGAGTCGTGTGCCTGCGCATGCTGGTAGTGGTTAGGCTGGTAGTGGTGCCTCCCCTGCTGATCCTGGTGTGGCACAAGTTGCACACCACGGTCCGTCGGTCATCCTCACTTTCTTTAAAGAACCTCCAGACTTGCGAACATCTAGGCCTTGACACGGTAGCTTCACTCCGTGAAACAGTTGCTGATCTACTTGCTCTGGCCCTGCTTCTCCCTCTGGCCACCCCACTGCCTCTTCCAACCTGTTCTGGTGCTGAACTTGACTCCCCCTCAGAAGCACTGTCTTCACTAGGCTTACCAACCCAGCTTGGGTCAGTCACCTCATCATCCACCAGCTCTTCCTCCGATTCCTCACTCGGCTCCCCCCTGGGACTTACTGCCCTGACAACAACGTCAATGTCTGACAACCGTGTCTCATCATCATCCGACTCCCCTTGACGCACTACTTGCACTAAGTCCACACTCTCATGACCCACAGACTGCAAAAGTTCTAAATTTTGGGCATCGGGACAGAGCAACTGCTCAGGTTGCTGTTGAGCAGTGGTTTGTGTCTCTGGGTAGGGTCCTGAAAAGACTTCCTGTGAGTATGCCGGATCTGAATCCATATTTTCCTTGGGGGGGGCAGGCTGGGGGGAAGGAGGTTGAGCTGGAGGAGCCAGAGGTCTACTCTCTTGGCTAAAGTGGGTGGACTGTATGAAAGACTGGGTGGTGGATAAATTACTGGACATATTATCTGCTATCCACGTCATCACCTGTTCGCACTGTTGTGGTTTCAATAGTGGTGTACCACGTGACCTTGTAAGTTGCGAGATGAAGCTAGGGAGCGAAACTCTGCAGCGTTCCACTGCTCCCTCATCAGTAGGTACTGTGTCACCCTGCCCAGGACCACGGCCTCTGCCCCCCCTACATCACTTGGAGGCCCATGTCCTCGACCCTTAGCCCTTGGGTTCAACATTTTGTGTAATCACTAGAGATGAGCGAGTAGTGTTCGATCGAGCTGGTATTCGATCGAATACTACGATATTCGGCACACTCGATTTCAATCGAGTATAACGGCGATGGCGCACTTAGAATTCGTTTCCCCTCCCACCTTCCCTGGCGCTCTTTTTCCACCAATCAACATGCAGGGGGGGTATGACAGGCACGCTGAGCACGCTGGCAGCGCGAAAACAGCGTCTACATGCATTGGCTGGAAAAACCATGTGACCTCGAATATTAAAAACTCAGCTCTTCCTGCTCGTACGCATATGCTGCGTGAACTTAGTCAGGGACAGAGGCTGGAGAAGGGAGAGACAGATTTTAGCTGTTGGACAGGCAGGAGCGTGAATAAAAGCCCTTATCAGGGCTACTACAGTGGACTTCAGTGATAGCTTTACTACAATATAGACTTTACAGAGAACGGCTGCTGTATTCAGGGATAGCTGCTGGAGTAGGGACAGAGAGAGGCATTAGTGGTGTATTAGGTGCTCTGCTACATACCAAACTATATTTGGCACTACTGCTGTGTACCTTGAAATATACAATATCTAGGCCTTTTAATTGGCAACTGTACTGTGCGTTCTCTTGCTAAATAATTTCACATACCTGGTGTAAATACCCACCGTCTGTTCAGTTAGTACACGGCTGTGTACTTTGAAATATACAATATCTAGGCATTTTAATAGGCCACTGTACTGTGCGTTCTCTTGCTAAATTATCTCACATACCTGGTGTAAATACCCACCGTCTGTTCAGTTACTACACGGCTTTGTACTTTGAAATATACAATATCTAGGCATTTTAATAGGCCACTGTACTGTGCGTTCTCTTGCTAAATTATCTCACATACCTGGTGTTAATACCCACCGTCTGTTCAGTTAGTACACGGCTGTGTACTTTGAAATATACAATATCTAGGCATTTTAATAGGCCACTGTACTGTGCGTTCTCTTGTTAAATTATCTCACATACCTGGTGTAAATACCCACCGTCTGTTCAGTTACTACACGGCTGTGTACTTTGAAATATACAATATCTAGGCATTTTAATAGGCCACTGTACTGTGCGTTCTCTTGTTAAATTATCTCACATACCTGGTGTAAATACCCACCGTCTGTTCAGTTACTACACGGCTTTGTACTTTGAAATATACAATATCTAGGCCATTTAATAGGCCACTGTACTGTGCGTTCTCTTGTTAAATTATCTCACATACCTGGTGTAAATACCCACCGTCTGTTCAGTTACTACACGGCTTTGTACTTTGAAATATACAATATCTAGGCCATTTAATAGGCCACTGTACTGTGCGTTTTCTTGTTAAATTATCTCACATACCTGGTGTACATACCCACCGTCTGTTCAGTTAGTACACGGCTGTGTACTTTGAAATATACAATATCTAGGCATTTTAATAGGCCACTGTACTGTGCGTTCTCTTGCTAAATTATCTCACATACCTGGTGTTAATACCCACCGTCTGTTCAGTTAGTACACGGCTGTGTACTTTGAAATATACAATATCTAGGCATTTTAATAGGCCACTGTACTGTGCGTTCTCTTGCTAAATTATCTCACATACCTGGTGTAAATACCCACCGTCTGTTCAGTTACTACACGGCTTTGTACTTTGAAATATACAATATCTAGGCCATTTAATAGGCCACTGTACTGTGCGTTTTCTTGTTAAATTATCTCACATACCTGGTGTACATACCCACCGTCTGTTCAGTTACTACACGGCTTTGTACTTTGAAATATACAATATCTAGGCATTTTAATAGGCCACTGTACTGTGCGTTCTCTTGCTAAATTATCTCACATACCTGGTGTTAATACCCACCGTCTGTTCAGTTAGTACACGGCTGTGTACTTTGAAATATACAATATCTAGGCATTTTAATAGGCCACTGTACTGTGCGTTCTCTTGCTAAATTATCTCACATACCTGGTGTAAATACCCACCGTCTGTTCAGTTACTACACGGCTTTGTACTTTGAAATATACAATATCTAGGCATTTTAATAGGCCACTGTACTGTGCGTTCTCTTGCTAAATTATCTCACATACCTGGTGTTAATACCCACCGTCTGTTCAGTTACTACACGGCTGTGTACTTTGAAATATACAATATCTAGGCATTTTAATAGGCCACTGTACTGTGCGTTCTCTTGTTAAATTATCTCACATACCTGGTGTAAATACCCACCGTCTGTTCAGTTACTACACGGCTGTGTACTTTGAAATATACAATATCTAGGCATTTTAATAGGCCACTGTACTGTGCGTTCTCTTGTTAAATTATCTCACATACCTGGTGTAAATACCCACCGTCTGTTCAGTTACTACACGGCTTTGTACTTTGAAATATACAATATCTAGGCCATTTAATAGGCCACTGTACTGTGCGTTCTCTTGTTAAATTATCTCACATACCTGGTGTAAATACCCACCGTCTGTTCAGTTACTACACGGCTTTGTACTTTGAAATATACAATATCTAGGCCATTTAATAGGCCACTGTACTGTGCGTTTTCTTGTTAAATTATCTCACATACCTGGTGTACATACCCACCGTCTGTTCAGTTAGTACACGGCTGTGTACTTTGAAATATACAATATCTAGGCATTTTAATAGGCCACTGTACTGTGCGTTCTCTTGCTAAATTATCTCACATACCTGGTGTTAATACCCACCGTCTGTTCAGTTAGTACACGGCTGTGTACTTTGAAATATACAATATCTAGGCATTTTAATAGGCCACTGTACTGTGCGTTCTCTTGCTAAATTATCTCACATACCTGGTGTAAATACCCACCGTCTGTTCAGTTACTACACGGCTTTGTACTTTGAAATATACAATATCTAGGCCATTTAATAGGCCACTGTACTGTGCGTTTTCTTGTTAAATTATCTCACATACCTGGTGTACATACCCACCGTCTGTTCAGTTACTACACGGCTTTGTACTTTGAAATATACAATATCTAGGCATTTTAATAGGCCACTGTACTGTGCGTTCTCTTGCTAAATTATCTCACATACCTGGTGTTAATACCCACCGTCTGTTCAGTTAGTACACGGCTGTGTACTTTGAAATATACAATATCTAGGCATTTTAATAGGCCACTGTACTGTGCGTTCTCTTGCTAAATTATCTCACATACCTGGTGTAAATACCCACCGTCTGTTCAGTTACTACACGGCTTTGTACTTTGAAATATACAATATCTAGGCATTTTAATAGGCCACTGTACTGTGCGTTCTCTTGCTAAATTATCTCACATACCTGGTGTTAATACCCACCGTCTGTTCAGTTACTACACGGCTGTGTACTTTGAAATATACAATATCTAGGCATTTTAATAGGCCACTGTACTGTGCGTTCTCTTGTTAAATTATCTCACATACCTGGTGTAAATACCCACCGTCTGTTCAGTTACTACACGGCTGTGTACTTTGAAATATACAATATCTAGGCATTTTAATAGGCCACTGTACTGTGCGTTCTCTTGTTAAATTATCTCACATACCTGGTGTAAATACCCACCGTCTGTTCAGTTACTACACGGCTTTGTACTTTGAAATATACAATATCTAGGCCATTTAATAGGCCACTGTACTGTGCGTTCTCTTGTTAAATTATCTCACATACCTGGTGTAAATACCCACCGTCTGTTCAGTTACTACACGGCTTTGTACTTTGAAATATACAATATCTAGGCCATTTAATAGGCCACTGTACTGTGCGTTCTCTTGTTAAATTATCTCACATACCTGGTGTAAATACCCACCGTCTGTTCAGTTACTACACGGCTTTGTACTTTGAAATATACAATATCTAGGCCATTTAATAGGCCACTGTACTGTGCGTTTTCTTGTTAAATTATCTCACATACCTGGTGTACATACCCACCGTCTGTTCAGTTAGTACACGGCTGTGTACTTTGAAATATACAATATCTAGGCATTTTAATAGGCCACTGTACTGTGCGTTCTCTTGCTAAATTATCTCACATACCTGGTGTTAATACCCACCGTCTGTTCAGTTAGTACACGGCTGTGTACTTTGAAATATACAATATCTAGGCCTTTTAATAGGCCACTGTACTGTGCGTTCTCTTGCTAAAGTATTTCACATACCTAATTATATACCCAAATATTGTATTTGCAACAAAAAAAAAATAAAATGCGGAGGGGGGCTAGCGGAATAGGACGTGGACGTGGACGAGGACGGGGGCGCGGAAATGCTGTTGGGGGCCTTGTTGAAGCCAGTGGGGATACAATGTGTGCTGGTGAGGATCAGCCAGGATCCCGCTCATCCAGAATCCCTGCCTTTATGGGACAGTTAAGCAGGGGGCGGGTTACACCGCTGTTGAGGCCTGAGCAGGTTGAACAGGTGGTGCAATGGATAGCCGATAGCGCTTCCACACAGTTGTCCACCAGCCAGTCATCCACACAGTCTCACTCTGACCCTCCTTCCTCCACACCTGGCCAACAGAGTCATCCCACCCTTGACCCCTCCCAGGAGCTCTTTTCGGGTCCTTTTTCAGATGTGCCGGAAGAATCCCAGGAGCTAGCAGAGGAATTTGTTTGTAGTGATGCCCAAACACTGGAGTTTTCGCCATCTCCTGCTGATGTGGACCCTGAGCCAGCATCTGTTATCATGAGCGATGATGATGATGAGACGCAGTTGCCATCAAGGGAGGCTGTTGGAATGTCCAGTGGGCAGGAGGAGGAGCAGAGTGAGGAAGTGGAAGAGGAGCTGGTGGATGACGAAATGACCGACCCCACTTGGCCAGGGGTGATGTCCAGCGAGGAAAGCAGTGGAGAGGTGGTGGTCTGCGCAGCACCGAAAAAGGCAGCAAGAGGCAGAGGGATGTCCACAGGCAGAGGGATGTCCACAGGCAGAG
Source organism: Rhinella marina (assembly GCA_900303285.1). Lineage (NCBI taxonomy): Eukaryota > Metazoa > Chordata > Amphibia > Anura > Bufonidae > Rhinella > Rhinella marina. The sequence goes on from ONZH01028815.1 coordinate 47,663, forward strand.
GGATGTCCACAGGCAGAGGCATGTCCACAGGCAGAGGGATGTCCACAGGCAGAGGGATGGCCACAGGCAGAGGACAGTTCAGACAGAGAAGTGAGGCCACAGCCAGCAGGGCCGAAGCTGTTCCCGCCAGCGGCCAGTCGCGCGAAGCTCCCCCATCGAGGCCTCGTACTTCTGTGGTGTGGAGATATTTTAATGTTTGTGCGGATGACAAACTGAGCGCGGTTTGCACACTCTGCCACTCAAAACTGAGTAGGGGCTCTGAGAAGAGCAATCTGACCACCTCAGGCATGCGGCGTCACTTGGAATTCAAGCACTGGGCTGAGTGGGAGAGAGCAAACGCAATACAAACTGCGCCCGGTCTTGCTGCCACTGCCTCTTCCCCTTTGTTGTGTGCTGCCACTGCGGTCCAGACCTCCAGCCAGGACACCTCCACATCTGCCTCTGCCTCTGCTACTTTGGGGCCTTCTCCTTCAGCCTCCCCTTCCCCCGCCCTTCCCCCGCCTCTTCGCCTGCACCTTCACACTCCTCGTCCCAACAACTGTCCATCTCGCAGGCGTTCGACCGCAGGCGGAAGTACGCCTCGAGTCACCCCCAAGCCCAAGCCTTAAACTGCCACATCTCCAAACTGCTGGCCCTGGAGATGTTGCCGTTTAGGCTTGTGGAGACGCAGGCCTTCCGCGACCTGATGGCGGCTGCCGCACCTCGCTATTCCGTCCCTAGCCGCCACTACTTTTCCCGGAGTGCCGTCCCCGCCCTGCACCAGCACGTGTCGCGTAACATCAGGCGGGCCCTGAGGTACGCAGTCAGCGCAAAGGTCCACTTGACCACCGACTCATGGACAAGCGCTTGCGGCCAGGGACGATACATTTCTCTGACGGCACACTGGGTGAATGTAGTGGAGGCGGGGACGGGGTCGCAAACAGAGACGGCCTACCTACCACCCCCGCCCAAGATTGCCAGCATGGGTTCTGATAAACCCCCCTCCTCCTCCTCCTCCTCCTCCTCCTCCTGTGCCTTAACATCTCCCTCAGCCGCTAGCTGGAAGCGTTGCAGCACTGGCGCGGGGAGACGTCAGCAGGCGGTGCTAAAGCTCATCAGCTTGGGCGACAGGAAGCACAGCGCCCCAGAGGTGAGGGACGCCATATTGCAGCAGACGGAGATGTGGCTGTCGCCGCTGCAGCTAGGACCAGGCATGGTCGTGTGCGATAACGGCCGTAACCTGGTGGCGGCTCTGGAGCTTGCCGAACTCAATCACGTACCATGCCTGGCCCACGTTTTTAATCTGGTAGTCCAAAAATTTCTGAAGACTTACCCCAACCTGGCAGAGCTACTGGTGAAAGTGCGGCGCTTGTGCGCTCACTTTCGGAAGTCAACTGTAGCTGCTGCTAGCTTAAAAAAACTCCAGCAACGCCTCCATTTGCCTCAACATCGGCTGTTGTGCGACCTGCCGACTCGCTGGAATTCCACCTATTCCATGTTGGCCAGGGTGTGTGAGCAGCAGAGAGCATTGATGGAGTACCAGATTAATAATCCACGCGTGCCTCCAACTCAGCTCCCTCAGTTTGCCAACCACGAGTGGCCATGGATGGCAGACATATGCGATGTACTGCGTATCTTTGAGGAGTCCACCAAGAAGGTCAGCAGCGAGGACGCTATAGTGAGCGTAACCATTCCGCTCCTAGGCGTCCTTAAAGAATCGCTCATCGCAATAAGGGAGAACGCATTGCACGCAGAGGAGACGGGGGTAGGAGGAGACGCAACGGAGCTACACAGTCAGACCACACTTTTGTCTGCTTCACGGTGGCAGTTGCAGGAGGAGGAGGATGAGGAGGAGGACGACGTGGAGGTGGCTGTGGAAGAGGAGGAGGATGCTGGCGGCGAGGGTAGCAGTCAGGCTGTGTGCGTCCCATTGGTTCAGCGCGGATGGGGCGGAGAGGAGGCGGAAGAGGAAGAGGAGGAAATGGCAAGTGATCCTTCTGGTGGGGGCAGTGAGGTCATGCCTATTCAGAGTCTGGCACACATGGCTGACTTCATGCTGGGCTGCTTTCCCGGGACACACGTGTTGTCCGGATAGTGGAGAACAAACTGTACTGGGTCTTCGCACTCCTGGACCCCCGGTATAAAGATAACGTCTCCTCTTTTATTCCGGTAGAGGAGAGGACGAATCGATTGCTG
>ONZH01028816.1:0-31992 GCA_900303285.1 Rhinella marina
AAAATGAGAATTGCATTTTTTTTTCTCCAATTTTCTGTAAATGTTGGACTTTTTATAATATAAGGTAAAATATATCGACCCAAATTTACCCCTAACATAAAGTACGAAATGAACAAGAAAACAATGTCAGAATGGCTTGAGTGATTGCTAACCTCCAGCATTCCAGCTGTGCTGAAACTACGACTCACAGCATGCTGCATTCATTTCCATGAAGTTCTGAGAACAGCCGAGCAAGTGTACATCTTGGGAGTAGAGATGAGCGAACGTGCTTGAAACGAGCACTGTACCGCTCGGGAGTCATTGTTTTACCACAGGTGGAGTTCTGGAGGTTAGCCATCACAGTAAAAAGCATACCATAATCATTAGCACATAAAGAGATACCTGTCAGATTTGCAAAATTAGGCTTGATCACGAAGGCGAAAAATAGCTTAGTCCCGAAGGGGTTAATAACCTACGTAACTCAGAATGCGCGGACTACAATTAGGTCTATAAATAGGATTCTGATGTGGACCATCACGCAACACATATGTGCCTGGTTGTAAATGAAGTGTATAGGTAGACTTAGAAACTGGGTCTACATCAGTTGCCAGCACATATAAACCTGATTTATGAATGCTTCAAGCCTAAAACACTTCTAAAAAGAAACTGCCATAATATATGACCCCAAAGATGTTTAATGTGCAAGGGCTTGTGTCATAACATGGTCTTTGCGATAAGAATATGTTAATAGTTGTCATTGGTGTGAATTGCCCAGGACTATTACTATGTGCAAAGTCTTCATACAAGTAATGCAGTATCAGGCAACAGGCATGTATGTGTGAGTGTGGCCAGATGAGGTCAGTAGTTGGGGTATTAGTAATAGTTCTGATGCTCCCTGGGCCAGCATGCGGTGATGGGAAGGGTGCACTTTTTCTTGCCTTTTGGACACACTCCAGCTCTAGGGTTCTCCTACCTGATGACATTTGAGGTTTCCTTTGTGTTGATGGTCTTCAGGTGTAAGGCAAGGTCCTGGTTTGTGTAGTAGTGCAGGAAGCAATGAGGAGGCAGCTGTGCAGCAGAACTTTTCTTTACTGAAGAACTCAAATGCAAACAGATAAGGACAGTTTGTAGTATGCAGTTGTTCACAATAGGGTTGTCGCGGGTATTGATATTTCGATACTGAATCAATACTTTTATACCAGTATCGATTCGGTGCCGGGATTTTCTCTTTTGTGATACTTTTGGCAGATAAAATAAAAAAGTCTCTTACCTCTCCTGCGCCGCGGCTCCGCTCCGGGTCCAGCGCTCTGCTGTCCGCGCTGCACTGTCCTGACCGCGTACAGCGTCAGGACGTAGTGCGAGCACTCTGACCTGACGCTGCAGTCCGGTGACAGTGCAGCGCCGAGAGGTAAAGACACAGGAGCACCGTACCTGGAGCGGAGCCGCGGCGCAGGAGAGGTAAGAGACTTTTTTATTTTATTTTAATGAGGGCACAGTGGGCTGATCTGAGGTCTGATGGGGGCACAGTGGGCTTTATCTGAGGTCTGATGGGGCACAGTTGGCTGATCTGAGGTCTGATGGGGGCACAGTGGGCTTATCTGAATGGTCTGATGGGGGCACAATGGGTTATCTGAAGGTCTGATGGGGGGCACAGTGGGCTGATCTGAGGTCTGATGGGGGCACAGTGGGCTGGTCTGATGGCAACAAATGGGCTGATCTGAGGTCTGATGGGGGGCATAGTGGGCTTATCCTTGAGGTCCTGATGGGGGCATAGTGGGCTTATCTGAAGTCTGATGGGGGCACAGTGGGTCTTATCTGAAGTCTGATGGGGGCACAGTGGGCTTATCTGAGGTCTGATGGGGGCACAGTGGGCTTATCTGAGGTCTGATGGGGCACAGTTGGCTGAATCTGAGGTCTGATGGGGGCACAGTGGGCTTATCTGATGTCTGATGGGGGCACAATGGGTTTATCTGAAGGTCTGATGGGGGCACAGTGGGCTGATCTGAGGTCTGATGGGGGCACAGTGGGCTGGTCTGATGGCACAATGGGCTGATCTGAGGTCTGATGGGGGCATAGTGGGCTTATCTGAGGTCTGATGGGGCACAGTGGGTGATCTGACGTCTGGATGGGGCATGGTGGGCTTATCTGAAGTCAGATGGGGGCACAGTGGGTCTTATGCTGAAGTCTGAGATGGGGGCACAGTGGGCTTATCTGAGGATCTGCATGGGGCACAGTGGGCTTATCTGAAGTCCTGACTGGGGGCAAACAGTGGGCCTTATCTGATGGCTGATGGGGGCACAGTGGGCTTAATCTGAGGTCTTCTATGGGGGCACAGTAGGTTTATCTGAAGTTCTGATGGGGGCACATGGGGCTTATCTGAAGTCTGATGGGGGGCACAGTGGGGCTTATCTGAGGTCTGATGGGGGCACAGTGGGTTATCTGAGGTCTGATGGGGGCACAATGGCTTATCTGAGGTCTGATGGGGCACAGTAGGTTTATCTGAGGTCTGATGGAGGCACAATGGGCTTATCTGAGGTCTGATGGGGGCACAGTGGGCTTATCTGAGGTCTGATGGGGGCACAGTGGGCTGATCTGAGGTCTGATGGGGGCACAGTGGGCTGATCTGAGGTCTGATGGGGGCACAGTGGGCTGATCTGAGGCCTGATGGGGGCAAACAGATTTTAGGTGTTTTATTTTTTCGGTGTGGTATCGCATGGTATCGAGTATCGCAATACTTTTTTCTTGGTATCGAAATCGAATCAAATTGTTGGTATCGTGACAACCCTAGTTCACAAAGGCATTTTTCCACAGTTCCTTACAGAAGACACAGCTGTACAGGCAGATAATAAGCCAAAGTGTCTCTTTAAAATAGTCTTCCTTACTCTGCACTTCACTAGCTGACTTATCATAAGCATTCAGGAACGGAGTGTATACATTACATTAGGCAATACAATTGTCAGGAATCGAACCAGGGAACTCCTGTGTTCCAGGTGGTAGCTTTGCTCACTGAGCTACCAGCTACTCAGGACAGTTCCACTTCTGAACCTAGGGAATAGTTTCCTAGTCTTGGATAATGTCTGCTCATTTTGCCTAATCAGCCACAGCTTGGAACTTCCTATATAAACCAGACCTTGCCACTCCTTCCTTGCCAGATTATTGTGCTTTCTGCCTCTATCTAACTCCTGAGCATCCTCCTAAACTGCTATGTTTATTTGTGTACTGAACTTGGATTGGTACCTGACCACACTTCGGCCTAATCCTAAACTTGCATGTTTATTTGTGTACTAAACTTGGATTGTTACCTGACCATGCCTCTGCCTAATCTTAAATTGCTGTGTTTACTTATGTACCGAACTTGGATTTTTACCTGACCATGCTTCTGCCTTATCCTAAAACTGCTGTGTTACCAACCCGGACTATTATTAGAGAATGCTTGCTTCCACTACTCCAGTGCTCCAGATTGTTTTAGCCATTGGACTCCTTATCTAACTTCCAGGCCTAGACGATTCCTCATTTTAGGTTAGCAATTATGACATCACTCTTACAGAATAATCGGGCCAAAGTATGGAGTCCGCTATGACAACCTTGAGGAAACACGTTTCAGGGATTTGGTACCACCTATCAAGAAAAATTTTCATAGCTACAAAATCAACAAGGAGAAATAATTAAATTTCAAAGACAACTTTTGGATGTGCGTGGCTCAGCCGGGGATAGACGCATGCCATTACCATCAAAGTTGATTGAGGGGGTTCCTTAATCAATGCCGCATACTGAATATTTTCAAAAGCAGCCAGCTCCATTTACCAGTGACAAGAAAAAAATATTGTTCATCATCAATCCTTTGAATGACAAAGCTCTTGCATTGGCTTCACCATATGTGGAAACAAATAGCGATCTTTTGAACAAACTGGATAACTGTCACAAGTGGGCTTGCGTCTGGTATCAGACGTTCTGCGCGGCTTTCAAAAGTGACATAATTTGACATGCTTTTCCCTTGGTTTGGTTGCTGTTTACCACACCTCTTCCCCTCAGCTGTTCTGGCTGTGGTAATTGTCTTTCCTCTATTTATTCCTTCTTCTCCCAGGATTCACTGCGGTTTATACTTTCTGCCTACTTTGTAGTGTGTGGTGTGGACATCCGGTTGCTGCGATATCTGCTTTAAGATAAGTGACATTTTCCCGTTTGTGGTTTTCCTTCTGGAGTCTCCTGTTCGTCCTTACTCTTGGAGGAATGGGTTGACTCTTTCCTGTGTCACTAGCTGCAGGGTTCTTTAGGGTGAATTTATTATTAGGTTCCTGTGTATGAACTCTCCTACCACTAAGGCTTGTTCATACTGGTAGTCAGTCAGGGCCTAGTTTCAGGGTTCTCTGCAGGAGGTGACCGTTTCCCTGGTTTTGGTCTTTTCCCTTCCCTCGTACGCTCGGTGTGGCTATTCCCTCCACATCAGAGCGTGACAATAACTTTGTCTCTGCTATGAGTCAAGTGTTTGATGATCCTAACCAATGTTCCACAGCTGAAGCCAAACTACACAATCTGTGGCAAGGGAAACATTCAGTCGCTGAATACACTGCAGAATTCCGGCACTGGGTAGCTGATACTACATGGAATCTAGCAGCCCAGAAAAGCCATTTTTGGCAAGGAATTTCAGAACCAGTGAAAGATGAGCTTGCTAGAGTGGAAGCCCCTGATGATTTGGAGGACTTTATTCAATTGTGTATCCGAGTTGATCAGAAACTTTCTGAAAGGATGGAAAAAATCTGGGCATTGGGAAATAAACCTAAATATTCTTTCAGTCAATTGACTCAGCGAATCACTGAGTCCATATCTGAACCAATGCAGATTGATGTTGTATGGAAATCTCTAACTACAGCAGAAAAAGATAGATGGTTTACAGAAAATCTTTGTTTTTACTTTGGGGAGTCAGGTCATTATGCTATAAAATCCCCAAACAAGGTCTGCACAATTGCTGTCACGGAGAACAGATTAAACCAGAAACATCATATCTTTTGGACTCAAAAATAAATTCTATTTCTTATTTAGCTCTGGGTGATGACAAGATAATGCCTGAGTCTCATTTTATTGTGCCAATTCACATCTGTACTGAAACACATGAGATTTCTTGTTCTGATATGCTACACTCTGTGGCCGGTGCTAACTTAATGGACATAACCTTTGCTAATGAAAATAATGTTACACTGTTAACAAAGACAGCACCTATAGACATGCAAACTGTTGATGGGTCCCCACTTTCATCTGGGCTGGTTACCCATGAGACTGTGAAGCTTCAAGTCCTCATTAAACCTGATCCCCATAAAATAATTCACTTTTCACTGATTGCTTCCCCAAAGTTTCCAGTAATTTTGGGTATCTCTTGGCTATCTACTCACAATCCATATGTTGACTGGGAAACACGTTGTATATAGTTTCCATCTGAATTTCCAGCTAAATTGCTTGCATAAACCCACCTCTTCATTGCCTGAGAGCACATTAATCTCTGAACTCTCTGATTGTCCAATAGAACTTTTACCTGGAGCTGATATACCCTTTAATAGCATCTACTCACTTTCTGAACCAGAACTAAAGGCCTTAAAGGAATATCTGGATGATGATTTAAAGAAAGGCTTCATCTGGTCATCTACTTTTTTTCTTTGTTACAAAGAAAGATTCTACGTTGCGTCCCTGCACTGACTATAGATGACTTAATAATGTCACTGTAAAAAAACTGTATCCTACCCCTTTAATTCCAGAACTACTTTAAAGGCTTTGTACTGCTAAAATATTTACTAAACTTGATCTCAGAGGTGCATAGAACCTTGTCCGAATTTTTTTAGGAGATGAATGGAAGACTGCCTTTAGATCACGGTATGGACATTTTGAGTATCTTGTCATGCCTTTTGGACTTTGTAACACCCCAGCCACTTTTCAACACTTTATCAATGATGTTTTCAGGGATATGCTGGATCGATTTGTAATTGTGTATTTCTCTGCCTTAATCTCTTCAGAAAACTTGGAAGAACATTGTAAACACATCTGCAATGTTCTGCAAAGGCTTCGAGAACACTGTTTATACATCAAGCTTGAGAAATGTGAATTTGAGCAGACAACCATTCAATTTCTTGGATACATCATTTCCCCAGAAGGTCTGAGGATGGATTCTAGTAAGATCAAGGCAGTAGTGGAGTGGCCAATTAAAAAAAAAGGAAAAAGATATACAGAGATTTATTGGTTTTGCCAACTTCTATAGAAAATAAATCACTAAGAAGGCAGTACGCTTTGCTTGGACATCAGAGGCTCAGGATGCTTTCACTAAATTGAAGACTCTCTTCACATCTGGACCAATATTAATTCACCCAAATCCAGAGCTACCATTTACTTTTAAGGTTGATGCATCTGATTCTGTAGAACTATGATATTGGGAATAAAGAACTGATAGCAATTAAAAGTGCGTTTTCTGAGTGGAGGCATCTTTTGGAGGGAGCTACCAATCCTATAACTGTGCTGACTGATCATAAGAATCTCAAATTCATCTATAGTGCCAAAAGACTATCTTCCAAACAAGCAAGATGGAGTTTATTCTTTTCTCGATTTTTAATTTTATCATTACCTACAAACCTGGATCAAAAAATGGTAAAACAGATGCTTTATCTAGAATGTTTTCTGAGCTTACACAGAAAGACGCGTGAGCTCAGGGTCACTATTTATGTTTAGACAGTGAATGTAGCCATATTACTATACGTTGTGGGGTAAGACTGGGAAGACAGGTTGATACAACCTGTTAGCGTGTTGCAAGTTATTATAACACGCCCACTCCATTGATGTTAAGCAATGTACCAGTATTTCAATAAATGACTGAGGACTTTAAGATTATTAAGCAACCTCAGTCGTGCTGGCATTGCTAACATCATACTCCACTACGGATATTTTCTTATGCTAGCTTGGAAACAAAAAACAGTATCATGCTTTCAAGGGCCACTTTTGGCTGTAGCATATGACAATGGTATCGTTTTAACACGTTGCTCTTTTGTTGTATAATTACACATTTTAAATTTATGAATAAAAGCTATATTTTAGCGGCACTCTACGTTATAGTTAATCCTGATTGCACCCGAGGGTCGCCAATTTTGTTATCCACTACTAAGTTAATCATTTTGGGTTTGTTAGTCACAATGTTAGTAGGTGGAGTAGTAAGGACATGTACAAGAGAGTCACACAAAGGTACTGAGGTACTTGGAGAAGAGTTCAGGTGTTTTTTCGACAGGCATTTAAACTAGATGGAGGGGACAGGAATTTTATTGAGGAGAATGATTTCTGTCCCCGAACAGTTTTGGTGAACCAGGGTATTGAGCTTCTTGATCAGCAATCTGTTAGTGTGGTAGATACAGTTGTTGGTGCAGATGAAGTGGTCACTGGTGCTTTAGATACTGATGTCAGTATGGTGGATGATGTTGGTGATGTTGTCAGGGAGGTAGATGGAGTTGTTGGTGATAAATGTAATGTTCTTCATGTAATGTGTACAAATGGTCGCAGCTTAGGCAACAAGCTTTGCGAGCTAATATCAATAGTTTGTAGAGATAATTTGGACTTGGTTGTAATAACAGAGACATGGTTCAGAGATTGCAATGACTGGGAAACAGCCATTCCGGGATACACTTTGTATAGGAAAGATAGGGCAGAGAGAAGGGGGGGTGGGGTAGCCATTTATGTTAAAGATACCATAAAATCAACAGTGATCCAAAATTCATGTAAGGAGTTGGAGACTCTCTGGGTCTGCTTGCAAAATAAAAAGGGATCTGTTACCAGAGTAGGTGCTATCTATAGGCCTCCAGGGCAATCTGAAGAGCATGACATTATGCTGGTGGACCAGATTACCCAAATGGCAGTAAAGGGAGATATTGTAGTTATGGGAGACTGCATCATGCCTGATGTTGATTGGAATATCCCTTGTGCGTCCACATGCAAAAGTAGGAACATAGTAGAGGCCCTGACGGGGATGTCCCTAAAATAGTTGGTGAAAGCGCCAACTAGAGGTGAAAATATCCTAGATCTAGTATTTACAAATAGGGATCTGGTATCTGAGGTGAAGGTGGGAGAAAATCTGGGTTCCAGTGACCACCAATGTTTGTGGTTCGAAATCCAAACTGACTGTGAGAAATCCCATTCTGCAACCAAAGTACTGGATTTTACGAAGACCAAGTTTGAGGTTATGGGAGTATATATAAAGAAAGAATTAAAAGGGTGGGATAAAACAGCAAGAGCGAGTGCTCAGTGGAAGGCATTTAAAGAAGTCCTCTTAAAGGCAACTGGACTATATGTTAGACAAGTTAGCAAAAGGAAAAGAAAGAGAAATCCACTATGGTTTACTAGAGAGGTAAGAGCTATAGTCAGGGGCGTAGCTATAGGGGAAGCGGGGAAGCAGCTGCTTTGGGGCCCAGACCCACAAGGGGCCCTCTCAGGAGGGAGACTAAAAGATTTTATTGTCAGGGCCCCCTCAACAGTATTATACAATGACATTATATACAGTGACACTATAGGAAACGGATGGAGCGGCTGTCACGCCTTGTCTGAGAAAGCTCAATGTTGACTAGCCACAAGAGTGAGGGTTGCATGTGAGTTGGGGGTTGCGAAGAAGTTTCTGGGGAGGCCCCGTTCAAAAATTTGCTGTGGGGCCCAGTTAGTTGTAGTTACGCCACTGGCTATAGTGAATGATAAAAAGTCTGCCTATAAGAGGTATAAAGAGTCTGGAAGTGTAGCGGACAGAGAAGTGTATAAAATTATACAAAAGAAGACAAAACAGATTATTATTGCTGCTAAAGGTTCAAGGGAGGAAGAAATGGCCAAATCTGTTAAGGAGTGTAATAAAACCTTCTTCAGATATATTAGTGACAGGAAGAAGAAAAACTGCGGCATTACAAAACTTAGCAATGGAAAAAATCTGTATATAGATGGGAATAAGACGGTCGCTGACCATCTGAATAACTACTTCTGCTTTTTCAGATGGCGACTTTCATAATCAGAACATGGCTGGACATAGAATTGCCTCTAGTTGTAAGGTTTCAGCCCCAGTGTTTTCAGAGGCTGATGTTCTACAGGAACTTGTCCGGCTAAAGTTAAATAAAGCAATGGGTCCGGATGGCATCCACCCCAGAGTTCTTAAAGAACTCCGATCTGTGATTGTTGGCCCCCTGACTGATCTGTATAATCAGTCCCTTCTTACAGGAGATGTTCCTGATGATTGGAGAATGGCTAATGTTGTACCCATTCACAAGAAGGGTAGTAGAGAAGAAGCTAGTAACTATAGGCCAGTCAGCTTGACATCTGTAGTGGTAAAAATGATGGAGACTCTTCTAAAAAAGAAGGTAATTGACCATCTAACAACAAACAACTTGATGGACCCAAACCAGCATGGCTTTACTGATGGCCGATCATGTCAGACTAATCTCATTGATTTCTTTGACCATGTAACTAAAGTTCTGGATGAAGGTGGTGCTGTGGATATCGCCTACCTGGATTTCAGTAAAGCTTTCGATACGGTTAAACATAAAGACCTGATAGAGAAGTTATCAAAAATTGGACTTAACCCCTGGATAGTTCAGTGGATCTGCAGTTGGCTGAAGAACAGATACCAGAGGGTTGTTGTTAATGGAGTGTATTCTGAGCAGAGGCTGGTTACAAGTGGGGTGCCACAAGGATCTGTTCTGGGTCCTGTTCTGTTTAACATGTTTGTAAGTGACATAAGGGACGGCTTGGTAGGGAAGGTTTGCTTGTTTGCTGATGACACAAAAGTGTGTAATAGGGTTGATGTTCCAGGAGGTGTCTGTAATATGGAGAATGATTTATCTTTATTAGATAAGTGGTCAAAACAATGGAAACTACAGTTCAATGTTTCCAAATGTAAAATAATGCACTTGGGGAGAAGAAACCCTCTATCTGAGTATCGTATTGGCAGTTCTGTGCTAACAAAGACCTCAGAAGAAAAGTATTTGGGGGTAGTCATCTCCGACAGCCTCAAAATGAGTAACCAATGCAGCCAGGCGGTAGGGAAAGCAAATCGTATGCTTGGCTGCATAGCTAGAGGTATAATAAGCAGAAAGAGGGAGATTGTGATCCCTCTGTATAGAGCTCTAGTGAGACCACATCTGGAATACTGTGTTCAATTCTGGAGACCTCACCTGCAAAAGGATATTGCTAAAATAGAACGGGTCCAAAGAAGAGCTACAAAAATGGTGGAAGGTCTAAAGCATAGAACTTATCAAGAAAGACTGAGAGTTCTTAATATGTATAGTCTGGAGGAAAGAAGAGAAAGGGGGGACATGATTGAAACCTTTAAATATGTTAAAGGACTGAATAAAGTTCATGAGGGAAGGGTTATTAATAAGAAACAGAACACAAGAACAAGGGGGCACAATCTGAGGTTAGTTGGGGGACAAATCAAGAACAACATTAGAAAATATTATTTCACTGAAAGAGTAGTAGAAGTTTGGAACAAACTTCCAGCAGAGGTGGTTGATAAATCCACAGTAACTGAATTTAAACATGCCTGGGATAAACATGTATCTATCCTAAGATAACAATTCTGCCGTCAATCTTCTATGTTTCTATGTTTCTATTACAGAAGGTTCAAGAAAAAATAGTTGAAAATTTGCATGATGCTCAAAGACGATTCAAACAAGCCGCAGATAAACATCGGAAATCAACTCCTGTCTTTTATATAGGAGACAAATTGTGCCTTTCCACAAAGAATCTAAAGCTGCAAGTACCTTCTCCAAAATGAGACCAGAAATATATTGGACTATTTCAAATTTCTGCTCAAATTAATGAAGTCACCTTTTTATTAAAACTCTATAAAGGTACATCCTGTTTTGCATTGTTCTCTTTTGAAACCATTTATTGAAAATACTTTTCCATACTTTTCGCAACGTGCCTCCTCCATCACCAGTAGAAGTGCATGGAGACCCTCTACACCTCTATTCCACACAATAAGGATCTGGCCACCTCTAAGTATTATCTCAATATCAGAAGTAATTGTTATGGTCATAACACGTTTGTGCTTAGTCTTTTAAATTCCATCTTAACCCACAACCATTCTGTGTTCGATTCAGAGTTTTACCACCAGCTCAGGAGCGAGAGGATACCATTGTCTTTGCTGAGGAATATAGTCATTGGACACAATCTATAACTTTGGGGGTTACTGTAAATACATCAATGACATTCTGATACTCTGGTCAGGCACTGATATTGTTTTCATAACTTTGTTCGGGAGCTAAATGTCAACTATATTGGTCTATACATCACCCACAAGATTAAGTTATCTATTACTTTTTTGGACACCCATATAACTAAAGTGGATATTGTAATTTAGAGCACTCTATTTCATAAGTAGACTGACTAATAGTCTTCTAAGATGGGAGAGTTTCCTCCCTGTTCCTCTTAATAGATTCTACCAGACAGGTTACCCTAACCGAGTTATTAAAGAGGAGTGGGATCTTGAGAGGCCAACACTACTTACTCCATGTTACAAAGAGGTAGATCAGAATTGTATTTGGGTGATCTCTAGTTTTGACACTAAGGCCAGCGAGGTAAGGAATGTTTTAACTAAATATTGGTCCCTACTTAAGTGTGATCTGGATCTAAGTGATGTGACCCTAGAGGGGTGGTTCTCTTTCATGCTTGCTCCTTTTGCTAACTGTAACACCAAGAGGGTGGAATACCTGTGTTGTACCATAAGGTACTCTATGTTAGATGTGAGGAACAAAAATGACAAACCAGTCTCCAGACATGTGATATCTGACCATGGGGGAGACCCTTTAGTACTTTTCTTTTTTATGCTTGACATTATTAACCACTTCCCTTCCGCCCATAGGATGTAAACATTCGGGAAGTGGTTAAGTATCTCTGAATGGATGTATCTGAATGTCCATTCAGAGATAGCAGCTGCACGCTAATCGTGCAGCTGCACAGCGGGGTACCTGCTGTCAGTGACAGCAGGGTACCCCATAGAGAAGGCAGGGACCGTTCCCAGGGGTTCCTGCCTTCTAGATCATTGTATACACAGCACTCACCGAGCGCTGTGTATACAGGTCAGAAAGCGCTTCATAGACCCAGATCAGCCCTGCACTGAGGCTTTACAGCATAGTATTATGCTGTACAGCCTCTCTGGGGGTGTATTTCCTCTGTAACTGGGGCTACTATGTCAGCCCCAGTTACAGGGAAAAAAAAGTGAAGTTAAATGTCCCCCAGAGGTCTTGTATGACCTTATGGGGGACACAAAGTGTAAAATAAAAAATTAAAAAAATAAAGAATATTATTAAAAAAAAGTTTCACATATAGAAAAAAGAAAAAAAATCCCCAAATATGTCATTTTAAAAAGGTTACAAAAATAAATAAATAAATAAAATAGACATATTTGGTATCACCACGTCCGCAACGACCGGCTCTATAACAATATCACATGATCTACCCCATCAGTTAAACGCCATAAAAAAATTAAACATTATGCCAAAACAGATTTTTTTAATTACCTCGCCTTTCAAAAAACATAATATTAATCAAAAAGTCATATGAATCCCAAAATGGTAGCAATAAAAACATCACCTCATCCCGCAAAAAATGAGCCCCCACACAAGATCATAGCCAGAAAAATGAAAAAAAAATATGGCCCTAAAAAAATTGCAACACAAAAACATGTTTTTTTCTAAAAATGCTCTTATTGTGTAAAATGTAAAAAAAAATAGACATATTTGGTATCGTTGCGTCAATAACAACTGGATCTATAAAAATATCACATGATCTACCCCATCAAGTGAACAGTGTAAAAAAAAAATATAGAAAAATGCCCCCAAACTGCTTTTTTTGTGACTTAACCTCCCAAAAATAAGATAAAAAGTGATCAGAAAGCCGGATGTACCCCAAAATGGTGCCAATAAAAAGCACACCTTGCCCGCAAAAAATAAGCACTCATGCAGCTCAGTCCACAAAAAAATTAAAAAGTTATCGCTCTTAAAAACCATGACAGAAAATTCCATGTTAGAAAATGCAGATGCTGCTCCTCCCCTTCTGAGCCCTGGCGTATCCCCAAATACCAGTTTACGACCACTTGTGGGGTGTTTCTGCAAACTGCAGAATCGGGGTAATAAATATTGAGTTTTGTTTTGTTATTAACCCTTTATGTGTTACAGGAACAAATTGATTAAAATGGAAAATCTGCAGAAAAAGTGAAATTTTGAAATTTCACATCTATTTTGCTTTAATTCCTGTGTAATATTTAAAGGGTTAACAACATTTCTAAAACCAGTTTTGAATAGATTGAGGGGTGCAGTTTCTAAAATGGGGTCATTTATGGGTGGTTTCTATTATGTAAGCCCACAAAGTGACTTCAAAACTGAACTGGTCCTTAAAAAAGTTGATTTTGCATATTTTCAAAAATTGCTTCTAAAATTCTAAACCTTCTAAAGTCTAGAGATGAGCGAAGCATGCAAACTTTTATTCGCCGAACATTTGCCCAACTTTTCTTAAGATTCGTATATTCGACGAATAGATTAGTTGAATATGCGTACAAAATATACATAATTATATGGCTTTTAGCAAACTTTCGCGCACTAATAACGAACGTTCAGGTAAAAAAGGTACGCAACCTCTTTGAACACGTACGCATGAGCCTACAAATTGCGTACCAATCCTCAGAGTACTATTGTCTAGCGATTACGTAATACGCAGGCACGCACGCACGCACAAGTTGAGAGGCCGCAGCGTTCACTCCTCAGAGGCAGAGCGAAGTTTTACAAATGGCATCCAGTCGATCATCAGCATTTAGCTCTGCAGAGCTGAAATGCATGATCTGGCTGATGGACCGGCAGGGTTACGATGGCACACACTGCTACCCGAACCAGCATAACCCCGGGCCAGATCCAGAGGAAATGGTCCGATCTGAAGTTCAAGTGCCCAGAGCAGCTTAATGAGATCCGCGCAGAGATAAGGCAGGGTGAGTATTGCGAATACTACTAGTAGATGCTCTGACTACAGGTCCTTTGGAACTGCTGCCCTGTGCCACCTTCTCCTTTTTTTTAGAGCTCGAGGTCTGGCTGGAACTGGACCCCTTTTGCTTATCCATTCCAGACATTTTTCAATTCACTGTGTGGCCCTGCAGCTGGTCTTTGTCCCTGTATCTCCCTGTCTCTCCCTGTCTCTCTCTCCCTGCCTGATTAATTACTAGCCCTGAACTGACCCAATTTTCACAAAACAGGTCTCAGAGTCTCAGAACTTCACACAGAGTGCTTCTGCTCATCTCAGCAGTCGCAGCAGAAGTGATGCGTCACTGGCTTAACGAGCCTGAGCCAATCAGAGCAAGCCCTGCCAACTAGATCAGGTGACCACTTTCTTCCCGGGCATTTGCGCACGATAAACGAACTAACAGTAAAAGTTCGCTAATGAATTGAATTTGTACGCAATAGCGTATAATTTATAGAGCAACTACGTAGCGAATGTGTACAAAGCCGAAGCGAATCACCTAATATTTGGATTCACTTTGCAGCTGAAAATTTCCAAGATTCGATACGAATCAACGAATCGACGAATAGATTCGCTCATCTCTACTAACGTCCTAAAAAAATAAAATTACACTACCAAAATGATGCCAACATAAAGTAGACATATGGGGAATGTCAATTAATGAGTATTTTATGGGGTATCACTATCTGTCTTAGATAAATTTAGAAAACGGTGAATTTTTTCAAATTTTTGTTAACTTTTGTATTTTTTTTATAAATAAAGGTAAAACATATCGACTCAAATTTACCACTGTCATGAAGTACAATGTGTCACAAGAAAACATTCTCAGAATGGCCTGGATAAGTAAAAGCGTTCCAAAGTTATTACCACATAAACATATGACATATGTCAGATTTGCAAAATTAGGCCTGGTCAGAAAGGGGATAAATGGCCCGGACTGGAAGTGATTAATGTCTCCTTTAGAGGGGGGCATTGATAAAACCCTTAAACAAAAAGAGGCACAGTGGATCTATCGATGAACACTGTTAGCCCCAGTGAATTAAACAAATTGATTTTATTTGCTATATTGAATAAACAGCCATTTATATACTGTCAGGGGGTTGATGTTACCATACAGTTTACTTTGGTAAATTTTCTGAATTTCTGCAGGATGGCCGGGTATGGGGTTGTAACCACCTCCTGCCCCATTGATTTTTTCTCACCTTGTTTCTCTCTTCCACTGCTTATTTATAGTTTCTTGCCCCCTTTCAATTGTTATATATTTTTTGTATTCATAATTAATTATATAATTAATACATCATCTTAAATTATACCGGCAATGTGGATAATTCTTAAAAGATTTTACACGCCAGCCCACTGATTTTACTTTGTCTTAAATCATTAGGAGAGAGCTTTAATCACCACATCAGACTAGGAATATCTCTAACTGATATGCGTTCCACCGTGCGTTTCACGACCTGCAGATACGGGCTGGTTGGTTTAAACCTCAGGAGGCAGGACTTCCATTCTGTTTAGAGATGGTTTCTATCTTGCCCTAACCTTACTTGATTTACACTAGTCTATACCAGTGCAGATATCCCCTACCATCAGACTGCCCTGGTCACACAAGTATAAAACAATAACCAAACTTGGCATATCAAACCTATCAAATGGCTATCTCTATGCTGTTTGGGGGTGATGTGGCCCCTGGTCTATCACAATGAGGGGCTCATATTGATTTCCTGACAAAGTATCACTTGAATACACCGATTTGAACAACATTGAACATCTGGTGGGGCTGAGTTCCCTTTTATCTCTGTAGGACTCTCCAATATATATATATATATATATTTTTTTTTTTACCATAATCTTGGTTCCCTTATAATGTTCCCTGATGAACTGTACAGTGAAACAAGTCAGGATTGATGGGTACAGTGAAATGAGTCAGGACTGAAACCTCAACAACCTGGGGATATCTCTATACTCCAAATTAATATCAATGAATATACATGTCCACACTGAGTAATTGTATCTGATTTTTTTTATTTTTGAGCTTTTTCAGGACAGGTTTTGTTTTCCTTGTGTATATCTAAGATTGAACTATATTTTGGACTAGGTAGCTAGAGGGCGTATTTGATGAGATGTGACAGACTTTTCAGTTATGGTCATGGTGTCTATCCCTTGTCAAGGTTGTCGGAGGAACCTCTGGGAGGTTCCTGACATGCGATCACAACTATCTGGACAGCTATTCTATTTTGAATGCAGATCACTAGATTCAAGGGACATGTGTAGGGACAGTAATCTTCTATCCCCCTATGTATATATACCCTTGTGGATCCTGCCATTTGCTCATTTAATGTTTGGGGTACAGTTTTATTATACATATAAATAAAGATTACATCTTAAGAGGTGGTTCTGTGGCTTTTGGTAAATTGACACAACCACATTGAGCAGACCTGTGACCAATCACAAATCACTGATGGAAATCACTGAAATGGGAACTAGGCCTAATGCTTGCATGTTATTTCAATCTGCAAGCCAGACAGGATTATTCCTTCATTTTCAATCGGTGGTAGTTATGGTGCCCATTTCCCTGGCGAAATCCCTCAGCAGCAATACCAGCAGGATACCATTTATAACTGTGGAATCTGCCCTGGAAAACCTGGCCTCTGCAAGGATTGCTTCACAGTGTACCACTCATACATGGTGTCCTAATTTTATCCTTTATGTACCCTGTAATTTAACCACCTTATTACATTCTGATACACACAGCACAGCTTAGATATTCACTTTTCATTATCCACTATACATTCATTTCTGGAAAAGGCCTATGGCGTCCATATGGTCACTTAATCCCATGAAAAATTCCTTGAGCGGTGTAGTTTCCAAACTTGGGTAATTTCTTTGGGGTTCTTTTTATTTGACATCAGAGCCTTAGCAGTTGTTAGCCAATATTGTGTAAATCGCCATATTAGGCCTCCAATGTGCATGGTGCAATTTAAGTTCAGACCCCTGTCGTATATACAGATTAGGGCCATATTTAGGGTGTTTCTAGAATCAGGAAACACAGTATAAAAATTACAGAGCAAAAGTTTTACAGTGACATGCACTGGGCACAGAAATGGCATATCTGTGGAAAAATAATTTTGATTGTTCACCACTACACTACACCCCTTGAAAATTCCTTGAGTGGTAACTTTGGGTCTCTTCAATGACATAGAACCTGAAAACAAAATAGAAACCTCCAAAAGCCATATAGCGTTCCTTCTCTGCAGTGTGCCCATAGAGCAGTTTACATATTGGGTGTTGCCGTATTCTTGAGAAATGGGTAACAAATTTTGGTGTGCTTATTCTCCTGTTACCTATTGTGAAAATTAAAATATTGGGGCTAAAACAACATTTTATTGGAAACAATTATATTTTTCATTTTCACAGCCAAGTTTTTAGAAATTCTACGAAACACCTTTTTGGAGAAGTTCACTCCTGCCCATACTCCCTGCACTGCGGCCTCATTGAGAAAGTGCCAATTCCGTACTCCGTACACCGTGGAAAAGTCAGTTTTAAGCGTGTTAGTAGGGTAAAGTCTATTAAAAATACAAAATACATTAATAAAGTATATTACAAAAAGTTTTATTATGGCATTAGGGACATTTTAACAAAAATGTATTCAAAAGTTTAGTTACTCTTTAAAACATTCCTTGAGGGGTGTAGTTTTCAAAATGGGGTAATTTTTAGGAGATCTCCACTGTGGGGGTACCACAGAGTCTCTTCAAATGGCAACAATGTGCCTGAAAACCATTACAGCAAAATCTGCCCTTTAAGCCCTGCTTTGTCCCTTACAGTAGTTTACGACCACATTTGGGGTATTTCTGTAAACTGCAGAATCAGGGAAATACATTTTGAGGTTTTGCTTTTTACCCTTGCTATGTTACAGGAAAAATGGATTAAAATGGAAATTGTGCAATTGTTACATTTTACCTCCATATTCCTCTAATTCCTGTGGGACACCTAAGAGATTAACAAAGTTTCTAAATTCTGTTTTGAATAATTTGCGTTATTTGTAGTTTCTAAAATTTAATTTATGGTTAGTTTCTATTATGCAAGCACTTCAAGCTGACTTCAGAAATTAATTGGTCCTTAGAAAAGTCGGATTTGGAAATCTGAATATGAAAAATTTGAAACATTTTTTCTAAAATTCTAAGCCATCTAACACCTAAAAAATAAAATTACATTTACAAAATGGTGTCAACATAAAGTAAACATGGTGAATATTAATTAATAACTGTTAGTATCACTATCTAATTCAAATGTAGAAAATGTCTAATTTGTCCAAATTGTAAATTTTAGTATTTTTAAATAAAGAAATGTAAAACATGTCAATCCAAATTTACCATCTGCATAAAGTACAATGTGTCACAAAATAACATTCTCAGAATTGACTGGATAAGTAAAAGTATTCCAAAGTTATTATCACATGAAGTGAAACTTGTTAGATTTGCAAAATTTGCCCCAGTCCTGAAAGAATTTTGTGAGATTGGAAGAAAATGGCTAAAGGGGAAAATTCTATTAAAAAAAGACTTATTACCTGATAAATCCTTGCCACTCTGGTGCTCCACATTGGTCTTTCTTTAAAGTTCTTCCATGGGCATGTTCATCACTGCATCAAAGTTATTAAATACTGACAGAAAACACCACAGCTGTGGTGCTGGAACAACAGAGGATATATCAGGTCAGGGGCGTAACTACCATAGCGGCAGACGATGCAACTGCTATGGGGCCCAGGGCAAGAGGGGGCCCAGTCTTAGTTAGGATTATCTCCTTCTCTACTGGAGGTGAACACTTGTTCAGGACTCTACCCTCTAAAGGAACAACTTTTAGCAAATGAGGCAGTGGAAAAATGGCCTAAGGGTCATTGAAAGGGGTTTAGGCGGAAACCCTTCTGTCCTGTGTGGGGGGAGGGCCTGGAATGATCCTTACTATGGGGCCCTTACTTCTCTATGTACACCACTGAGGTGAGTAATGGTTCTTTTGTTAAGACATTAAATACATTGTGACAAGGCAAAAGGTACAGTGGTTGATGGCAGATACGTGTCACCGAGATGCCTGGTCTCGGTGAAGTAGCTGGTAGTCCTTGTCAGTAACCTTAGGTTACTGACACTTTCTAATGTTAGCATAGCTGCTTTCAAGCCAGCTATTGACTGGATCAGTCTCAGTGTTGGGTGGCATGACTGCTCCCACGTATCCAGGCCAGGTTTTCTGCCTGGGCTTTTTATCAGCCAGGAAGTTTCAGGTGAGTCGGGTGTGTGTGTGTGTGTGTGCTGAGGCTCCAAGCCTGGAGTTGGTCTAAAGTTTTGTGCTGTCCAGACAGAAACGCTGGTGAACCCTGCTGTATCCTAAAGACTGTGTGGTGAGAACAACCTGTTTCTGTATACCTTTTCTTTTATGCCTGAAGAAAGGTCATCTTTATGTTATGCCGTAATTTTGCACCCTGCTGAAGAAAAGCAGTTTGTTTTCATTTGGACTTTATTTAAATAAAACCCATTTCTGGACATTTCTGTGTCTGTGGTCCCTGTGACGGAGCTAAACCCCCACAACATATAAAGCCTTCTGATGTCAACAGGCTACATTAGACCATAATGAGTGTCTGCTTTCCTTTTGGGAAGTACAGGGTTCGGCTTGTTGGACTTTAACATATTCAATCCTTACTTCAAACTGAATAAATGGAGGTAAAAACACCCCAAACAAATAAAAAGCAAAAGAGTGGGTGCTTGCCTCTATGGGGTTTGGTCCAACTCATTGCAATAACATAGTTCAAAGCAAAAAGTAGAAGCATCACTCACATTTTATTTCAAACCAAAGGTGTGTGGTTTATTGCAGATGCAACATTTTGGCAGAAGAGCCTTTTTCAATCCTTTTTCCTTACTTCAAACTGGAGATAAATTGAATGAGTTATATGTGACATCTGCTTATCTCCCGCATCCTGTGACAATAAATCTTAATGCTTGATAACTGGATTTATTGTGGTGAGAAATTCCAGCAGATGGGGAATTGGATGGATGCTAAATCTTTTCAATCTTACATTAGTTGCTGTGGTGATTGTTTTGGAGGGGCTGGAAGGAACTGAGGATGGAAGGAATTACCAATAATTATACTACAGGGGGGCTACAGGGGGCATTATATATACTACCACTACTGGGTGTCATTATACTACAGGAGGACTACAGAGGGGGAGCATTATATACAAGTGCATCTCAATAAATTAGAATATCATCAAAAAGTTGTTTTTTTCAGTAATTCAGCTCAAAAAGTGAAACACATATATTATATAGAGTAATTACAAACAGTGAACTTTTTTTAAAGTTTTTATTTATGTTAATGTTGATGATTATAGCTTATAGCCATAGAAAAACCCAAAATTAATTATCTCAGAAAATTAGAATAATTAACCCAAAGCACCTGGAAAGGCTTCCTAAGCCTTTAAAAATGTCCCTTAGTCTGGTTCAGTAGGCGAAACAATCATGGGGAAGACTGCGGACTTGATAGATGTCCAGAAGGCTGTCATTGGCACACTCCACAAGGAGGGTAAGCCACAAAAGGTCATTGCTAAAGAAGCTGGCTGTTCACAGAGTGCTGTATCAAAGCATATTAATGGAAAGTTGAGTGGAAGGAAAAAGGGTGGTAGAAAAAGGTGCACAAGCAACAGGGAGAACCATAGCCTTGATAGGATTGTTAAGAAAAGGTCTTTCCTAAATTTGGGGGAGATTCACAAGGAGTCAGTGCTTCAAGAGCCAATACACACAGACATATCCATTACATGGGCTACAAGTGTTGCATTCCATGTGTCAAGCCACTCATGACCAAAAGACAACGCCAGAAGCGTCTTACCTGGGCCAAGGAGAAAAATAACTGGACTGTTGCTCAGTAGTCAAATGTGTTGTTCTCAGATTAAAGTAAATTTAGCATTTCATTTGGAAATCAAGGTCCCAGAGTCTGGAGGAAGATTGGCAAGGCACTTAATCCAAGCTGCTTGAGGTCTAATGTGAAGTTTCCACAATCAGTGATGGTTTGGGGAGCCATGTCATCTGCTGTGTTTTATCAAGACCAAAGTCAGTGCAGCCGTCTACCAGGAAATTTTAGAGCACTTCATGCTTCCCTCTGCCGACAAGCTTTTTGGAGATGGAATTTTTATTTTCCAGCAGGACATGGCACCTGTCCACACTGCCAAAAGTACCAATACCCAGTTTAATAACCACAGTATCACTATGCTTGATTGGGCAGCAAACTCGCCTGACCTTAACCCCATAGACAATCTATGGGGTACTGTCAAGAGGAAGATGAGTGACAGCAGACCCAAAAATGCAGACAAGCTGAGGCTGCTATCAAAGCAACCTGGGCTTCCATAACACCTCTGTAGTGTCACAGGTTGATCGCCTCCATCCCACGCACATTGATGCAGTAATTCATGCAAAAGGAGCCCCTGACAAGTATTGAGTGCATTTACTGTACATACTTTTCATTTGGCCAACATTTCCTTGGCTGTAAGCCATAATCATCAACATTAACATAAATAAACACTTGAAAAAGTTCACTCTGTTTGTAACTTTTTTTAATTGAATTGCTGAAAAAACAACAACTTTTTGATGATATTCTAATTTATTGAGATGCACTTGTATACTACAACTACAGGAAGGCATTATACTACAGGGGGCTATGGGGGGGGGGGGAGGAACATTATATATACTACCACCCCAGAGGGCATTATATTGCAAGAGGGACTACAGGGGAAATTGCAGCAGGTCTTTATAACTACTGGGGCTACCACAGTGGGCATTATAACTACTGGGCCACTATAGGGACATTATAAGTACTGGGGACACTATAGGGATGCCTCATAGATAAGCATTGTTACTGCTGGGGACACTATAGGGAGGGTTTTACTTGGCATTTGACAAAGGGGGGGGGGGTATGGCGCCATTTCAATTTTTGCCTCAGGTGTTAGAAAGGATAGGTGAACCCTAGCATAAAATACTAGAAATTACAGTCATACACAAACTCATATAGAATTAATTATATTCACCTAGTTCTATCTAGAGCTTGTCTTAATATATATTCAGGATATTTTTCACTCATAATGGCTTCTTTAGTAATAAGGCTACTACAGGGGTGGACTGGCCATAGATTCAACTGGGAAACTTCCTGGTGTGCCGATGCTCATAGGGCCATCTAAGCCTTCCTCATGGCTGCCAGTCTTGGTAAATAATGATCTGACGCTCCCCGCCTGACTCCCGAATTCAACTGTATTGCCATCCTGAGGCAACTGGAGTAGAAGGACAGAACGTGATAGCTGGCCCTTGCCACCACAGAGGGGAAGTTTTCATGGAGGTATTTTGTGCTGCTTGGAAGTATTTTGCAATGCACTGTGATATTTGGCTCTGCTGGGGTGGTATAATGTGCCGCAATATTGTATTGCTGGCCCTGCCTACTTGTGTTGACCCTGCCAGTCAATTTGGGCTCCGCTACAAAATAAGGGCACTTTTAGTTTTTTTCCAGGGTTATTATAAGTTCCCTGGCTGCCCCTGGGCTTTCACCTCAAAATCTTCTAGTGTACCATTCCTTTTTAGCTGTCTATACTGGCTAAATGGAACATTCATTAATCTGTGAGGCAAATGACAACTTTTGTAAAAAATAAATCCATTTGTGATACGTGCTACATTAAAGAGGTTAGCAGGCCACCATGGGAATGATGCTAGGGAGGAGGATGCTAGGGAGGCTCATCCCTCCCCCTGTCAGCGGATGTTTTGATCTGCACAACAGGGAGATACAGCGGCACCCATGTGGGCATCGGAAGCAAAGCGGGTGCCAGTATGAGGGGCCCAGGCAATTTGGGGGGAATTATAAGGGTTGGATAACCCCTTTATGGCACTTACTATGTACATAAAGTGGAGGTGACATGCTTGAAGAGTATAGTCATTTATGAAGTAAAGGTTGACTTTGAAAGACATTTGAAGGCTGTTTGATATTGCACCTTATTGTTCAAGTAGCCAAAGTTTCTAATTTGGGCATTCATTGCTGTATCTTGCAGTGTCCCGTGCTGGTGTTTATTACTGGCATTTTGTAACAAAGTACAGATATCTATATTGCAGTCAACATATGTGGATCCAAATGTGCGCAAGCCATTATTGTTTCTGACGCGGGCGCAGACATGCACAGTGATGAGAGGAACTGAGCCAGCGTCCTGTTCACTCTATTGCTAAGGGACACACACAAGCGGTACTTGCCATCTCGGACTGCCTAAAGCGAGAGCAGTAATAGTAACTGCACAAATAATGAATACTAACGTCCTTGAATGGAAATATGTGATTCGAATGACTGTTATAAGGCCACTTGGATGTGATGCATAGTCATTTTTATACATTTTTATACATGGTAACAAGCAACAAGTGTAATCACAGATATATATGAGATTTGTATCTAATAGTATAATGCAAAGACTCTGAATTGTTACTTACTTTAGGCCTCTTAGACCCCAGTATCCTAGTGCCTCAATTACATTGTATGTTCTTATTTCTTATTTTTGCAATAACTGCTGTATTTTGTAGACTATAAGACGCATCAGACTAAAAGACACACCTAGGATTTGGGGAAGGAAAATAAGAAATCATCAGACTTCATCATCAACCCATCAGACCTCAGAGCAGCCCCCCAAACCAGACTCCCATTCTTCATCAGACCTCACATCAGAACCAAAAATCAGATCCCCAAGTTCCATCAGCCTCAGATCAGACCGCCCATCCTCCATCAGCCTCCCATTGGACCCCCCAACCTTCATCAGCCCCAGATCAAACCCCCGATTAGAGCCCCAGCCTCCAACAGCCTCAGACCAGACTTCCCAGCCTCCATTAGCCTCAGATCAGCCCCCCATCAGAAAAAAAACCTCAGAGGTTGAAAGGGTTAAAAATAACAAATAATCATTACTCACCTTACTTGCCTTAGCGCTGATTTGTCTTAACCAGTAATTATCGGAGTCTGATTTTATACCAAACACAATATATGACCCCCACTCCACACCTTTCGGTTTCAGTTTCTCAAATTTCTTTATGTTGTCAATGAATGGAAACAATCCTTACTTATATTTAGAGGCTAAGAATCTTTCCTAACCTAGCGCTACTCAGATATGTATGCCTCTTTGTAGGTTAAGTGCAAACTGCTGGCCTTCTGTAGACAGCACTAAAAGCCTCTTTACACAGGTCAATGATCAGGAAAATCATTCAAAAGGAGTTTTCCCAAGAACACTCATTGCCAATTGCCCTGTGTAAAGATGCCACTGACCACCTGATAAGCGACCAAACGCACCAGGTGAAAGCACAGCTGGTTCAGTCACCTTAAGGCTCCTTTATGTGGGCCGACACAGCAAGCAATTATTGGAATGAACTGATAATTGCCTTTTCATCACAATAATCTCTGTATACGGACGAACAATTGCTAGAGTGATCAGTTGTCCTCATACACATTCATTCTTTCTGGTCAGCAGATTGCTGTTTACACAGCACGATCTGCTGACCAGAAATGATTATTTAGGTGACTACACCAGCAATGCCTTCACTCAGTGAACAAACATCGGTGGCACATTTGGACAGGGCAATTATCAGAAATGCGCATTCATAGGAATACTCCTTTCTGACAATTTCCCTGATCACTGGCCCGTGTAAAGGAGCCTTAAAGGGGTTGCCTAAGTTATACAAAAACATGGGCAATTCCTGCTAATGGGCTAAAATAACAAATGAATGTATTGTTCAAGCTCTGTGCTCCTGCTGCTCATGTCATCGTTTTGGCTGCAGTGGAGACTTTAGTGTGCACAAGTCACCGCTGCAGCTAATCTCTGGCCTCAGCAGTGTATGGGATGTCTTTGCTGAGGCAAGTGATTGGTTGCAGTGGTGATCTTTGTGCACAGAACACCCCAGAAAAGTAAACAGCAGTGGTGACTGTTGACCAGAGCACAGCACAGGAAAAACTGCTGAGAAATCAGTTGGGTATCCATTCATTTGTTATTTTAGGCCATTTACAGGGGTTGCCCGACTTTCTATATAACTCGGAAAACCCCTTTAAATCATCATTTCTAGGCAGCAGATCGTACTGTCTAAACAGCAATCTGCTGTTTAGAAACAAAGATTCTCCATGGGGATGAGTGATCGCAGCAGCGATCCCTTGTCCCCATACTGAGGAGGTGATAACAGCATGTAAATGCAGCTCTCTCCTCCTCTGATTGTTCCTGATAATTGCCTGCTCTATTATGTAAATGGACCTTAAGGCCTTATCCATATCTGCGTATGTTGCCTCAATATGCAGTCATATAAATAAAGCCTGGAATCAGAGTCAATGTAATTCTATTAAGATATTCACACATTCATATTTCTGAACATGCATGCATGTTTCAATATGTAGCATTCTGTAGGAAAGTTTGCATCTCCTAGCTGTATTTGCAAACCATTGTGTTTGATGTGACTTCAGGCAGGGCAGCCCAATGTATGATGCCTGAAGCTGCTTCATCCCTTAGGAATCATTCCGATCCCAACTTCCATATTTAAAAAATGGCAACTGACTGTAACAGCTTAAATAGTTGCTAAGGGTACCTTCAAAGCTTTTCATCTTTATTAGTCCTGTTAAAAGGGTTGTCCCTCTCGAGTTTTGATATTTCTTGTAAGCCTTGCAAAACTTAGACATCGCTTGCCCTCCAGAGTGGCACTCCACTCTGCTTACTAGAAGCAGCCATAAACAGGGAACTTGCCTCTTTTACATTGATAGGTCCAAATAAAACCTATGGGAAGTAGTTACACCAGAAAACCTCTTGCTTTCCATCCAATCAGGGGGGCAACCAGTCACATTTTAAAATTTTGGATGCTATGGGCAACATTTTATACTGACCACTCCTTTGTTAGAACTACATGTATGCAGGAGATCATTTGCATGTATTTTCTAATGGGTTCTAGTTGGTGTTCCTTTAAAATTAGTTGCTACTCATCAGTTACTCAGTTAATAGTCACAATTAGAGACGAGCGAGCACTAAAATGCTTGGGTGCTCGTTATTCGAGATGAACTTTTCCCGATGCTCGGGTGCTCGTTTCGAGTAACGAACCCCATTGAAGTCAATGGGAGACTCGAGCATTTTTTGCAGAGGACCAAGGCTCTGCCTAGGGAAGGCTGGGTGAAAACCTGGAAACCTCAGAAAATGATGGAAACACCACGTAAATGGACAGGAAACAGCAGGGGCAGCATGCATGGATGCCTCTGAGGCTGCCTAATCCCACCATTACGCCAAATTCTCCTGCAACAGCCTGGTGGTTACCCTCATGGCAGTTGTGCTCACCCAGACCAAGAAAGGCGAGGCACATGCCCATCACATGTTAGGGAAGCACCCAACTAGGTGCAACGAAGGTCCATCACCCATGCCCATGCTGGCACTGCTCTCCTATCCCCAGCCACACGATGCAGGCATAATCGTGACACAGCATGGCGGTGACACCAACAAGTGAGCAAGTTAGATGAGGTAGCTGGTGAAGCACCCAAAAATTTAGCCTGACACAACATGGCGGTTACACCACCAATGACTTTGTCCGACTGAGAATGGAGTGAAATGGCTTTTGTTGAGCCTCCAAAAATTTTTTTCTTTTCAGAGTACATAAAGTCGACCCTCAGCAAAAAAATTTTTTTTTAAATGTCGGTACTTGCGCCTCCTGAAAAATAGTTTTGGACTGTCTGTTTGAAGCTCCTGAAACATTGTTTTACAGTGTCTGTAGTTGACACTGCGGAAAAATTGTTTGGAGAGAGGGCCTGTAGGTGGCCCTCCGGAAAAATTGTTTAGAGAGAGGGCCTGTAGGTGGACCTTCCGGAAAAATTGTTTGGAGAGAGGGCCTGTAGGGAGCCCTCCGGAAAAATTGTTGTAAAAGAGTGCCAGTTGGCCCTCTAAAAAATTGCGTTTTGGGTCAGCGTTACGCAAAGATGACAAGGAGGAGTAGATGGAGTAGAGAAGAGGAATCGGATACATAAGTAATGTTAATCTTTAGCTGCTTTCCCCCGGAGGAGATTTGAATTCCGGTGAAATACAGGCTTTGTTCATTTTAATAAGCGTCAGCCTGTCAGCGCTGTCAGTTGACAGGCGTGTACGCTTATCGGTGATGACGCCACCAGCTGCACTGAATACCCGCTCTGACAACACGCTAGCGGCAGGGCAGGCCAGCACCTCCAAGGCGTACAGCGCCAGTTCAGGCCGCGTGTCCAGCTTTGAAACCCAGTAGTTGTATGGAGCAGAGTGATCGTTCCGGACGTTGGTATGGTCAGCTAGGTACTCCCTCACCATCTTTCTGTAAAGCTCGCCCCTACTCTGCCTAGACTGGGGACAGGTGACAGTGTCTTGTTGGGGTGACATAAAACTGGCAAAGGCCTTGGAGAGCATTCCCCTGCCAGTGCTGGACAAGCTGCCTGCTCGCCTCCTCTCCCCCGCTACTTGGCCCACAGAACCACGCCCTCTGCCGCTAGCGGCGTCAGATGGGAAGGATTGTTTCAGCTTGTGCACCAGGGCCTGTTGATATTGATTCACTCTCATACTCCTTTCCTCTACAGGGATGAGAGTGGAAAGGTTCTGCTTGTACTGTGGGTCCAGGAGAGTGAACACCCAGTAATCGGTGTTTGAAAAAATGCTTCTAACGCGAGGGTCACGGGATAGGCAGCCTAACATGAAGTCTGCCATGTGCGCCAGAGTCCCAACACGCAAGAATTTCCTCTCCTCACTGGCCTGACTCTCCATTTCCTCCTCCCCCTCCTCCTCCTCTTCAGCCCATACACGCTCAAGAGTTAAGAAGGACTGAGCATTGGTACCCTCTTCTGTCTCGCTGACATTCTCCTACTCTTCCTCCTCATCCTCATCCCCCTCCTCCGATACGCGCTGAGAAACAGACCGGAGGGTGCTCTGGCTATCAAGCGACGTATCTTCCTCCACCGTCTCTTGTGACAAGCGCAAAGCTTCCGACTTCATGCTGAGCAGTGAGTTTTTCAACAGGCAAAGCAGCGGGATGGTGAGGCTGATAATGGCGGCATCGCCGCTGACCATCTGTGTTGACTCCTCAAAGTTGCTCAACACCTGGCAGATATCAGACATCCACGTCCACTTCTCATTGTAGACTTGAGGAATCTGACTGACCTGACTACCAGTTCTGGTGGAAGTTGACATCTGGCAGTCTACAATCGCTCTGCACTGCTGGTAAACTCTGGATAACATGTTTAATGTCGAATTCCATCTTGTGGGCACGTCGCACAACAGTCGGTGAGCGGGCAGTTGTAGGCGGCGCTGCGCTGCCCTGAGAGTGGCAGCATCTGTGGTCGACTTGCGGAAATGCGCACAGATGCGGCGCACCTTGGTGAGCAAATCAGACAGATTGGGGTATGTCTTGAGGAACCACTGAACTATGAGATTGAACACGTGGGCCAGGCATGGCACATGTGTCAGTCTGCTGAGTTGCAGAGCCGCCACCAGGTTACGCCCGTTGTCACACACAACCATGCCTGGCTTGAGGTTCAGCGGTGCCAGCCACAGATCGGTCTGCGCCGTGATGCCCTGTAACAGCTCTTGGGTGGTGTGCCTTTTGTCACCTAAGCTCAGCAGTCTGAGCACCGCCTGCTGGCGCTTAGCCACGGCACTGCTGCTGCGCCTAGAGCTACCGACTGAGGGCGCCGTGCCCACGGATGGTAATTCGGAGGAGGAGGTGGAGGAGGAGGAGGGGTCGGAGGAGGAGGCATAGTACGTCTGAGAGACCGTGACCGAGGTAGGCCCCGCAATCCTCGGTGTGGGCAGTACATGAGTGGCCCCAGGGTCAGACTCGGTCCCAGCCTCCACCAAGTTAACCCAATGTACCGTCAGTGATATATAGTGTCCCTGCCCGGCAGCACTTGTCCACGTGTCCTTGGTTAGGTGGACCTTCTCAGAAACAGCGTTGGTCAGGGCACGGATGATGTTCTGTGACACGTGCTGGTGTAAGGCTGGGACGGCACATTGGGAAAAATAGTGGCGGCTGGGGACCGAATACCGAGGGGCAGCCACCGCCATGAGATTGCGAAAGGCCTCGGTCTCTACCAGCCTATAGGGCAGCATCTCCAGGCTCAGCAATTTGGAGATGTGGACATTGAGGGCTTGGGCATGTGGGTGGGTGGAACTGTATTTCCTCTTGCGCTCCAGCGTCTGCTGTAAAGACAGCTGAACGCTGCGCTGGGACACATTGGTGGACGCTGTGGAGGATCGTGGAGGCGAAGGTGTGGTTTTCCGGCGGGAGGTGCTCGTGCCGGGGTCCTGGGCAGGGGGTTGACTAGCAGAGGCAGCTAGTGACACAAGGGAAGGAGCAGTGGTGGGACCCGCAGGAGGTGAACGGCCTTGGTTCCATTGAGTGGGGTGTTTAGCACTCATATGCCTGCGCATGCTGGTGGTGGTTAGGCTAGTAGTGGTGGCACCCCTGCTGATCCTGGTGTGGCACAGGTTGCACACCACAGTCCGTCGGTCATCCTCAATTTCTTTAAAGAACCTCCAGACTTGCGAACATCTAGGCCTCGCCACTGGAGCTTCACTACGTGAAACAGTTGCTGCTGATGCACCAGCTCTGGCCCTGCTTCTCCCTCTGGCCACACCACTGCCTCTTACAACCTGTTCTGGTGCAGCACTCGCCTCCGCCTCAGAAGCACTGTCTTCACTCGGCTTATCAACCCAGCTTGGGTCAGTCACCTCGTCATCCTCCGATTCCTCAGTCTGCTCCCCCCTCGGACTTCCTGCCCTGACAACAACTTCACCACTGTCTGACAACCATGTCTCCTCATCGTCCGACACCTCTTTACACACTTCTTCCACTAACTCAACAATGTCGTCACCCTCAGACTGCGACAGTTTGAAAATTTGGGCATCGGGAAAGCGGTCAGCAGCAACCTGAGAAGTGATTTGTGACTCTGGGAAGGGTCCAGAAAACAGTTCCTCAGAGTATGCCGGATCGCATTCCAAATTTTCCTGGGAGGGGGCAGACTGGGGGGAAGGAGGTTGAGGTGGAGGAGCCAGAGGAGTGCTCCCTTGGGTAACGTGGGTGGACTGTGTGGAAGTCTGACTGGTGGACAAATTACTTGAAGCATTGTCCGCAATCCACGACATCACCTGTTCGCACTGTTGTGGTTTCAACAGTCCTCTACCACGTGTCCCTGTAAGTTGAGACATGAAGCTAAGGAGTGTAGCTCTGCGGCGTTCCCCTGCTCCCTCATCAGCAGGTACTGTCTCACCCTGCCCAGGACCATGGCCTCTGCCCCCTGCAGTAATTGAATGCCCACGCCCATGCCCTCGTCCTCGACCCTTAGCCCTGGGGTTCAACATTTTCTGTATATAAGTGTATTATATATACAAAAAAAAAAATGGCCCTGCTGTACTGAAACCTACAAACTTGTTCAATCTGAACAAGTTAATATATAGGTGGATAAGTTAGAGCAAAATTACGTATTTTATTACGTACTGTGCAGTATGGAGCAATTACACTGAAACTATTAGATTAGGCAGACTTGGTCTGCTTAAGTGCAACCCAGAAAAATGTCGCACTCAGATTTCTCTAATGTAGCTGTATCAGTGAGAGCAAAAGACCTTTTTTAATTACGTGACGTACAGTATGAGTCACCTGGACAGAAAATACGGATTGTGGTTTGTATATAGGTGGATAAGTTAGAGCAAAATTATGTATTTTATTACGTACCGTGCAGTATGGAGCAATTACACTGAAACTATTAGATTAGGCAGACTTGGTCTGCTTAAGTGCAACCCAGACAAATGTCGCACTCAGATTTTTCTAATGTAGCTGTATCAGTGAGAGCAAAAGACCTTTTTTAATTACGTGACGTACAGAATGGGTCACCTGGACAGAAAATATGGATTGTGGTTTGTGGTGACTGGACAGCTGAACTGTGACACACAGAATGGTTCCACACAGCTGTATGAAATGGATTTGTATCACTAAGATAAAACAACAAAAAACTAAGTTTTTTTTTTTGGTTTTGTTTTTTTTAGCGTGACGTGCAGAATATATCAGAGAGCAAACTCAGCCCCTGCTGACTGTGGCGATTTTCACTGCAACCCAGAAAAATGTTGCACTCAGATTTTTCTAATGTAGCTGTATCAGTGAGAGCAAATGACCGTATTGGATTATGTGACGTACAGTATGGGTCACCTGGATAGAAAATACCGATTGTGGTTTGTGGTGACTGGACAGCTGAACTGTGACACACAAAATGGTTCCACACAGCTGTATGAAATGGATTTGTATCACTGAGATAAAACAACAAAAAACAAAGTTTGTTATATATGACGATAGCTGCACTACTAGTGCCAGCCAGCCCAGCCAGGAGACAAAAAAAAGTGTCTTGTAGCCCTTAGAAGGGCTGTTGGGTTCTTTTGAGATCACTCCTGCCTAACAGAGAACTAAATCCAGGCCCTAACACTGTCCCTGAAACGCAGCAGATCTGTCCCTAACGACATCCAGACAGCCTCTGAGCCGAGCACCGCCAGACGTCACTAGTATATTCCAGGGTCACCTGATCTGGCCAGCCAACCCCTGCTATCGACATGTAAGGCCCCGCGTGATGCTGGGGGGTACCGCAGAGTCTCCTGGCTAGTGATTGGCTGAGTTATAGGTGCCAAAAATTCAAAATGCGGGAGATGCCATTTCCTCGAGCATGGCGAGATACTCGTCCGAGCAGCGAGTACTTACGAATACCCTAATACTCGAACGAGCACCAAGCTCAGATGAGCATGCTCGCTCCTCTCTAGTCACAATACAGAAACATTTCTTCTCACATTTATAGAATATTAAATGCTAATAAAGAATAGTTTTGCCCTTGAAAAAGCATTCTTGTATGAGTCAGAAATTGCAGATAATTGTCTGAATAGGTCTATATGAAGTAGACCTATTCAGATGCTATTTGGCTGAAAGCTAAGAACAAAAGTACAAAGTGTGCATGGAATGA